>CM034533.1:16410133-16451087 GCA_020002185.1 Paraescarpia echinospica | reverse complement strand
CCGCGGACGGCGATGTTTCGAAGCAGCGGCGCGAACACGTCACCGACGACGCGCGGTTCCACGAGATCCGTGTACACGTACAGACTCTCGATGCCCGCCGACATGGTCACCGTATCGCGACCTTCGTACTCGAACGTGTACGCGACGGGCGACGTGCTGATGATGGGCCTCGTCGCCGGCGCGGGACCGTACGCGGACGAACTCATGATCGTGTTGCTATGGAAACCTAGCACGTGCCTCAGACGGCTCGTATGAGGTATGATAAATTCGACACCCGCCGACATACGTAGCGTAAAGCGGTTAGAGACGGCGCAGTATTCTAGCACGACCTTGACCTTCCTGGTGTGTAACTTCTCTAGCGCCTCGTTGATCCTGTTGCACAACGTATAAACGTTGTTGTAGAAACCGTGAGGAATCGTCGTCTGACGATATATCAGCACGGTCGTGCCTTCTTCGTCTATCTGCGTGTAAACGCCCCGTTCGCCCGCCGCGCAAGTCAGATAGAAGTAGGCGTCCTTCTTTCTCACGTTGTACCACGTGTGCGGATACTGTACCGACACGGCGCCGCATTCCCACCCCCCCGACAGGTCGAAACGTCGCGGCAACGTCGTGACGTAGTGCGTCAACGTATTTTCGGGGTGACGTTTCATAGACGCGTTGCTCGGCAGCGTCAGGTAAAAATCAGACGAGAGCGCCATCGCGTTGTCGTCGACCGTCGCCGACACTCATAGACGGACTCGGGAGCAGGTAACCGAGACAGCTGCTCAACAGCGCCGTCCACAGGTTGGAGTCACCTTGACCTTTCGTCAGATTGTATATACTAACGGCGATGACGAAGTACAGGACGACGACCTGACAGAGGAACACGATTTCGGCCTTAGGGCATTCGTTGCCGCAGATTCGCCATGGAACGGGTTCGGCGGCGGTTGCTGTTGTAGCGTCGATGGAGTCCGCGTTGCGCTCGTCGTCGACGACGGACGATTCTTCGGCGTTCGTTCGACGCTCGCCACTCGAGGTAGTTTCGTCGTCGTCGCACATCGTCGCGCCACTGCGCGCTGTCGATGCAACAGGGACCTTTATACGGTAAGAACGATGATCCGTTGCATAGTCCCGCCTCGTGCAGTCGCCAGCAGCCGGTGTGACGCGACCAACGATTCATCATCATAGGTCCACGAGCGACTCGGCGTCGATCCAGCTGTTGAATGAGGCCGGATATCCGCTCCATTTTACGAGCGCCTCCGAACCGCCGCCACGACGCCGACGACGCCGAAGAACCGCCTCCACGCGATATAGTTTGTCTTTCGGAACGACTACGCGTTGTAGTTCCTGTTCGTAGAAGGCGCCCTCTATCGGCGTCTCGGCGTCGTCCTTGAGGCGATAAACGGGCGGTTCGGACGGGTGCACCTCTACGACGGTGAACAGCTCCTCGCTCCAGTTAGCCATGTATCCTTTTTTGAAATGACCCCTCGTCTTGCTGGTACGTACGCGATCTCCCACGCGTAGTTTCGGTTTTCGTCGTCGTTCGACGTCGTCGCCACCCCCGTACAGTCGTTGCCATACGGCCTCCTGATTCGTCGCGTCGACACTCGCCGGCGTCCTACCGATGCTTCGGTGGTAGGCGTTGTTGTACGATCGCACGAAATCCGGTAACGCCTCTACGTAGCGCAGCGTTTCGTGTTTCGTAAAATAGCGCCACATACGCGTCTTCAAAGTTCGATTAAATCGTTCCACGACGCTCGCTTTGGTCTCCTCGTTATGCGTCACGAAATGATGAATGCCGCGACTCTTTAGCAACGTTTGCAGGGGTCGGTTCAAAAACTCGCTCCCCTTATCGGTCTGCAGCGTGTGCGGCGTCTCGTTGTCGTCGTTCAGCAGGCGCTCGAAGGCCGCGACGAGCGACGCTCCGGACTTATTCTTCAACGGAACGCACCACGCCCGCTTCGAAAACACATCGATCACCGTCAATAGGAATGTTTTACCGTCGTTGTGCGTTTTCAGTCTAGTCAAGTCGACCAGATCGGCTTGCCACTGCTGGTTTCGACCGCCCACGATGACGCGACGTCGTTTGAAATGACGTCTAACCGGTTTGTGTAGGGTATAGGCGTCCTGCGACGCTAGCCACCTCTCGACGGCCGGACGTCGGTGCTTCGACGCCCGGTGCAACGCGTCGACGCCTCCGTAACTCCCCGCCCGTTTCGGATCGAAGTACGCGTTATTCAGTTCGGCGTCGGCGTCGTTTCGTTGGTGTCGAGGCTTTCGTTTTGGACGACGACGACTCCACCCGGACACCATGACGACGTCTCCGCTCCGACGGCGCTGCTGATGAACTAGACGTCGCCGGCATCATCATCGCCTCTTCTAGTAGGTGCTTCTGTCGTCGCTCTATGTACGATCGATAGCGCGGGTTGCCTACGAATTCCATAGGGATAGTCATATCCTTCATGTGCAATCCGAACTCCCGCCATCCTACGGGCGCCATCGTCTTCGATCTCGTTCGCATGAGATCGTTTACTAGATCGACCATATTACTCCCCGCGATCGCTTTACCGTCGTACACGAATTCACCGCGATCGTTCCATCGAGACAACGGATCGGATTTCATTTTTTCGATCAGCAGTCTCGTCTTCTCTTTCAACGTTTTCGGCATACTGGCTACGATTTCGCGCTCTATCGTCTCCGACGATGGTGGCGCCGCCGCCGCCGCCGCTGCTGGCGCCACCGGTACCGCGGGTGTCTCGCCGCTGTTCACCACCGACACGCGTACCGGTTGCGCCGCTCGAGCCGCCTCTATCGTATTGTACCGACTCAGCAGTTGATTGTACAACGCTACCTTTTCTCGTTCCGATAAATCCGAACGTTCTAGAATGTCCTTCATGTCGCTGTCAAGACTACTCAGCACACGTGATCGAGGCGTGCTCGACGACTGATCGACGCGTGGCAGGAGGCTTTCCACCAATCGTGGATCGACCAACGCCATCTTCTTCGCGTACTGCATCAATTACCGCCGGCGCCACCGCCGAACACCTGTCTGAGCAGCGGCAAGATAACGGTACTCGCTAACGGCGCTAGCAGGGCCGTCAAAAAACCACCCGCACCCTTTGCAAGATGACACGCTTCTGCTTACGCGTCACGTGTTTGTCGACGAGTTTACGCAGGTGATCCCGGTATTTCGACAATACGCGTTTCTGTTTCGGCGACAACTTCACGTTCCCTTTCAGAATGTTGTACGCGCAATCGCACAGACTACAAATGAGACCGGTGTCCGCGTGGGCGAGTAGCGCTTTTCGCAGAGCGATGTTCCGCCTATGTCTCTCCAACAGCTGCAGGGCGACGATGTGTCTCTTTATTTGATTCGTCGGTCCCGCCACCTTCGGTCGTCTCTTCGCTCCCGTCACGCGCCCCTTCATAGCGACTAATAAACGTACGCCCCGTCGTCCCTCTCTTCTTATAGTCCGCCGACGCCGCCGCCACCACCACCACCGCCGCCACCCTTCCGTACGTACACGTACTGAAGGCGATCGTCCGGAAATATGCACGTACGCAAACGCATGTCCTCTTCCGTTTCCTGTTTCAGATCCACGAATAGATACCCGTACGCCGACGACGTCGCGTCTTTGAAAGCCTCTATCATGTAGTTGACCTTTCCCGGGTACATCTGTTTCGCTAGGTGACCTACTTGACCCGCGTCTCGAGGACTCTTGAATAGCACTATGTATTGAGCGTTCAGGCTGATTGTACGGTTTTCTTTCCCTTTCGGAAACATGTTCTGACGTAATTGTACGACCGACGTATTACAATGATGACTTTTTTAGTAAATAGTACCGTCACCCGGCTATCGGTCTCCTCCATGAGGTCGTCGAGTACTAGAAGCGTTCTCGCTTTACCGTCTAAACGTTTCGGATCCGGCAGGCCGTCTACGAACTCTATTTTCGAAGATATAGACGCGTAGCCGCTCTGCCACTGTCCGTAACACCACAGGATTTTCTCCGGCGGCGGATCGATCATAGTGTCGTAACGTATCAAACGCTCGACGAACGTCGTCTTACCGCATCCCGTAGGACCGGCTACTATACACGTAAAAGGATGGTTCAACGACGGTCCGTTCATTTTTCACGACTGAACGACGAACACTTTTTTACGCGTTTTTATACTCATCGCGCAACTCCATCAACAGTTTACCGAGCGTGTTCTTCCCCGGATCGCCCGCGATTCCGCTACCCCAGAAACCCTCCTTACTCGCTACCAATTCCACCAATTCGACGTCCCCGGTTGCCAACAGTGCAGCCTTCAAATTGCTCGATCCGTCAAACTTCCTCTTCAACAACATCTTCATACATTCCACCCTAATGTCGGTCCATTTGTTTCTCATTCTCTTTAGTCGAATGTCGTAACTGCGTCGTTTCGCTGCGTAAGAGCTTCGCGAACTTTTGATTATTTCGGCGCATTCCACGTCCTCGTAGAATATCGCTTTCCTATACTGATAGGCGTGCTCGACGGATCGAAAGCCTCGACCGAACGCCGACAGTCGACGCATATACATATTCGACAAGAACGACCGCGATCCACCAAACCTTATAGGCGACGACATCGTACCGACTACCGATCACCCGCTACCGCCACCGCTTATATACCACCGACACTAATAAAAAGTTGCGACTAGAGTTCAAACCTTTCGATCCCTAAGCTTTTTCCCCGGTTATATCTCACCGCTAGGTGGCCTCTCGAATCTACAAACGCATTACGTCAGCGTTGAGGACTACGTTAAAAGTACGAATGTTCCATGGTTTTAGCGTGGTTAGCGCGATAAACGCATTATTGCTTACGTCAGCGCGCTCTAGGTACGGCGTTGATCGCTAGGACTAAAATACTCTCTGCACTCACCGCTAGGTGGCATCTCTCTAGTGTACTGTCAATCATCCAATTAGTATCAAATTACATCGCTCATCAATCACGTTTTTTATAAGTAGGTTTCCCAAACTCATTAGTGTCAACCACAAAGCCTTTGATCTTTTTTTATGCATAGGATTAGTCTCGCATTATTGCTGACTCAGCGGTGTGCTCGAAAACGATTAGGGGTCATTAAATTCTTTTTTTATAAGTAGGCTTTTGAGATCGTACAGCCCTCACTATCTACTTATATTGACAGGTGTCATAACTTTATGATACTGAGGGTTTGTTGGACAGCGAAGACTCAACAGACGAGTGATGTCCAACCAGAGCTGGTACAGATACAGGGACGGTTTCGGCGGACGCCAGGCCACGGACTCCATGTGGTTCGGAAACGAGAACGCATGGGCGGTGCCTAAGGCACAGGGCCGGTCTGTTCTGCAGATCAAGCTGGAGGCTTTCGACGGCGGTCCAGCCGTCGTCGAGTACGGTAACTTCCGGCTGGCGGGGGAGAAACAATTGTACCTCATGTACGTCGATGAGGCGTACAAAATCGACCGTATGAGAGAATATCTGCTCATTAGTAACATGTCCCGGTTATCTAGCTTCGATTTCGCCATTGACACCTTCGGTTGTGGCAATCAATTTTTCCCCTAACACCGGCGGCTAGTGGTTGTCTCAATACATCAACCATCCGCCTTGCACAATTGCGAACCTGAACGGTCTTTATAACACGAATGTCGTGGGACCGCTCAATAACATATGGTCGGGGCTCTGCGGACTGCAGGGTTTCAGATACAGCGAGATGCGAGTGCGACCGTCAATTTCCACATTTCGAATGGACCCGTGCCTGTAATTCCGTGAACGGAGACGATCAGTTACAACTACATGTGTACGCCCGACTACGGAGAAGACCCTTGCAACAAGAATCTGTGGTTAGCACCAATTAGCTTGGTTTTCATGGGCTTCTGCTTCGTAGTCAATGTCGTTGTGCTCGGTCTCCTGTTAAGGTTCCTTCTCTCGCTGGCGATGCAGCGTGGGTCACGCGGGGAGGCAGAAGTGTTATATATATTTCACTTAGAAACGAAGAGAGCACTTTTTCTGGCGAAAAGGAGAGGAGACTGCGCGTTAGAGAAAAAAGATCCGGAACCGCACGAGGTGCGGCCCCAAAAAAGTTACCAGGAGCAAAGAGAAAGCAATACACGAGAGGAATGCAAGACACGCAAGAAACGCAACAAATGCAAAAGACGCGTATCACTCGCAACACTCTAGTGATATTGACAGTCAACACTTGTTGTTATAACAGGGAAACAAAACTCATTTTGCTGGATTTATACACCTAAAAGAGTTATTCAGTAAAACGGCGAAAACAGGTACAACTACAATTGTTCGGTCCTTTTGAAATAACGTTGTTTGTACTGTCGGTTTCACAAAACTTATTTTTTTTATTATTACTAGCCATTGTAATTAGGTACCTAGATAGTTGTTCATATATGGAAAGAATAGCATGCTATGAAATCACAAAATATGGCAAAAACTGCTTGTCCAATCTGTATTTTTATCGTTGCATCTATTGCAAAAAATGTCAAACATATTGCAACCATGTATTTGAAAAAAATCCACCCAGCAGTTTTAAAATTCAACGACCACGAGGGTTAGCTGGATCACAGAGGACACATCTTGACACCCGACGTTCGGTCTCACTCAGCAAATACATTGGTATCCTTTTACAGCAGCAAGCGTGCTCAACATAGGCGACTTACCTACACCCATATACAGAAATATACAGAAACCGTTAGGTTTGTTAACACACACGCACGCACGCACGCATGCACGCACGCAAACAGAGAGAGAAAGAGAGAAAGAGAGAGAGGGAGGGAAGGAGTGAGTAAAATAACCTATGACTAGGTGTTCGAGACAAGACAAGCAGTTTGTTATTCCCACGTAACTTCCGTAGAGACACTTCGTTATGCTTTGTGTTAATCAATAATAAGGCAATTAACTAAGCCAGCTGTACATTATTGATATTATCTAATTGCTGTTTGTAACTGCAGTAACATGGAGCGTGTCAGTAATCGTAACCGTAATGCAGTGTTGTTATGTTTAATTAACAGTGCAACCATCGACATAATTTAAAGGTTGGGATTACCATTTCTGTGTTAGTTTTGCTCCACCTCGGTGAATATGTCTACATCCTTTAGTAACGGATATAACGCTCATATATTTGACCCCGTATTAGATGTTGCATACACTCAGAGAAACCAATCCTTGTGTGGAGACATTTTGCCTCCATATCATCCCATACTTCTACCAATAATGCCAAATTTGAAATGAATGAAAGGAATTTAGTGTTTGACCAATCCCAAGACCTCAGTTGTAAACCTAGACATTGGTGTCTCGTATTCTAATTCGATTCACAAGACGAATTACGTTTATATTGATGAACAATTGTTGGAATGCGACATAATTTGTTTACAAGTTACACAGACTAAGCAAATTAGTTGATGAAGACCGATGCTCATTACTATGTTTGCTGTATTGGCTATGAATATAAACATATCACAATATGCATAACATAACTTCCATTACTGAAAGTGGCATGATCAGTAGAGAAAATCTAAAATATTAGAAAATGTTAGCAATAAAAACGTTAAAAAAATTTTAGCCGTAATAACAGAGCGACACAAACAGATGTTCCCAGTTCGGCGGTCGGCGATGTGGTCATCACGGTTATAACATAAATTGTAGTTGCAAATTGTTACTTTTATTAAGTCTTGCATATGACAAATTGTGAGGTTCATATTTTTATAATACAAACCACGGATTAAAATATGTACGTATAAGAATATATGTAACGTAAATTATAGGTTATTAATAAAAATAATAATAGTATATAACTTCTTACGCGCCAATATCCTCAGACAATCTGAGCTCAGTGGCGCACCAAAACCAAAGGATTAAGCATTCTCGTACTCGTGTGATAGGCGAAAGTCGTCAACAAATGGATGGATGTGCTAGGAAGCTAGGGAGGATAGGAGATATTGAAAAGATAGGTTTTCAGGTGACGACGAAATGTAACAATATTTTCTGCTGATTTAATATTAACGGGATGCGAATTCCATATATTTGGCGGGGCAACTAAAAAAGCTCGAGTTCCAGCCTTTGTCTTAACTCTGGGAACAGATAATATTTTGTCTCCGGATGCATGTTGGAAAAAAGTCATTAAGTTTACCTCGCTGCATTGGAGTACCAATGATGAGGAATTAAGTTTTGTCTGCATTTAACTTTAATTTGCTCTCGGACATCTATGAGAAAACATCTTGGAGACAATCGTTGAGTCGGTTTAGAGAGTGACTTGTATTGGGCGTGGCCAAGGAAATGTAGATATGTGTGTCATCTGCATAAAGGTGATGATCCAAGTTATGACTTTGGATTACAGACCTGAGTGGCGTAGTGTAGAGAGTGAAAAGCAAAATTTATAATATTCGTTATTGTACCAAGTAAAGAGTCAAGACATGCTTTTAGTAGTACGGTTGGTAATGGATCGATATCGCATGACTTATTTGGGGAGGACATTATTATTTTCCTCACTTCATCAACTGTGGCTGGCTCAAACAATACAAGTGGAGAATTTACTTGAGGGGAGTCCACATTTACAGTACTTAAAGTGTGACATGGAAAAGCAGAACGTATAAGACTTATTTTATCTTTGAAATGACTAGAAAACGAGTCACACACAGATTTGACTGACACATGACTAGGTAGAGATGGAGGCGGCCGTCTGTGTAAAATATGATTTATGCAGTTCCATAGCTGACGTGGGTTATCAGAGTTTCTCGAGACCATGTTTGTGTAATAATTTGATTTAGATTTGGCCATTTATCTGTTGCAGTAGTGACACTGTTTAGAATATCGTGATCTGTCCAAAGGCGAGCGTGATTTGCACGTTCAAGATAGCGCCGGCGCTTTTTAGATTGTAGAATTTCAGGAGTCATCCATGGAGCATGTGACTTTTGGGACACAGATTTAGACATCAGGGGTGCACGTTTATTAAGTAAATCTTTGAATACTTGACAGTACAGTCGACACAGATCTGACAGATGTTCTTTGGGGTTAATGATGAGGTCGGATTTAAGGATGTCTGTCATTAATGCAGCAATGTCAATCTTATGGATCTGTCGGTAAAACACATTGGGTTTGAACTCTACGGAAATTCTACAAACTTTGAGATCAGCAATGACAGTGTGGTGGTCTGATAAGCCATCTGAAGCTGTGGGTGTCTGAATATTGTTACAATCTGAACGGGTGATTAAGAGATCGAGCCAGTGACCATGTACGTGTGTTGAGAAGGTAACATGTTATTTCATGTCATAGGATGCCAGAATGTCATTAAATGTACTTAATGTTGATGAAGGTATGTTCATATGAAGATTAAAATCACCGAGTATATACAATTCTGAATAAATAGTTGCCAGAGTTTCAAGTAGATCCTGGAATTCTTCAAAGAAATGGACAAGGTGTCCTGGAGGGCTATAAATGCACACAAAAAATAAGCAGAGAAAGATGAATCGGAAATTTCGGAACAGATGGCCTCAAAGCTCGAGTAATCATGGTTTGAATGCAAATTAACCTTGAACTGTTTTGAGACGAGATATCCAACACCACCACCTCGCCCAACTAAACGTGGGCGATGATGGTAGGTGAAACTGGAAGGAGAAATGTCAGCAATGCATGCAGCTGTGTCATGTGGTCTGAGGTAGGTTTCAGTGACTGCAAGGATGTCTATTGTCTTGGAATTTAATAAATCGGTAAGCGAGGCTTTTTTTTCTCGAATACATCGAGCGTTAGTGGTGGCTACTCGAATATTTCGCCTGATAGCAGGTCCAGGAATAAGACTTTCATCTCCTGCTAGTTGTAAAATAATTGCTAATTTAAACGTTGGCTTAGAGCGGGGGATTGGCAGTAACTTTCTATTAAAGCAAAGATTAAGATACGGGCAAACTGTGAAGATGTGACTAGGAATTTTATGTTCTCTTGTATTGAGAAACTGTTAAAATGACAGCCGACCGTTGGGGAATAAGTGGCTTGCACAGCATAAAATCGTGACCTCTTGAAGCAGCAGAACAGGATAAAAATAAAACACACAATAACAATGCTGGTGACATTGTCTTGGTGACAGTGTACATTCCTCAAAATGGTGAAGAATAAAATGATAATGTCTCATAAAAATAATAAATAATTCAAAATAATAACATATTTTAAAACTCTACCATTGTATTAAAAATAATGTAATTTTCTAGGTTATTAAAGAGTGGGTTGGCGATAATCAATGTCAATATTACAGGTCGTATGATTGTTCGCGCTCAGCAGGCCTGTGCAACGTAACAAGACGTTTAGTGCCCGTGCAAAGAAAAGTCAGAGGTCTTCACCCCCAGGGCGATTCTGGGTATAAAAGAACGTCTTGTTGAAAAGGCCTTTTAGTATATAGTTGATAAGGGGACTGTCCCTGCCTTAGTATGTTGTGTACGTTAGCCTGCTAGCGCGTAAATCAAATCGACCTGTTTTATCGCCCAAATAATTTAAGTACAAGATTTAACAGCGTTTGTGGTGACATTTTATAAAATGTTTGTTTAAGCAAACAGTGCAATACATTGACACTAATTCTACACTAGTGTCACAGACAAAATTAAACGTTAGATTGCAAAAATGATTTTGAATCACGCAGTGACAAGAACAAACAGTTATCTTTTCAATACATTTTAATGTCTTTCTGTTGATGTATTTGTTTTCTATCGTGGTGTTTACGCGATATTAAAACGTCATCTGTACTATGCTATCGAATAGTACCCATTTTGTTAGGATAATGTTGCTTCTAGCGCTTTAATTTGCTCGGTAACATTGATTTTTGATGGATTAATAATTTGCAAAATAACAGCTACGTATAGAGTAAATTCCATATTTTTGTCAACGTGAGGTCGTCTTTAAAAATAATACTAGATTATATTGAATAATACACTTTACACGTGACTGAATAAGAACCAGTTACGTACTTAACTAACAACCTTCCTTTAAATTCATCAACAGAGAAAAACTTGGTTACATGATAATTAACTTCGTTTATTGCATAGAAATGTCTCCGTAGTTATACAAGATCTTTGACAAGAGATACATTAACACAAAAAATGATGACAATACGTCGTACATATAAATATCTTACCACTCCAGGAATGCTGATCAGATTATAGCATTCCAGGATTACCGAAAAGTAGATAATACTTTGAATACCAATAGGTCTTCCCGAATTAACTGTCACTGTTATGTGTTATATAATTTACGAAATGTATTTTTTTTTACATTACAACAAAACATCACCACACAGTTTTAATATAATCCATTACATAAACAATTGGATATAACAAATTGAATAATCCTTATTTAAATAATAATAAACAATTGGATATAACAAATTGAATAATCCTTATTTAAATAATAATGCAATTTATACGTTGCACGAAACATAGTAATTAAACATAGTTTACTTATGAAGTAATTATTAAGCTGATCAACACATCTCGTTCCATCCAATCGGATGTCCTCTATTCTCTTTCTTCAACCAACGAAGCAAAGGTGCAAAATATTCGACCAATGGCTCAGCAGACATCCTCCGACTTCCGGTAATGGCTTCCATCGCGTCGGGCCAAGGAACGGACGAACCCAGCTTCATCATGCCACTGATATGAAACAAAACACAGTTATTATAAGAATGTTTATATAAACTATTGACATCGTTTAAATAGAATTTTCTTAACATATCCATTTCTTTGAAACTCTGGTTTGTTCTTCCCCTGTTGTTTCTCAACGGCAGACGAAACGATTGAAGTGAGATTCAATGTCATAGACGTGGTATAAATAAAATAGATTTAAATTATTATTCCAACTCGATGATAATTTTTTCACTAAAACTGACACCGTGTAATATATTTCAAGTGTTGTACCACAAATGAATATAGAATATCAGACACAGTCGAGTTAAACAACACATATTAAATTCACCCTATAAGTTTGCCGGCATCCTTTGACTTGTAGATGTCGCACGTATACAACGGACCTTGGTGGCCGGCGGCTTCGCACAGAGACTTTTGGAATTGAAATTGGAGAATATGACTGACGAAATACCTGCGGGGATAAGAAAGATTCCTTAGTGTTGTATCCAATACATCCATGTTTTACAAGTTAAGTTTCAATTTCAACAGTTATAACACATGTACGCTACCCGCTGCAGTTGTAATAAGTCGCCTGATGGCCAACGTTCAATACATTTCTTCTGTTATTTTTATTATGACTATTTGATAAATGGTTTCTTCCGCAACACACACGCGTATGACATAATCCCTACGGATACACCTTCCTACATGATATTTGTATTTCTTTATAGTAGTGTAACCTTACCTTATATATGGGGTATTCGCCGGAACGTGATATTTTGCTCCTGCGTCGAAATCACTGCTCGAATCCCGTTGAACCGGTGGAGATATCCCTTGGAATCGACACCTATTAAATACATAATAAAACAGTTACTGACTTTGATTAACATTGACATTCATGAAACTGTAAATTGCATATGTCACTATAACGAAGTAAGACTATTTTTATATAGCGACGTATTCAGTCTATCAGAGTGCTAAGGGCGCTTTACACGTCACTCACTGCCTTCACTAGCATCCCGACTTGTCTAGAAAGCATTCAGCCATGCTACAATTATTACATGAAGACTAAATTTTTTTCAAAAATATCAACCACTTTTGATAGCCAGGTACACATTCACATAATTGATTGAATTGGAGCAACTTTAAGTGACATAGTAAAACAAGATTTCAAACCTGGAATCATTCCGTTCAGAGACCGATTTACTTACATTACAATTCCCACCACTTCACATTGTACGTATCTCGAGTAACGTGGCCCGCGTAGATGTCCCAGCGCCATTGGTCGATGAGATATCCGAACGGCAGGAAGGCCAGCTTCTTAAGTGATTGACTCATCAAGAAGTTCAGGTCCACCTCTGAACCAATCACAATTGGTGTATGACTGCTGCTTACCAACAAGGTCCGTTAAGCTTACAAGCGATAATTGGGAACGTTAATGTAATCGGAACGTTGTTTACAAAGTACGTCACTGGCGAAGTTAGCGTACCGTGAACGACAATAGAATAGCGTTATTTGAGATAATCGGTGTAGTTAGATGAGTAATTAAAACCTGAAATAACAATCTTTTAAAGTGTATAATAGTACACAGGAAACAGTCTTTGTAAAGACTACCTTGTATCTAAGCCTAACTTGAATACATTGTCATCGACATCGTAACTAGGTAAGGCACGGTGTGTCACTGTGTGTTAACAAATATAACTAACTATAACCTAAACAATCTGGTGTAAATTGTACATAGAAAAGTCTTTTCAAAGACTACATAAAACTACTTTGAACATAAATAAATTCTGATATGGCACCTTGCAAGCGGCAACTCAGGGCAAAACGACACCTAGTTTGTAACGACTGCCAGAGCTGGGTGGATTTTGCGTTGTCTGGCTGTCCAAAATCATGGGCAGAGACCAAAGATGACGGATTCACATTTCGGTGTATGGGATGTTTGAGGGTGGAATGTCTGATGAAGGAGGTGTGTAAGTTGACGGATATAGTGAAGGAGATGGAGGCGAGACTCAACATAGAAATAGATGGAGCAGAGAGGGATGACGCGGAGAGAGTTGAGAATTCTACAACACAGAAGGAGCAGAGTTGTGACACGGAGACTGAAGAAAGGAGACTGAGAGGAAGGAAGGTGACCGGTGTGAAGGAACAAGACATTGAGAAAACAGAGGGACGGAGGAAAAGTGTTCGGCAGAGGAAAAGAAAACGGGCCAGTGGGGATAGATCAGCAGGTAGTCAGACTGTAGAGAACGAGGAGAGACACGACAGCGATACAGGTGGTGAAGAGGTAGATACCACAGAGGCAGTTGGTAAGACTGTGAGACAGAAGACTGATGGAAGAAGACAGAGTGTTCAGCAAAAAACAGAAAACATGACAGGCGTGAAGGTGACAGGGGAGAAAGTGACCGTAGTGAAGGAGGTAGCCGGGGAAAAGGGACGGGAGAGGAGAGAAGAAAATGTGATGGGAGGAAAGAAGAAGGGACGAAAGGAAGTGAGAGTAAATGTGCTAGAAGAGAAGATGACAGGAGGAAAGGGGACAAGAGAAAACGCGACAGGAAAGAAGGGAATGGAAGAGAATGTGACAGGAGAGAAGACGACAAGAGGAAAAGACAACAACCAGACATATGCAAACCGGAGGAGCTACTCCGAGGCAGTGATTGAGTGGGCAAGGAGAAAAGAGAGAGTGTTTATGGGCGATTCAATTCTGAGAAAAACAGACTAGACTATATGCGAGGGGAAGGACGTTGTTGTATGTCTAACGGGGGCTAGGATAGAGCATGTGACCGAAAGGGTAGAGAAGGTATTGGGGCATGGCAAGGGAGGGTCTATACTAGTACACGTTGGGACAAACAATCCAGACAAGGAGGGAACAACTGGGATAGTTCAGAAGTACAGACATCTAGTGAGGAAGCTAAAGAAGACAAGAGTGGAACAGGTTAATCTCTCAGGAATTTTGCCAGTAATGGGAGGAAGGGGGGCAAGATACAGAAACTGTAAGAGGATGGCGATCAACGCACTAGTTGAGCAGATGTGTGAGGAAGAGGGCGTGGGATTCATAGATTTATGGGGGTACTTTGTTGGGAGAGAAGATATGTACATGAGAGATGGCCTCCATCTAAGTGGAAAGGGGCAGCAGTATTCTCAGAGAATCTGCTGCGATCTGTTGACAGTGGGACAGGTTGCATCTATTTAAACTAAATTCGCAGGGGGGACTCGCAGAGAAGCCTGAAACTGGAGGCATAGATAAAGGCAGCAAAAATAATTCAGCAAACAACAGTCTGGAAAACTGTTCTGAAGCTGGGTATAAATGTGTTTGTTTAAATGCAAGGAGTATAGTAAACAAAAGAAATGAACTAAACATTATGGTAGAAGATATTGACCCTCACATAATAGGTATAACCGAATCATGGGCAACCACCGATATATCAGATGCCGAATTGGGACTGACGGGATATGTAATGTTTAGGAAAGATAGAATAGAAAGAAGGGGAGGTGGAGTTATTTTATATATTAAAGAATCTATCCAGGCTTATGAAATAACATTAGACAGAGAAGCAGATTGCGAAGAAGCTGTTTGGTGTAACATAGTTACAGGAAACTCAACGTTAACGGTTGGATTAGTTTATTGAAGTCCAAACATAAGCATAGAAGAGAATGACAAAATACAAAACTCTATAAGGGAAGTGAGCAAACGGGACTGCGTTATTATGGTGGATTTTAACCATGGGCATATAAAATGGAAATCTCTACAGAGTATGGGTAGTGAGGACCACAAGTTTTTAGTTTTAGTACAAGATAGTTTCCTTTCTCAACATGTGCTAGAACCAACCAGGGGAGAGAATGTGTTAGACTTAGTTTTGTCCTCACAGAATGAATTAGTTGACAATGTTAAATTATATGAGCCTCTGAGAAGTAGTGATCACAACCAGATACATTTTACCATCAAAGTAAAATCAGAAAGAAATAATAAAAAGCAGTTCAGGAGAAATTTCCACAAAGGAAGATATAAGGAAATGAGGAAATATTTAGCAAAGATAGACTGGAATAATACACTGAAGAATAAGACAGCAACAGAATGCAGGAATATCTTAAAGAATGAAATAGAGTGCATCGTAGATAAATTTGTTCCCTTCAAAAAACAAGGAAACGGAACAGAAAGAAATACTTATCGAAAGAAGCCATTATAAAAATTAAGTATAAACAAATGATGTGGAAGTCATATAGACATACTGGAAATGACGGAGACTACAACATTTATAAAGAAGCACTAAACCAAGCTACAGCTGAAATTAGAAATTCAAAGAGAAGCTAAGAACATAAATTAGCTTGTAATATAAAACATGACAACAAGAGTTTGTATGCGTATGTTCGAAGCAAACAGAAAGTTCAGGATAAGGTCGGTCCTCTAGAAGATAGTGCTGCAAATATAATATCAGAAGGATTCTTAATGGCAGAAGACCTAAATGAGTATTTTAGTTCAGTGTTTACCAGAGAAGACACCAGTTCACTGCCAGTACCAGAGGCTAAGTTCATGGGGGCAGAATCAGACTATTTAAGACAGTTAATTGTAACCCCAGAAATGGTAGCTAAGAAAATTGGGGCTATTAAGGAATATAAATCACCTGGAGTTGATGGTATTCCACCCAAACTACTAGTGGAAATTGTAGAACAAATTAGCATACCGCTTGCAACAGTTTTCACCTTGTCATTAGAAGAGGGAGTGGTTCCTTTAGAATGGAAAGAAGTAAACATCATACCGTTATTTAAAAAAGGTTCGAGAAACAAGTCAAATAATTATAGACCAGTTAGTTTAACAACGGTGATTTGTAAATTATTAGAAAGACTAATTAAAGATCACATGGTGGATTTTCTTGTTAAACATAACTTGATAAACCCATCTCAACATGGGTTTCTAAAAGCGAGGTCATGCTTAACAAATATGTTATGTTTTTTGGAAGATATCACTAAGTGGGTAGATGATGGATCACCAGTAGATATCATCTACTTAGATTTTCAAAAAGCTTTCGACAAAGTGCCACATCAGAGATTACTGCTTAAACTAAAAGCCCATGGCATAGGAAATGGTATAATTAACTGGATAGAAAAATGGCTGATTGACAGAAGACAACGGGTAGTTGTTGATGGGGAGGCTTCAAACTGGAAATCAGTTTTGAGTGGGGTTCCACAGGGATCAGTACTGGGACCTATATTATTCTTAATATATATAAACGATTTGGACGATGATATAGCTAGCAAGGTGTTGAAATTTGCAGATGATAGAAAAGTGTTTAGAAGGATTAAAAGTGATGGGGATAGACAGCATTTACAAGATGATCTTGACAGGTTGATCAAATGGTCTGAAAAGTGGCAAATGTTGTTCAATTTTGGGAAATGTAAATGCCTTCACACAGGACATGGGAACGAATATGTAGAATATACAATGGGGGGAACTGTACTAAGTACTACTGTAAAAGAAAAAGACTTAGGGCTGACAATTAGTGCTGACATGAAGGTTTCAGAGCAGTGTGGAATTGCAGCTTCAAAGGGAAATCAAATCCTTGGATTGATTAGGCGAAATATAGCATATAAAGAAAAAGAACTAATAATACCGCTGTACAAAACAATAGTTAGGCCTCATTTAGAATATTGTATACAAGCGTGGAGGCCATACCGCAAGAAGGACATAGATATGCTAGAAAGAGTACAGAGGAGAGCGACTAAAATGATACCAAAACTGAGGGATCTTAGTTATGAAAAACGCCTAAAAGAATGTGGTTCAACAACACTAGAGACCAGGAGATTGAGAGGAGATCAGATAGAAGTGTTTAACATATTGAATGGTTATGAAAATATTGATAGAAATATGTTTTTTTCAGTTAAGAAAGATAGAAAGCCTAGAGGACATGAAGTTACATTAGTAAAGGAGCAGTGTAGATTAGACGTGAGAAAGTTCTCATTTTCACAAAGGACTGTGAATGAATGGAACAGATTATCTGATGATTGTGCGGGTGTTAGTAGTGTGAATATGTTTAAAAATAAAATTGACACATACCTCAGAAGGGCTGGATATATGTACATAAAAGGGTTGGACTCTCGATAAGCCAAAAAGCTTCCTTGTCCACCTGCCATCTAGAGTTAATTCTCTGCATGGCAATCTTGTTAAATCTTGTTAAATCAAGTAATAAAATATGTCGTATATTGTACTGAAATTCTGGACCCATATAGTTTTTGTTAACAATAACTTAGGGCAACGTTGTGTGTGCTAAAACTGTAAGTGGGAAAGATTGATATAGCAGATGTCACACTGAATTAGTACCGTATTGCACACATGTAGACGTTGTAGGTAAGGCAAAGGTTGACGGAGGTTCGGCGCATAATTATTAATTTATCTTCAGTTTCTATATCCGCGACTTGCCATTGTAATGATTAATAAACATTACCTCGCATAAATAAGAGACATGTGTTACGTTGGAACGCTGCCCATTATCTTATGCGTACATGATATACATATCACACGGTTAAACGCAAGCGTATGTGCTGAGATTTAAATTGATTGCCAGTGAAAGAAAAAACAGATGCAACCACTGCGTAAGAACGTTATTGGCTTACTGAGAGTGAACTGTTCTCCGTCTAACTGTAACCTGTCTTCATGAGATATTTTATGAAGTTTAGTTTTGAACTTCCTCACGTTGTTAACATTTGTGTAATCAGTAGACAATGTTCTCTTCATTTATCGTCCTGCGTGAAAATTAATACTTATTATTATTCAATCTACTAGCGATCTACATTATTCCTTCAGTATCACCACTTTTTGTGATTTCGTTCCACTACTTTATTTAAGTTTGACCAAAGTATTCTTATAACTACTCAATATCTTAAAGAAAAACCAATTGTGTTTGATCTCCTCTTAATGTCCTTCTCGCTGGTAATGTTAAACCACATTAGTTCTGGAATTAGTAAATCTCCTCTGTTAATCTTATGATATGATATCCAATCTGGCTTAGTTGTGCTTAACTATTGCTTTTAACAAGATATAACAAGATTGCCGTCCAGAGCTATAACTTCCAGACAGCATGCGGACAAGGAAACATTTGGCGTATCGAAAAAACCCAACAATGATCTAATTACGTATAACCCGCCCTCCCCGGATAGCTTTCAATTTTATTTTTGAACATATTCACACTAGCATTAACACAATCAACATATAATTTGTCCAGTCATTTATTGTGCTCTGAGAGAATGAATATTTTATCACATCTAACCTACACTACATCTTTGAATAATGCAGCATTATGCCCTCTGGTTCTACTGCCTTCTTTAAGTTTGAAGAAAATATGTATATCAATATCTTCATAACCATTTAATATTTTATAAACTTATATTTGGTCTCCTCTTAGTCTCGTAATCTCTAATGCTGTCAAATCGCATTCTAATAGGCGTCTTTCATAACTGAGATCTTTCAGTTCAGGAATCAGCTTAGTTGCTCTTCGTTGTACTCTTTCTAGATTATCTCTGTCCTTCAAACGATATGCTTATGTGCAATATTTCAAATGAGGTCTAACGATTGCTTTGTATATTGGTACAATAAGCTGTTACTTTGTCATTATATATTATGTTTTCTAATTAGCCCTAGTATTTGGCTAACCTTTGAAGGAGCAATTCCACATAGCTCTGAAACGTACATGTCAGCACAAACTGTCACTCCTAGGCCCTTTTCTTTTACAGTTTTACCTAATATAGTATCCCCCATTATGCATTCTTTGTTCACATTTCCATGACCTAAGTGAATGTATTTATAATTCCCAAAATTGAATAACCTTTGCCATTTTTCAGACCATTTGACTAATTTGGCTAGATCATCTTGTAAAGTGTGTTTATATGCATCTGTTTTAACCCTTCTGAACATGTTTGTATCGTCTGCAAATGTCAGTACTTTGCTTGATATATGGCTGATACTACCGAAAATGTCCCAAGTTCGATTTAGAAATTGCACAAATATGAAGTCAATATAATTAAAAAAAAATTGTTTTAAATGTAGATATGCTGAGGTACTTTGAAGAACAATTCGTCTAATCCAATCTACCCATGATTTACTGCAATAGCCATTAAAACTATAATTATATTTTGCCAATTTTTGTAATGCATCTTACGTTACCTACCACATTGTTGTTTCAAAATTAACTTAGCACACTTAAAATCTAAATTTAAGAAATGAAAATGGTGTCTAGTCAAAGAGATACTTTGGCAAGGGCACGTACAACGATAATTAATATTCACATTATTTTCAACCAGAGAGGTGTCACAGAAAAACACGAGTTTGTTTTTTTGATTTGGAAATATGAGAAATGGTCAAAGTTGCTCTGTTTCCTAAAAGCTCATATTCTTAAATCAGAGAAGCCATACAATTTATTTTGTTATGGTCATTTGTACTGGGCCCCTGTCATACTCTGTACAACAATTGGGTCACTTCAAGAGAACATGTGGCTGTTGGTGTGTATTTCAACTAATTATGTACTTCGATAACGTAGAATACACAATTTATTGATTTGCAAGTATTAGCTTTACGCACAGTATCGACAAAATGAATACCTTATACGACGTAAAAATGATTGATTTCGGACGTTTGGACTATGGCATGAAACCTCGATACAAAATATATCACACATGTAAAAATGGCATGTATAATCAAGTAAATACGCGTAGATAAATAGTGACATTGTGTTCCTTCAATTCTTTACAGAATGATTACATTTTATAACATTATGACTACATTTTATAACATTAGTTAATATTTATAATGATATCTAGAGCATTTGTGGAAGTATCAACATCTTAAATATTGTGTCGAAATAGTATAATTATTATGGAGTATTACGATTTATATTGTCCTATTCGGATACCGAATAACACATACACATATAAACCTTTGATTGATTGATTTATTATAATATATATTCAAATATAACATAGCCTGAACATATGGTCGAACATTCACTACCTAACGTAACAGATTTTGAAATACACATAACTCAAATATACATACATGGTTAATTCTAATGATAACACAATCGTACTCACGAATACCATAAAATACATATGTTGGCAATAATCATGGCAATATGTTTGCATTATTTATTGGTATAACTATTTTTAGTACAACTAACCCATTCAAAACAAGAACTTGCAATTGTAATGTAATTTGTTGTGTCTTAAAAGGAATACAATTAATTTGGATGACGTTGACAACGGATAACGTAGAACACCGAATCGTCCTGTAAACGATCGGTGCAAGTGAGAAACGATCCTGGCACCTTCAAACAGTGCTACTCGTACTTAAATGCTTGTTGTGATCGGCCTGTTGGAATATGTGCTGATGTATGAGATTATTGAGTTGTTGTTCACTCAGTTGTCAGAGTGTCTTCTTCTTCGTCTTTTGCTGTTTCATATATGGTTACTTTTGGTTCCTCTTTGTTTTCCTCATGGTATAACCTGGTCACGTAGGAAGAAAGTCGTGATTCAATTTCAACGCCTTAACGATGCATTATGTAATAGTCGAGTACTATCACAGCCTTGGGCTCTAACAGATCCGCGGGATGGTTTCGCTGAACCTCCATTCACTAGAACGCTCATGCCCAATAGGTACTGCACAGGTGACTCCGTCTGGGGAATACCTCATGCACACACGTCTTGCGCCGTCATGTTAAGTGTCCCTTTCTTCACCGCATTACCAGCTGCGTTTTATACTATGCAGCTCCACACGTTCCATCGCATGGATGGTTTACATAGCCACGTCCGTAGTAATGCATGACCTTGTGTCGTTACACCATGTTGAAAATTGTGCTCTGAGAAGCCGGTGTGTCTGCTGGATTTGGGGCAAGTTTGTTTTGACTCAATCGACGATGGCCTTAGAGAATGAGAAAGCTGTTGCAACACGAGCGAGGCTATATTTGGCGGAGATAGATCGTAGAAATTGGTGGTGCAGAAAAGTTGATAAACAAGTGGAATTACTGATTGATAAGTATTATTCTTGCCTTAATATCATTCATAAAGTTGCAATAAACATATATTGAGTAGCAGTTGTGCTTAAAGTTAGTTAGTTATAGTATTTTAGAATACCTTAGTATAGTGAGTGATAATAGGGTAACTCACTTAGGCTTCGATAATTTGAAAACAAGATTTAACAAACCTGATTATGTGGTAGAATATATAGGAGATAAAGTAACAACCATCAAACTACTTACATAAGATAATATCTGTGTAAGCCAGTACTTGCTAGATATTTTGATTAGGTAGCATTGTTGTTAAAATTAAGCAAGGGCGATAGTCGGGCGGCGTAACCTAAATAAATAAAGCAGCCTAACGTAACGTAATTGATTGTATTTAAATTAGGTCACTACCGGTAATGTTAGCGTTCGTGTCAGGATAAATAGTTGGCTGTGTAATTGAAATTTGTAACCTAAAGTGTGCTGTAGTACACAGGAAACAGTCTTTATAAAGACTAAGTTAGTTAAGTTATTAAATAATTTCTGATCGGGATATGGCGCCTTGCAAGCGGCAAGTCAAGGCAAAGCGACACTTGGTGTGCGATCACTGCCACAGCTGGGTAGATTTTGCATTGTCCGGCTGTGGGAAGTCATGGGCAGAAACCATGGAGGAAGGATTCACCTTTCAGTGCATTGGGTGTTGGAAGGTGGAGTGTCTGCAGAAGGAGATAGTTAGGTTGACAGATATTGTGAAGGGAATGGAGATGGGAATTAGCAAGGAGGCAGGTCGAATGGAGAGAGACGACAGGGAGAGAGGTGAGAATACTGCAAGACTGAAGGAGAATAGCAGTGGCAAGAAAACTGAGGAAAGGAGATTGAGAGGAGGGAAGGTGATTGGAGGAGAAGAAATTGGAAAATCGACAACAGAAAACGTGACAAGCGTGAAGGTGACAGGGAAGAAAGTGACCGTAGAGAAGGAGGGAGGGAAGATGGGAAGGGAGAGGAGAGAGGAAAACGAGATGGGACGAACGAAGAAGGGACGAAAGGAAGTGAGAGAAAATGTGATAGAAGAGAAGTCGATAAAAGGGAAGGTGACAAGAGAAAAAGCGACAGGAAAGAATGGATCGGAAGAGAATGTGACAGGAGAGAAGACGACAGGGGGGAAAGACAACAAGCAGACAGATGCAAACCGAAGAAGGAGCTATTCTAAGGCAGTGATAGAGGGGGCAATGAGGAAAGAGAGGGTGTTTATGGGCGACTCCATTATGAGAAAGACGGACAAGGCACTGAGCGAGGGGAAGGACATCGTTGTTTGTTTACCGGGGGCTAGGATTGAACATGTAACTGACAGGGTAGAGAAGGTATTGGGACATGGCAAGGGGGGGTCTATACTGGTACATGTAGGAACAAATAATGCAGACAGGGAGGGAACAACTGCGATAGTACAGAAGTATAGACAGTTAGTGAGGAAGCTACAGAAGATGAGAGTTGAACAGGTTATTCTGTCAGGAATTTTGCCAGTAATGGGAGGAAGGGGGGCAACGTATAGAAACTGTAAGAGGATGGCGATCAACGTACTAGTTGAGCAGATGTGTGACGAAGAGGGGGTGGGATTCACAGATTTATGGGGATACTTTGTTGGGAGGGAAGATATGTACATGAGAGATGGCCTCCATCTTAGTGGAAAGGGGGCAGCAGTTTTCTCAGAGAACCTGCTGCGATCTGTTGACAGTGGGACAGGTTGTATCTATTTAAACTAGATTCGCAGGGGGGACTCACAGAAAAGCCTGAAAATGGAGGCATAGATAAAGACAGCACAAATAAATCAGCAAATAACAGTGTGGAAAACTCTTCTGAAGCTGGATATAAATGTGTTTGTTTAAATGCAAGGAGTATAATAAACAAAAGAAATGAACTAAACATTATGGTAGAAGATATTGACCCTCATATAATAGGTATAACCGAATCCTGGACCACCACCGATATATCAGATGCTGAATTGGGACTGACAGGATATGTAATGTTTAGAAAAGATAGAATAGGAAGAAAGGGAGGTGGAGTTATTTTATATATTAAAGAATCTATTCAGGCTTATGAAATAAAATTAGAAAGAGAAGCAGATTGCGAAGAAGCTGTTTGGTGTAACATAGTTACAGGAAACTCAACGTTAACAGTTGGGTTAGTTTATCGAAGTCCAAACATAAGCATAGAAGAGAATGAAAAAATACAAAACGCTATAAGGGAAGTAAGCAAACGGGACTGTATTATTATGGGGGATTTTAACCACGGGCATATACAATGGAAATCTCTACAGAGTATGGGGAGTGAGGACCACACGTTTTTAGTTTTAGTTCAAGATACATTCCTTTCTCAACATGTGCTAGAACCAACCAGGGGTGAGAATGTGTTAGACATAGTTTTGTCCTCACAGAATGAATTAGTTGACAATGTCAAGATATGTGAGCCACTGGGGAGTAGCGATCACAACCAGATACATTTTATCATCAAAGTAAAATCAGAAAGGAATAGTAAAAAGCAGTATAGGAGAAATTTCCACAAAGGAAGGTATAAGGACATGAGGAAATATTTAGCAAAGATAGACTGGAATAACACACTAAAAAATAAGACGGCAACAGAATGCTGGAATGTATTAAAGAGTGAAATTAAGTGCATAGTCGATAAATTTGTACCCTTCAAAAAACAAGGAAAACGGTCCAAAAAGAAACACTTATCGAAAGAAGCCATTAGAAAAATTAAGTACAAACAAATGATGTGGAAGTCATACAGATGTACTGGAAATGATGAAGACTACAACAGTTATAAAGAAGCACTTAACCAAGCTACAGCTGAAATTAGAAATTCAAAGAGAAGCTATGAACAACAATTAGCTAGTAATATAAAACATGACAGCAAGAGTTTTTATGCGTATGTTCGAAGCAAACAGAAAGTTCAAGATAATGTCGGTCCTCTAGAAGATAGTGCTGGAAATATAATATCAGAGGGATTCTTAATGGCAGAAGACCTGAATGAGTACTTTAGTTCAGTGTTTACAAGGGAAGATATTAGTTCACTGCCAGTACCAGAGGCTAAGTTCAAGGGGGCAGATTCAGACTATTTAGGACAATTAATTGTAACCCTGGAAATGGTAGGTAAGAACATAAGGGCTATGAAGGATAATAAATCACCTGGAGTGGATGGTATTCCACCCAAACTACTATTGGAAATTGTAGAACAAATTAGCATACCGCTTGCAACAGTTTTCAATTTGTCATTAGAAGAGGGAGTGGTTCCTTTAGAATGGAAAGAAGCAAACATTATACCGTTATTCAAAAAAGGTTCGAGAAACAAGTCAGAGAACTATAGACCAGTGAGTTTAACATCAGTGATTTGTAAATTGTTAGAAAGACTAATTAAAGATCACATGGTGGATTTTCTTGTTAAACAAAACTTGATAAACCCATCACAACATGGTTTTTTTAAAGCGAGGTCATGCTTAACAAATATGTTATGTTTTTTGGAAGACATCACTAAGTGGGTAGATGAGGGATCACCAGTAGATATCGTCTACTTAGATTTTCAAAAAGCTTTCGACAAAGTACCACATCAAAGATTACTGCTTAAACTAAAGGCCCATGGCATAGGAAATGGTATAATAAACTGGATAGAACAATGGTTGATTGACAGAAGACAACGTGTAGTAGTTGATGGGGAGGCTTCAAACTGGAAATCAGTATTGAGTGGGGTACCACAGGGATCAGTATTAGGTCCTATATTATTCTTAATATATCAAGCAAGCAAGGTGTTGAAATTTGCGGATGATACAAAAGTGTTTACAAGGATTAAAAGTGATGGAGATAGACAGCATTTACAAGATGATCTTGACAGGTTGATCAAATGGTCTGAAAAGTGGCAAATGCTGTTCAATTTTGGGAAATGTAAATGCCTTCCACACAGGACATGGGAACGAAGAAGTAGAATATACAATGGGGGGTACTGTACTAAGTACTACTGTAAAAGAAAAGGACTTAGGGTTAACCATTAGTGCCGATATGAAGGTTTCAGAGCAGTGCGGAATTGCAGCTTCAAAGGGAAATCAAATCCTTGGATTAATTAGGCGAAACATAACGTATAAGAAAAAAGAGCTAATAATACCGCTGTACAAAACAATAGTTAGGCCCCATTTAGAATATTGTATTCAAGCGTGGAGGCCATATCGCAGGAAGGACATAGATATGCTAGAAAGAGTGCAGAGGAGAGCAACTAAAATGATACCAAACTGAGGGATCTTAGTTACGAAATACGCCTAAAAAAATGCGGTTTAACAACACTAGAGACCAGGAGATTGAGAGGAGATCAGATAGAAGTGTTTAAAATATTGAAGGGTTATGAAAATATTGATAGAAATATTTTTTTCTCAGTTAAGAAAGATAGAAGGACTAGAGGACATGAACTTACATTGGCAAAGGAGCAGAGTAGATTGGATATAAGAAAGTTTTCATTTTCACAAAGGACTGTAAATGAATGGAACAGATTACCTGCTGATTGTGTGGGTGCTAGTAGCGTGAATATGTTTAAAAATAAAATCGACACATACCTCAGACGGGCGGGATACACATAGATAAAAGGGTCGGACTCTCGATAAGCCAAAGGGCTTCCTTGTCCACCTGCCACCTAGAGTTAATTCTCTGGGTGGCAATCTTGTTAAATCTTGTTAAACACTGTGAGCCATATGATCGGACAGCATTACTGTTTCTAATTTCTAGTTGTTTCCAGCGCTCGACAATGTTCTATTAACTGACTAGTGTATATTATTGTGGTTACAATGTCTTATGAGGTCTTATTCAACTAGTCAGCCTTAAACTGCAAGGCTTTAATGAGTCATGTCCCCATCTGTACGGTTACCAGCGTTTTTGAGTAGTAGGCATAGCTCAGTTCCTTGAAGAAGTGGCACACGTAATTGATAGAAACAATACATCTGCACCATGCATTCAGCTTACGTAAACAACTCTTTCTGGGAGATTTTTGAATGTCCTCTGCTTGAACTTCGTGTCATTCTTTCTCGCTCATTTCACATGCTTTCTTTTCCCTTATTTTTGTCTTCGTTGGTTTCCTTGATTAACTGGGCTGTTTTGACATATTACTGTGCCATGCGTTCCCTCTATCTGGCCAAGTAATGCGCATAATTTTATTAATTACGTTTCGTGTAGTGCACATGAGTCTGTGCCAAATTTCGCGGCATTTTGCAAATATATGTCTTACCTAACCACATTAATACCTGAGAACATATTATAATAGGAAACACAAATAGTATTCTAGAAAGCCTAAATATGATTACTTATCTCTATCATTGTTCGTAGGTGACAATAAATGACGACTGCAAGCTACAGAAACACACGCAAGAGAGATCATCTAATCACAGTATCAATAAACGCAGCGAAAATAGTAGCGGAACGTGTTCTACGTTATCCATTTGTGTTCTACGTTATAAATTACAGTTTACGATATTGATCAGTTGCTCTCGAAGGGGCAGGTTAGTTTTGGCAAGTAACAAGTCTGCTAATCTTCACTTCAATTTAAACATCAAAACGATTCATTATAAGTGGAAATATATTAGTGATTTCTCAATGTTAACATAAATTATCTCAGACAAGTTCAGTGTCATGTGCATTTGTCAGGCATGTAGATATAAATAAAGACTAAGTTTTATATATGCAAAATAAGGATTTCATACACAGAATGACGTGTAAATCTGGTGCCGTCGAAAATGTAGCGACAATGTTTTTCCAGGTATGCATGGCCAACTGAGCCCTTGTTTAACAAAAGAAGTAATTGATCTACATATACTATGTCAAATTATAAATCTGAGAAAACTGGATAACGTAGAACACATTCTTAACGACGACGTTGCTTTTCTGCAGTTTATAAGTTTGTAACGACCAGGGAAGTTGAGTTAACATAAGAATTGTTATCGTTGGGTGATAGCCACATATGTTTGAGTTAAGGAGACGCTTTTTTAGCCAGTTAATGCTTTATTGAAACTTCAATATACAAGCATAACTTCGGATAACATAAACACGCGATTGCTGTGGACATTTGTTTTAATCCTGTGAAATGAAGGAAATGTGTTTATATATCGAAAGAGCACCACAAATCAATGGTTATATATACCTACAATAAATTAAGACAAGTTGTTAAACATTTCAAACTTACTAAATGTTATTACTACGATAATTGTTAATGCCCCCTGTGTTGTGGACATGCCAAACAGGCAGTTTTAGTATCATTCTGATAGACAAAAAATGTATTATATATTATGATACCACATAGGACAATCAACTATGTCCAGAACGAGCACACCGAGTTACATCTGAACTAGATATATGTATTGTTATGAAAGCCATGCCAATGATTTGCTGGACTAAATACACATTTTGGCTACAGGGGAAATTGTTGGTAGTACCAACCATATCATCATCGGAATCATTTATATATATCAAGAATATTATAGTTCCTAACACTGACCCCTGTGGCACTTCACTCAAAACTGATTTCCAGTTTGAAATCTACCCCTCTACTGTTATGCAGAGGTAGAATTAGTTCTTTTAACCTATATGGTATATTTCTCCTAATCAACCCAATAACATGGTTGCATTCTAACTATGCTGTTGCACTCGCCTTGTCAACATACACGTCTAATACTGTTTTCGTTTATGATTGCATCTAGAACAGTACTGCTCATTTTATAGTTTCCATCGGTGTTCCCAAATGTTTTCAAAATGTCAAATCAGACGATGTGGAGTGTGCTTATTTGAAACGCGCTAGAGAATTCGTATTGTTGAGTTATGCTGAGGTTATGAAGGAAATTATTATCTACCCGCGTCTGGAGTGTAGACCTTTAGTAGTCCGATTTCTTGGAGATGCTTCGGGGTAGACACGGACAAAGCCATGACGTCTCCGATGGCTTCGTGAAAACCTATCATAAAAACAAAAGGATACTGAGAAATAATAAACAAAACAAGGACATAAGAACATAGATGGTACGACATATAACGACATACGTGTGTATACGTAAGGAAATGTGACCATACCAACTACAGCTTATTAAGAAGGTGTATTGTCTTGGTGTATTAGTCCAAAGATTGTTGATAGCTTGGATGTTGTATCTACACACTCCTTAATGTGGAACTTGTGACACCCAAGTTGTGGGTAAAGATAAAAAAGCGAGTGTGATGCGCATTTTGCGGTATCACTAACATATGAACGTATAATACACGAATGATTTTGTTATATTCACGCAAGTTTACACATCCGTAAGAAACAACCACAAAAAGTCCAGGCTGTTGTAATCTGAAACATTTGGTTGAGCAATGAAAATAACTAGGTTCGGTTGGAAGAATGACAAGAAGAAATAGGGCAGACAGTAGACGGATGAACCACCTTGTAAAGATGTTGGAATGCAATGCAGCCTAACGTGAGGTTTAGTGAGAAGTCGGATGAGATGGGTCGGCCAATAAGTAAGAATGGATGCAGAATCACAAGCAACGAGAGCAGAGGTGAAAACACATAATGGACGCAGAACACGGAGAGGTTACTTTTGAGATGCAAGGGATGTGAGAAGATTGGGGAAGGATGAAAGATGGAGAGGGGGGTATGGATAACACATGTTGGAAAGAAAGAACACAGCGAGTGGTTCGGCAACATTGTAACTGAGCCTCGACCTTGTTCAACACGGCAGAAGGAGGAGAACGACATTGTACCGTGACGTGTAATGAAACAAAATACGTATGATGAATGAAACGACGTACCTTGGTTGCCTCCCCATCGGAAGCTGACAGGCTGATGTTTGTACTGTAGGTAATACTGGACGTGTCCCATCTCATGATGTGTTGTGATCACCCACGGCATCGTTATCTCCGTGCATTGCTTTATCCTGACGTACAGTGCACAGTCACGCATGGTAGTATTATTCTTTTTAATTTATGAACATACAACACCCTCATTTGTATGATTAATATTATGAATCATAAACGAGCAATGGGGCATTTGCATTATGAACGTTCAGTAAGTAAATGTAGTTTTAATACTGGGAACCAAACTGGCTGAAACATTAAAAACATAATAACCTATGTTGGAAGTAATGTGCGGCAAAATTGATTAACTTCGACAGCATTTTTACCGTTGACTTTTGACTTGTGATACGAATGCATGTTTTGACATATGCATTTAATCTGAGAGAAGACATGACATATATAGAGAGAAGGGGGAGACAGGCAGACAGGCAGACTGACAGACAGAGAGGGATAGAGAGGGGCAGACAGACAGACAGACAGGCAGACAGACAGACAAACAGACAGACAGACAAACAGTCAGATAGACAGAGAGAGAGAGAGAGAGAGAGAGAGAGAGAGAGAGAGAGAGAGAGAGAGAGAGAGAGAGAGAGAGAGAGAGAGAGAGAGAGAGAGAGAGAGAGAGGATGAAATAGAGACAGAGACAACACAGAGACAGAGATACAGAGATAATACGCACACACGTGACATATGTATTTCAATGACTGATGGAGCACAAGTCTAGTTTTCCGTATGACATACCTGAAGTCTTTCTGATTGTAGAAATCCCACGCAGAAGCGTGACAAACGACGTCACGGCCGGCTGGTTTTGTTATCATTGACTTGTTCAAGAACTCCTCCGTCATAGCAAAGAGGCCGAGAGAAGTGAAAAATTCTTCGGACAATTTTAATATTCTGGTAGCGTCGTAACCCTGAACAAAATCACACCACGCTATATTGTATAATTATTAATATTTGCTCGTACCGATACCATCGATACCTACTTATTACTTAATTGTCACCGTCTCACATCGAGTATTATACATAAATATCACTTCTCCAAGGACACCAGAGAGGATGCATATGTTTGAACAGATATCAGATAAGATGATAATATGTTAATTTAATATTATTCCAAACATCTGACGGGATCGTTGTGCTCTGAGAATTCGTTTGAGAAAACAAAGACATCAAACGACGAATGTAGTTCGATGGCTACCAAAATAAAACACTTTTCAAAGGTGTCTTACACCCACTGGTGGAAAATAACTGAGTACAAACTTGCATTAATTTTCTCGTTAGTGTACCACGGACAGTCCGGTCGCAATGTTATGGTCGTCTTTCGCAGTGGGGCATGTTTGTCAACAAGCCGACCTAAGCCATTGTTGTATGTGGCAACCATGTCACTAACGGATGCCTCACTGATTATGTCACGTAGCAAAGAGGTAATGTCACGTTTGAAATCAGGAAGACGTATATGACGCAGTCGTCGAAAAAATATCACTTTACGCATTCGAGCAGGCTTTGTGGCATTTACACAGATCATTATGGCCATGTGATCACCGGATGGATTTCCATGTGTGTCACATAAGCACAGGTAATACACACTCGGTCGTGTAGTCACTATTGCACTGTTGTTTCGAACGATAACTACACCCAGGAGGTGACCTTTATTGTGCATGGCATCTGTAATTATTTGGTTCATGCCACGGTCAGCGAGCGTCTCAGAAAAATGCCGTCAGTCAGGATCTGATATAATGTCAAGATGGAAGTTCAGATCGCCGGTAATAACGATGTCATGCGGGTCCAGCATCACGGTGTCCAAGTATGCTGACCACTGCTCGAAGAAAACAGACGTTGTAAAGGCGTTTCGTTTTGACGGTGGCGGACGTTATATAAAACCCAATCTGAACTAGGCGCCACGTGTCGTAATATAATAGTCGGCATGTTCAAAATTGGTAAATTTAGGCCTATTATGACTTGATGTCACATTCTCAACTTTCATGCCGGACTTATACATTAAGCCCACTCCACCACCGCGCTTCTGGGCAGGTTTTGACGTGGCATCGAACTTGTAGCGAGAGGTATGTTGAAATGTGTAGCCAGATGGCACAAGTTCTTTTATTACCTGATTGTCAGTTACTGTTCCAAGTCAGGTTTCTGTCAACGCTAATACGTCGATGTCCCTGGAAATTACCAGGTCTGCCAGCGACAAAGCTTTATTTCGAACTAACCGAGCGTTGAGACAACACATCGTCAGTGGAACGTCACATGCATGATGTTTAATGCTGGACAAATTTACCAGATGGGCTGCATTATTTGCTCTGGCAACATTTGCAGCTCGTGTAGCATACTCCAAATGGTGAGTAATCCGCGTTGAGATCGCGCGCTGTTTGCGCGTGCCCCTCGTTTGCCACGCAAGGTTGGACGTGTCGCAGACAGTCCTAAACGTCTTATTAAGGAATATGTTGCATCCCGCAATCGGGGAGTGACACCCCTGGAGCCAGGCCAAAGAGCCCGAATGAAGCACATCGTCGCACAATTACAGCCTGCCAAATTATGTAACTCACGGGCGTTGTCGACCACCAACTTCGTCAACGTCACGGATGGCTGACGGCATTAATTTATAACATTTAAAAATCATAGATAACGTACACTGTCTTGACGTATAAAAAGTGTACCGTGAGAATCACTGTAGTTTCACGAACAAACAATGGTATTTGTGATCCTCAGTGCAGCGTAAATCCATTGAAAAACACGATAATTTCCAAAGAACAATTTGGCCTGCTGCCTGTTAGGCGCTTCCATTCACAGGTTCTAAGTAGATGGGTTTATCAAGTTATGTTTAACAAGAAAATCCACCATGTGATCTTTAATTAGTCTTTCTAATAATTTGCAAATCACTGATGTTAAACTCACTGGTCTATATTTCTCTGACTTTTTTCTCGAACCTTTTTTAAATAAAGGGTATGATGTTTGCCTCTTTCCATTCTAAAGGAACCACTCCCTCTTCTAATAATCATTTGAAAACTGTTGCAAGCGATACGCTAATTTGTTCTACAATTTCCGATAGTAGTTTGGGCGGAATCCCATCCACTCCAGGTGATTTATTATCCTTCATAGCCCTTATTTTCTTAGCTACCATTTCCGGGGTTACAATTAATTGTCCTAAATAGTCTGAATCTGCCCACTTGAACATAGCCTCTGGCAGTGAACTAATATCTTCCCTGGTAAACACTGATCTAAAGTACTCATTCAGGTCTTCAGCCATTAAGAATCGCTCTGATATTTCTCTGATATTATATCTTCTAGAAGACCGATCTTATATTGAACTTTCTGTTTGCTTCGAACATTCGCATACAATCTCTTGCTGTCATGTTTTATATTACAAGCTAATTGTTGTTCATAGCTTCTCTTTGAATTTATAATTTCAGCTGTAGCTTGGTTAAGTGCTTCTTTATAAATAATGTAGTCGTCATCATTTCTAATACATATATATAACTTCCACATCATTTGTTTATATTTAATTTTTCTAATGGCTTCTTTCGATAAGTGTTTCTTTTTGGACTGTTTCCCTTGTTTTTTGAAGGGTACAAATGTATAAACTATGCACTTAATTTCACTCTTTAATATATTCCAGCATTCTGTTGCTGTCTTATTTTTCAGTGTGTTATTCCAGTCTATCTTTGCTAAATATTTCCTCATGTCCTTTATATCTTTATATTTATATCCAGCTTCAGAAGAGTTTTTCAGACTGTTCTTATCGGATTTATTTGTGCTGTCTTTATCTATGCCTCCAGTTTCAGGGTTTTCTGTGAGTCCCCCCTGCGAATCTAGCTTAAATAGATGCAACCTGTCCCAATGTCAACAAATCGCAGCAGATTCTCTGAGAAAACCGCTGCCCCCTTTTCACTAAGATGGAGGCCATCTCTCATGTACATATCTTCCCTCCCAACAAAGTATCCCCATAAATCTGAGAATGCCACCCCCCTTCTTCACACATCTGCTCAACTAGTGCGTTGATCGCGATCCTCTTGCAGTTTCTAAACGTTGCCCCCCTTCCTCCCATTACTGGCAAAATTCCTGACAGAATTATAATTTGTAAGGTACGATTCGCTGCCGTAGACACTCATATTGATGTTCTCAGTGATCATCTTTTTTACCCATACTCTTTTGTTCAGATTGGTCACAGTGACAGCGGCTTTTGAACTTGTTATCATACAAAATTAATTATCAATGCCAAATCATTTTAGGAGAAATTGTTCATCACCAGCTAGAATGTATTAGGTATACCTTATTAAAGTAATGGTTAAGTCACATATCAAGCGTTCGCGCGTTCGCGCGTTCGTGCGGTCGTGCGTTCGTGCGTGCGTATGATTGAGGTTATCTGTCAGGCAGGGCCAAACTTGTTCTAGAAAGAAAATCACATTTCATGGTCGTCTTCAAGCAAAATAACTTCTTTCTAACCTGTATCGGTGGCCAAATATACCAGCCAAGCTGACTGACACCAGGCATGGGACATTTACCAGACAGGACATTAAGTCATTCCTTATCCGGTTACCAGGATTGCTGTATCCGCCATGTCGCCTTCCAGTAACACGGGTGCGATCAGCCGTGTCGCAGTACCGGTCACATCGGGCATTGTCAACGCTCGTTCAATTCGCAACAAGACCGATGTATTCACGGATTACGTGACCAAGGTGAATATGGATCTTGTAGCCATCACAGAGACGTTGCGTGCTTACTTTTATCCGGGCGTTAAATAATATCCGGGTGACGTTTCTGCGCGTGCGTGTATCTAGGGGAATGTATTTAGCACCAGCTACGACTGTCGCGTTTTAATTTATCAGGGCGTTATGTATGTTTAGGTATATACACATATATATATATTTGTATATATGTATATTTATATACATAAATTATAAAATGTTTGCTTCCCACAGACATAAACAATTTCTGTCGTAAAACAGTTTCCTCTCCACGCACACGTCGCGTGACTTACTTTTATACTTGGTCGCAAATCTTAAACACCAAATTATAATTATATAATCTAACTATAATGCTCGTATTACGACAACAACGAAACATATTTAACTACTGGATGTTATTTATCACTACGTGATCTATATTGTGCCAAATATTATGCCTTACATATGCACGTAAACATCACCAGGATAAAATTTAACGCCCGGATAAATATAAGCGCGACACCGTGGCTAAGCATTGGGAAAAAAGACAATAAAACTATAAAAGACCTGACGCCCGCCGAATACAAGTTTGTACGTCTTCCTCGGATAACATCGCCGCGATAATGATATCGGCCTTGTTTACCAATCGAGTTTCAAGGTGGTTGTTAACCAACGTGATCATATGAAATCTTTCGACTTCATGGATGTTTATGTTTCATCATCGGGAAACTCCATGAAACTTGTAATCATTTACCGTCCACCTCCGTCAAAAAAGAATAAACATTCGTACGCTGACTTTCTCTGAATTTGTAGTTTCGTTGAACACTACGCCCTGGTGACCTCCCGTTTTGCGATTATCGGTGATTTCAACATCCACTGGGACGAGCCATCTGACAACAGTGTGAAACGTTTCGCCGACTTGCTTGAGTCACTCAACGTCATTCAACATGTTCAAGTTCCAACACACATCGACGGTCAGACCATTGATCTGATCCTCACTCTATCCGGAAATCACGGCATAACTTCAACAAAAACATCGTTGCTGCTGTCTAATCACCTGTGGGTGGAATGTGTCGTCGATATAGAGAAACCGGTCATTCTGCGGAAACCGATCACATACCGAAAGTACAAAACATTGACAAGGCTGCGTTTGGTAATGACATCGCATCGTCGCTTCTGACCACAGTTCCGTCTGTCATAAAAACAACGAGTGAACTTGCAGATCACTACAATATGATTTTGACCAAACTTATCGAGAAGCATGCACCACTACAAATTTGTCGTATCGCTGATCGTCCACTCGTACCTTGGTACAACGAGAAGGTGATCAAACCCAAGCAAATTCGACGACAGCGTGAACTGAAATGGCGCCACACATCACTTCAAGTGCATCGCGAAATATATAAGAAACAGTGCGCACAGGTAAATAAGACAATCAAAGAAGCCAAGTCTGACTACTATGCTTCTGAGATAGAACAGCACGGGAGTGACAACAGGCGACTGTATCGTCTGCTAAATGGACTGCAGCAGCGAAGAAAGTCCCAATATCTACCAGCTAACGATAACATCCAAGATGTCGCAACTAGTTTCCCAAATTTCTTCTCTGCGCTAATCGAGACGATTCGTGTGGCGCTACATGCCTAGTCTACACGTACATCCACCACGATCACAGACCACCGCCCAGCACCCTGCGTGTCACAACTTCACTCACTTCCGATTGCGACTACATCAGACATCCGCAATCTGCTCAACAAGTCACTAACAACATCGTGCGCGCTCGATCCCCTACCAACATGGCTGCTGAAAGAAGTCAGTGAAAACTTAGCATCTGGTGTTGTTCCTTGCTGCCTGAAACATGTAAACGTCAACCTTGTGCTTATGAAGGCAAATCTCGGCCAGGACAATATGGACTGTTATAGACCGATATCAAACCTGCCTTTTGTGTCAAAGCTACTCGAAAGGTACGTTGCACGCTGTCTGGTCGACCACTTGATTGATAATAATGTTCTTGAATGAAACCAATAAGCCTACAAATCGCATCACTCCACGGAAACTTCGCTAGTTCTGGTACATAATGACATCATCGAGGCCGCCTTCAACGTAGTTGACCATGAAATTCTGCTCAGCCGACGCTTCGGAATGACTGATTCAGTGCTGGCATGGATGCGATCATATCTAATCGACTGGTCGCAGTCAGTAAATATACCAGGTGGCGCTTCCATCAAAACTAGCGTCGCTTGTGATGTTCCTCGAGGATCGGTGCTGGGGCCTCTGTTGTTCTATGCGTACTCTGCACCTATTGGTGATATCATCAGAAGACGTAACCTGGGCTTCCATCTCTGCGCGGACGACACCCGGCTATAATCTAATTTGAGATGACCGAAATCAACATAATTTTGTCTCTTTGCCGAACTGCATCAACGACGTCCGCGTGTGGGTGGTAGACAATCGACTAAAGGTGAATAATAACAAAACTGTCGCACTTGTGTTAGCATCACGAAACAATCAAGCGAAACACAATTGACATCACCGTGATCACAATTGGCGACTGCGACATAACGTCAAGACCTACTGACAGAAACATCGGCGTTGTATTCGACTCGGTGGTCAGTCATGGAAAGAACATGTGCTGCGTAGCCATCTGAGGAACATTGCTTTGATCCGATCGTGCCTAACACAGAAAGCCGCAGTCCGTCTTATGTACTCTCTTTTTATATCGAGAATTGATTATGCGAACTGCCTGCTATATGACATCCCCGACTGCAAAATGATGCTGCTTGGCTGGTGGTCCGCTGCCACAGATGGGACCATATCACACCGGTACTCAAGAAACTGCACTGGCTTCCCGTAAAGCAACGCTTTCATTACGCAATTCTGCTACTGACGTTTCGTACTCAACACGCGGACTGGTACCAGCTTACATCACCGACCTACTCCATGAACAAAGAGCTACTCGAGTGTTGCGTTCAACTACAAACAATGACTTGTACGTGCCACTATCTCGCAGCCGAAACGGCGCAGAACTTTCCACTTAAACAGCTACTTGAAATAGCACAGCAAATTAGCATGCCACATAAAACATGGTAATGGCAGCTAGGTAAGAGGAAACTTCAGAAGGCCAAGCAATGATTCAGTCGTGGAAACAAGGGTGGAAGACAAATAACCTTATCTACAAGTTTGTCGCTGGATGTTCCCAGGATTTGTTTTTAGTTTTTGAGTTATTGCCATTTGCACATTGTGAATACTTAGATATAATGCAAGGTTGAGCATACTTGATGTTCAAACGACAATAACTCAAACGTTAATACAATTCCTGTGTGCATACAGGGACAAACTTGTAGAGAAGAATATTATCTTTACAATGATATAAAAATTGCACGATTGCAATTTCATGTACAGTCTGAAACCACAGGCAGCACTGCTGCGTGTTAAAGGATTGGGCACGCTTAGCGGCCCTGCCTGTGGTGACGCCAGCAAAATCTGAGGGGTTGTCAGACCTGGATGAAGACTGAACAAGCCACAGCCACGCCGTAGCAGAATGTAGCAAGAAAGGTTCTACTGTAAAAAAATTGCAAGTAACATTGAACACACTAGAGAAATTATAATTAAATAAAAAGTTTGAAGAACCGACATCGTGGATCTCAAGTATGCTGTCAGAATGGAAGCCAACTGGAACTATAGCATATCCATGTGTTTGGAATTTTAGATGATAGTTACTTAAATTAAGTGATAAAGTGTAATTGCTATATGACCATGTCTGTTGGTGCAGTGCTGCTGCTTTCTCTTCACATTAACCACTATTCCTAATGAATCAGACAGGTCTTGTTTTAAATTTCAAAATGTTCAAAATGTTCTGCAATACATCTACATTTGTCGTATAGTTATTGTAATATTATTTCTTTTAATTATCTCTACCTTAGGTTATCTTGTGATGGAAACCACCATAGAGCACTCGGTGTATATGGGGCAATATGCATTTTTGTAGCACATTATTGTAAACCTAACTAGTGAAGGAATAAGAGACTGAAAATAAGCTTTTGAACCTCAGATGAACACATGTCAGATGTGAATGACTAAACCCATAAACATAAAACATGTTCGTGACAGCAGCATTGTCAGTTCCAGTGAACTGTACAAACAAGCAATCAAATCAACCAATCAATGGGTTCGTGATGATGATCGCATGACCAAAGTGAACAAACACACATATGCAGTTTGGCAGTTTATTCAGACAACATCAAACTTTCCGTGTACATTCCACCTAGAGCTGAGTCTTCACAGCTGCTGCTCACCGACTTGCAGGAACTGCTAGCTGGTCACATGACCCAACAACCAAGAACACAATCTCCCAAAATATCATGCTTTGATATCATCTGACAACTCCAGATAAGAACATAGTTTTTCTGTGCTGGTAATGCAATTGCTTTACACGGACAACACAGATGCAAATAAACAAACTTACTGATATGCCACGGCTTACAGATTTCCCAGATATAATTAAAAAAAATTGAACGTTGGTAGGAATATGGTTGCATCTGGTTTTAATATGGATTTACTTTATAATTTTAATTAGTGATAATGAATGTATATTCTTGTAGTCATCACACAAGTATCAACCCAAATGACAAAGTTAGATGTTAGCTATAGTGGTCGAAAAGCCAACAAAATTAATGTTAATGCTAGATAGATTTCCAACAAGTTTAGTTTGATGTGTTATTTTCTGTAGTTTCATAGATGCCGACATTTGATTAGCGTAGGAATGCTATTGACCGGTTACCTAGAGATAAACATGTTACGGATTTATAGTTTCAAGTCAACAATAAAGGATCTCTTACCAAGAAAATGTGGCAAGTCTGTTTAAAATGAGTGGCTCCTATCAGCTATATGTAAGCAATTGTGAAACACTCACAAACATGTCCTCATAACTTAACAACAAACATACTATTACTCACTATACCGAATCATTTGTAAATAAAACATACTATACCAAATCATTTGTAAATAACCATTTCAGTGTTAAATATAACACGATAGAAAAAATTTGCGTTTTTTCTATTGAATATCAAAAAATCAATGTCCTTAATCTAAATTTTACATTTGCTGGTTAATCATAATCACGTACATAACACAGTGAAACAGTTCTGGTGGGAGTGTGCCAACAGCCACGCTGCATTAACAGACAACGGCAGGAAACAACGAAATGATGGCATCAAGATAAGGAGCCACCGTTAACATTAATGTCATCTTGCATCTATAAATCATACAAGTGCAGACGTAGAACACAACAGCATTGCTGACATGCAGTACAACTGTGCGATACGTGCCTGCAGTGAGATCTAGGGTGTGATTTGAGATTGCGTTATACCTTATTAAAGTAAAGGTTACGTCACATATGTCTAGCGTTCGTGCGTTCGTGCGTGCGTATGATTGAGGTTATATATGTCAGGCAGGGCCAAAGTTATTCTTGAAATAAAATCACATTTCATGATCGTCTTCAAGCAAAATAACTTCTTTCTAAACTGTATCTTAATAGCGTACCTTCCACTTGGATACACGATCAATATCAAGTTGTTTTATTTTGCAGTCGCCCAGCCGTCGGATATGCAATCTCAATTAAGAGTCTGACGCTCTACATCGATCAACTATCAACGTAGTCTGCTCGTATCTTGCGATGCCAGTGTGGAGAATTCAGGCCTGTTAAAATGTTGAACTGATGCCATTAGACCTGTGCATAGGTTGCGACACACCCTCCGCTACGACAAAGAGTCCGCTTGAGGGGATTAAAAAAGTAAATATTTCCCCAACTTCCGATGTCATGTCCGCCAGTATGCAATGGTTAGAGTTATACAACTACGATGTTATGAATTTACAAAATATTACGATGTTATAATACATAAATCACCAATAAACACTTTGATATTTTATGAAGTAACTATGCTTTCATCCTTAACAGTTAACAGTTTACAGGAAACACGATATATTACGGCTTCTCTGCTTAATGCTTCTTTGTAAGCGCACTCGCTCGAGGTTATTAGGACTGGATTACTGCGCTTCACAAAACAGATCTCCTAATACACAAAAAGCTTGTATGAAAGCTACGTTCAAGGGGTTTTCGTTTGGTATACAACACACATGCCCAAATTACCGGAGTCTTCTATGTCTGATGACATCTGAGATTTTTGGTATATTCGGTAGTAATTTCATTTAATATTTATTGAATATTGGTTGAAACATATTATAGAGCAAACAAATCAAAACAAGCCATTAGTTAAAATCAAGTCATGCGTGCAATTCACGAAGATGGTAATTGTATGTAATGGCATAATAAAACGAAAAATAACATGTTTGGAAACGAGTAAATATGAAGTTGTAAACTTACAAATAATAATGTTGGTGGGCATATAATCCGATCGTGCTTTGGGCCGGTTGACATGTAAGAATCTGTAACACAAGAAGTACAATATATTATGTAACCCTGGCGGAATTGCTTCGTGCAAGCGGTTGCATAGGCTATTGTCATGTCAGCCGCCAGACGCATGTAGGATAGCTAGAGCCACACCCAGTCGCAGTTTGCTAGGGATCATGGACGTGTCCACAAAGATACACGTACAGTTCTCTCGGCTCCCTATTACGAGTATCCATATACACGGCCTGGTGAGTTATTTGTTCATGTTTGCATGTTATAATAGTGATATTATTAGAATAATGCGTAACTTGTAAATTGTTTCTTGTTAATTGCCCCATTACTGTCACTTCGGGCAAGCCAGCTATAGTATGACGAGTTTAGCAGTGTTGTGTCGTATAATGTTAAATTGTGTTTACAGACGACTTACACATCTAGCAAGCATTTTAGCTAATTATTGTGA
>CM034533.1:16397742-16406633 GCA_020002185.1 Paraescarpia echinospica | reverse complement strand
TGGTGCGTGGCGCTCTGTTCAGTAACAACCCCGACGGCGTTTTATCGTAAGCGAATGCGGTGTGTTTCGGTACTGGATCAGTATGTCCGGCAAACGTTGCTGCAATGGTAGCTGGCTGTTCGATTTTGCAAGCATCTTCTTGAACGTCTGGACATTCCTCTCCGCAAGGCCGTTCGTCGCCGGATGGTAAGCTGGACACAGTATATGCTTGACGCCATTCAACCTCAAGAAACGACCAAATTCTTCGCAAGTGAACCGAGGTCTATTGTCTCGCGTGGTAACCCAAATGCTGCGAACATTCTTCTCAGTTGCATTATCGTCTTGCTTGCAGTAGTGGGAGACTTTGAGACCATGCACTTCCAGCCACTTTGAATGACTATCCACCCGACAAGGAAGTTATGTCCGTCTTTTTCCTCAAAATACACATGGATACATTCTCATGGTCCCGTAGCCCAAGGCAATGGAACCAGTGGTGCTATACCTTCGGCGTGCTCGCCATCTGGCTGCATTCCCGACAGTTTGAGACAAAGTCCTCGATATCCGCATCAAGGCCAGGCCGCCAGACGAAGCTTCTAGCGATCGACTTCATTCTGACCATGCCCGGATGTATCACATGGAGTTCTCGTAGTATATGTTATATGAACACTGCTGGAAAGTCTAATCTCCTCCCAATATTGTTGAATAATTCAAGACTGGCAAACAATTATTTCTGGCTAAGGGCCTGTGTCTCACCCATCAGTGGGATGGTGAGCTGCCTCCTCGTCAGCTTCAGGATCCTCTCGGTCTGGGCGTCTTGCTTGTGTTGTTGTCCCTGGCTTGTGACAGCCCCCGGCGCAGGCTGCAACAGAGAGAACAACTGTCCATGGCACCAGGGACTGTTTCACTACGGTGAAGAGCTCATCGGGGAAATCCATCACTAAACAGAATCCTTGTTACATTTAAGAAGCTTTTCAAAATGCTCAGTATCGAGGCCAACCTCAACGATCCTGTTAACGCAGCATTCCAAAAACGTATGTCACGGAGACATTTGAAAGTACCATTGAAAAGTGTTTTTAAAGAAAGAAACATTCCCTCTGCCATTTTAAACTTAAGTGCCAGTTTTAAGTAAACTGTCTACAGCAAAACATGAACACACGCTCGGACAGGCTTACATAGGCACGTACATGCACGCACAGGCACGCATCACGCAGACACGCTCAGAAATGAATCGTTTGCCCAGGCCGGTGTATAACCGATTCTTCGTGAATAGCTAGTTTGACGGATTGTGTCGGTAAACAAAGCCATTTGTTACGGAGAACTGGAGAGGTTGTCAATAGCCTTGCTGAGTTCCTCGTCCAGCTCTGTTAGAATGGGCAGACATTCTATGCCATCCATGGCTGAGCTGGTGACAGCATTCCACCTCTCCATTAGCTTTTTCTTGTCATGGATGGGTTCCCCTGTGGATGACCTCAAGGGAGCTGTCTTGCTCTGAGTTGGGCCTATGGCTTTCTTAATGCCGTCATACGTGGCCCCAGTGTTACCTGTATCTACTGACCTCTGGGTGTCCTTGCATATCTGCTGCCAGCATTCGTTCGCACAGGGCCTAGCAGTCTGCTGGACTTTGTTTCTGGCTGTTCAGAGTACCTGGAAGGTTGCTTGGCTGGATGAGCGCTTGTGTTCTTCAAGGGCTGCACGCTTGGCCTCGATAACTGGAGTTATCACATTGCAGTTAACCTCGAACCAATAATTTGTCTTCCTTGACTTCTTCTTTCCAAAGACTGTGATGGCAGCATTTTAATTGTACTGTGTCGCGTACATGGTCCCATGTCTGAGTGGTAGTGTCAAGTGGTAGACTGTTGTTCAGTGCATCCTCCAGTACCTCTCCAAACAGAGCTCCTTTATCGGGATGTGTTGTCTTGCTCACATCAATGCGAGGTTTTCGTTCGCGTTTAGAGCGATATATCTTCTTCGGCTGCAACCTACTCCTGCAGCACACCAAGGAGTGGTCTGTATCGCAGTCAGCGCTGTGGTAGGATCGGGTGATGAGAACATTCTGGAGGCAAGAGGGTCTAATAATGATCAAGTCCAGGTGATGTCAGTGCTTTGATCGGGTGTGTCTCCATAATGTATTGTGTTGGGGCTTCGTCTGAAGGAAGGAGTTGGTGATGCAGAGGTCGAAGTAGGAACACAATTCAAGAAATCGCTGTCCATACTCATTTATCTTGCAACTCCGTGATGTCCCAATCAGACTGGCCAGGCGACATGATCGGCTCCCACCCTTGCGTTGAAATCACCCAACAGCAGCAGGTATTCCTGTGGCGGTATCTGGCTAATGATGGATTCCAGGTTTCCACAAAACTCATTTTTGGCTTCTGATGTTGAGTACAGGGTTAACGTATACACACTGATGATATTGACAGGGCCGTCGGACGTTTGAAGACGGAGCGAGAGGCGTCTTTCAGATCCGTTTCCGTCAGGCTATATCATCCCTAGCAGCTTATTCTTGACTGCAAAGCCTACGCCGTGCTCTCTTGTATCGTCGTGTCCCTTGGCTTGCCAATAGAACGTGTGGTCTTTTTCCCCAAAAGACTCTGATTCGGCCAAGCGTGTTTGTTGGAGTGTGGCGATGCCGACGTCAAGCCTTTTGAGCTCGTTGTTAATGACTGCAGTCTTTCGGGCGTCACTGATGTCTTGTAGGTCCTATGAGATGCCGGTCTATGACCCGTTCGCCCATTAGCACGAGCAGCTGGGCGGTATTGTGTATTCGAATAATTGCTTTTACTTCCTAAACATTGCATGTAACACGAGCCACGTGCTTGGTTGAAATTAGTTTTATAATGACCACCTGACCTGCCGACATCCTCTGATCTAGTGAGCGATTTCGTAGGCTGAGCTTAAATTCAGAGTTTCGCAAAGCGATCAGCCAGGGGGTACTGCTGGCTGGCACTGACGTAATCAGCAGCAGCGACCCTGGCGCGCGAGGATGGTGCGCAGTCGTTTAATCACTGTAATGTCAGAGAACTATAGACCAGTGAGTTTAACATCAGTGATTTGTAAATTATTAGAAAGACTAATTAAAGATCACATGGTGGATTTTCTTGTTAAACATAACTTGATAAACCCATCTCAACATGGGTTTCTAAAAGCGAGGTCATGCTTAACAAATATGTTATGTTTTTTGGAAGATATCACTAAGTGGGTAGATGATGGATCACCAGTAGATATCATCTACTTAGATTTTCAAAAAGCTTTCGACAAAGTGCCACATCAGAGATTACTGCTTAAACTAAAAGCCCATGGCATAGGAAATGGTACAATTAACTGGATAGAAAAATGGCTGATTGACAGAAGACAACGGGTAGTTGTTGATGGGGAGGCTTCAAACTGGAAATCAGTTTTGAATGGGGTTCCACAGGGATCAGTACTGGGACCTATATTATTCTTAATATATATAAACGATTTGGACGATGATATAGCTAGCAAGGTGTTGAAATTTGCAGATGATACAAAAGTGTTTAGAAGGATTAAAAGTGATGGAGATAGACAGCATTTACAAGATGATCTTGACAGGTTGATCAAATGGTCTGAAAAGTGGCAAATGTTGTTCAATTTTGGGAAATGTAAATGCCTTCACACAGGACATGGGAACGAATATGTAGAATATACAATGGGGGGAACTGTACTAAGTACTACTGTAAAAGAAAAAGACTTAGGGCTGACAATTAGTGCTGACATGAAGGTTTCAGAGCAGTGTGGAATTGCAGCTTCAAAAGGAAATCAAATCCTTGGATTGATTAGGCGAAATATAGCATATAAAGAAAAAAACTAATAATACCGCTGTACAAAACAATAGTTAGGCCTCATTTAGAATATTGTATACAAGCGTGGAGGCCATACCGCAAGAAGGACATAGATATGCTAGAAAGAGTACAGAGGAGAGCGACTAAAATGATACCAAAACTGAGGGATCTTAGTTATGAAAAACGCCTAAAAGAATGTGGTTTAACAACACTAGAGACCAGGAGATTGAGAGGAGATCAGATAGAAGTGTTCAAAATATTGAATGGTTATGAAAATATTGATAGAAATATGTTTTTTTCAGTTAAGAAAGATAGAAAGACTAGAGGACATGAAGTTACATTAGTAAAGGAGCAGTGTAGATTAGACGTGAGAAAGTTCTCATTTTCACAAAGGACTGTGAATGAATGGAACAGATTATCTGATGATTGTGTGGGTGCTAGTAGTGTGAATATGTTTAAAAATAAAATCGACACATACCTCAGAAGGGCTGGATATATGTAGATAAAAGGGTTGGACTCTCGATAAGCCAAAGGGCTTCCTTGTCCACCTGCCATCTAGAGTTAATTCTCTGGATGGCAATCTTGTTAAATCTTGTTAAATGTTGAGGCTTGCATTAACTGCGCATGCACGCGATTAGCGCCAAGCTGGCAATACACGTATGAAGTTACCACACTGCCATTCCATAGTCGAGTCACGATATGTTACATGGAGTCTAGAAGTAGCTCTAAAATAATGTAAACAGTTGTTTTGGAGACCGAAACTACGGACTATAATGTGTAAGTTAACTCCAGGCACCGTCGGGCGTGAAAGATAACGGAAACCAGCGGACCATTTGCCGAAAGATGACTTTGGAAATTCGCAACAAGGCATCGCTCGATGATCACCCATTTCTACGTTGGCAGCGACCAGTAATTCAAGGTATATTGTTTCATGTTATAACATTGTATATCTACTGGTATCAGCCTTGGCTCTGCTGCCAACCAAGAATTGTGAAGTTTGTATACGCATTGTGTTTCATTTATCTTCTGTATTATACAATTCCGAAATAAACAGAAATTCAAATTACCTTGATAACGACTATTCAGTCGAAACCGGTCGGTAAAATGAGATAGAAATTGAACTTGAAATTCGTACTATGGCTTATAATCGGCACTACAAAGGCACTCGGAATAAGGTAGACGGCCAGGCTGGTAGCAATAATAACCTGGTTAAACTCCTATTTCAGTTGCTACAGATGATCCATCATATATCGATCATGAGTAAACAAGCAGAAGGCTCTCCTGTTAAAACGTTCTTGCATAAAATAGCTGAGTTGAACCATTTCATCAGGCCAGCTAGACCGAATTCAAATATCATCAAACGGATTCAAACCCTAAATCGATCTTGGGCTAAACAGATAGGAGTGATCGTTCATGACCACTACCTCACCACGCTAAATTCAATCATTTCGACATTGAGAAATACTCGTGCCTCCAAGGACGATATGTCCAGGGCCCGTCATACGGCGCTCGGTTGGGCTCGAGATAATTTCGGTCGGAAGTTGCAAAATTCCACTGTTTCGGAATTCGGAACAGCTTTGAGAAACATATCTCTAGGCAGGAGGGGGTGGGAACAGAGGCGGTCCTTCTCTGCAACGTCAGCCGCTCCGTTGCACAGAAATCAGCCTGTCCGTACCACGTCAGCCGTCCCGGTCCAGCGGACATTCGAGAGTCACGCCAAGACCCACTCGCAGACTGACGCCCAGCTTAGACAACATTCGGCACAAGATACAGTAAGCCATTCCGGCAATGGGGCAAGGATTAATGTTCGACCCCTTGTCTTTACCAATTCAAATGGTAGGAACGTTCGTGTCCAAAATGTCAAGGGGGTTGGTATCCCACCACCACCCCCAGTTAGGTCTCGACTTCCAAATTCGGGTAGGGTCGCCGCGTTTGAGCAAAATAATCTAACCAATAGGGTTGGCTATGCCAAAGCAGGACCATCTAAAGTGACGTTTCAGAAACATCGGGCGCCCCCCATAATAAACAAAGACGGCGAGCACTCAGAGTGCGATACAGAGACAACACCTTTGCCAAGCAGTTCTACGCCCACGACAACAAAGTCACCACGCAAACAGCAAAGGAAGAAGGTACTTATCAGCTTGTCGACTGCAATACCAACGGAACGAAGCAGAGGTATGGCTATAACCCCTCTCACATCGGCACACAAGCCCACTGGCTTCACGCAAGCACCGTTCTACTCCACAGTCGTATCCACTCCACCCATTTCATCTCTCTCCTTGTCCACGGCTAATACACCAGGGTCCAAGCCCTCTCCTACTCCGACTGCAGGTCGTAAGCGGCAGACCACTTCTCTATCACCGGGGCCACCGCCGTTGTGTTCTACTTCCATCACCTATCCCCGTTTAGCAGCTGCTATCGCCACACCATCTCTGCATCAGGGCATACGTGAGCCTTCTAACGTTTCTGCCACCTCTTTTCCATCCCTGTCTCCCAACTCCTTCCCGCCACTACCGAGACAACCGTGTTCTCCGGAGCTTCCACCCCACACCAAGTCTCATTCTTTCCTACCTGTCTCCAGACCACGGGTGGACGGCACCATAATTCACAGACTACCCCCTTCGCTTACTCCTGCACAACGATTCTCTACTGCATGTGCCCTCCATACATAGAAGCACAAAGTGCAAGAAATCCAGCTGGAAGTTACAGATAATCACAAAACGTGTCGTTACTCTGTGTGACTCGAACGTTTCTAGGATTACAGAATCGAAGGAACGAGACATCCAAGTGGACAGCTACCCTGGAGCCAAAATTAGGAATCTCGAACAGATGGTGTTGAACCCGGCAGAGACGGACGGCACACATCCATAGATTGTGATCCTATCGGTTGGAATCAACGACAGAGCGAACAAACCAAGTGTGACGACCATCCCTAATTTGCGAAGGATGGCGGTTCGAGCAGGTAAGTGTTTTCCTCACTCAGTTATCGCCATAACCGAAATAAACGTTTTTGACAGATTACCTCTGGTAGAACAAGAATACATTATGAGAACTTCGGAGAGCCTACTAGACATTAAGGGCATTGTTGTAATACCTAAATTAGAGGAGTCATCGTTCAAGACAGACACATCAGACAACATTCATTGGACACCAGAAACAGCGAACAAAATTCTAACACATTGGTTGTGCCATTTAAACTAAGAAACATTAAGGGCAACCATACCGCACAAAACAAGTCCAATGATCTGCGCAATCCCACGATTATCATGTTAAGTCATCTAGTGTTATCTTAAATAAATTTCGGATTACAATTTATACCAAAACCTCATACAAACGATGCAGAAGACACACAGGCGTCTATCAGGCGTTTTGCTAGACATATCCAACTACGATATTTTTCACGTAACGAAATCAGCCAAATTAAAAGAGAACTTTACAGCAAAATCAACTTGGAATCCGCCTCGCCACAACGACGACATTAACTCTAAATTGGAACAACTGAAAGATTTTAGCTCGATACCTAACAAACCCCGGAACAAGTAATTTGTCAGAGTCGCAATTGGCGTCGATTTCGGCACTCAAGAGAAACCCATCTATTATTATTAAACCTGCTGATAAAGGCTCGGCGACAGTAATCATGTCTAAAGAAAACTATGTCGCAGAGGCGAATCGACAGCTTGCGAACAAAAAACATTACGCTAAACTAGACACACCGGTCTATCCACAAGCCGCAGTCCGCATTTCAGCAACACTAGACAGATTAGGACAAACAGGCTACATATCCAAGAAGCAACGAGATTATTTAGAGCCACCGGATACACCTCGACCACGTCTGCTCTGTCTATTACCGAAGATTCATAAGGCTAAAGATAAATGGCCTCAGTCTCAAATAGCTGAGTATATTGACTATTTTGTAGCCCCACTGGCAGTAACACATGCTTCGTATGTTAATTCGAAATTCCTAGTTATGCGCTACTGTTCTCCCTGGATGTAGAAAGCCTGTACACCAATATTGACAATATTTCGGGGACTGAAGCAGTAAGACAGGCCTTTTTGACGGCCAAGACGCAGACATTTTAGAACTACTTAAAATGTCCTTAGAACACAACGACTTTTTATTCGGATCAAACTGGTACCTTCAAATTTTCGGCACTGCAATGGGGAAACGATTTGCCCCCAAATATGCCAATCATTTTATGGCTAAGTGGGAGAAACAAGCACTAAGTAAATGCAACAAATTACCATTAATCTATTTACGATACTTGGACGATATTTTCGGAATCTGGACACATGGGAATGATGAATTCCTAGTTTTCTTGGACATTCTAAATAGCCATCAAAATTGCGTAAAATTAACGTCAGTTACGAGCAGACACTCAATAGACTTTTTGGACACTACGATCTTTAAAGGCGAACGCTTCAATTCGACGGGGCATCTTGACAGCAAGGTTTACTTTAAACCAACATATACACATCAACTACTGTACAAAGACTCGATCCATCTGAAACATACTTTCTCTGGTATCCTCAAGTCGCAACTATTACGATTTCACAGGATTTGCAACAATAAATCAGACTTTGAGGAAGCCGTACAAACACTTGTTCATAGCATGAGGCAAAGGAATTATACATCGCGTTTCTTAAGGCACATTAAAAGCACAATCCTAGCGGACATTAAAAATCAGAACAGGAAAGAACAAGCCGTGAAATGTCAGGTGAAAAGGTGACTAGCCTGTACGGTATTTGTAGATTTCACACCTATTAACAGCACAAGGAGGCCACCACAGGGCAGCAATTGCGGTACATCCAGCGTGGTTTACCTAATTACCTGCAACGCCTGCCTCGCAAGATACGTGGTCTATCTGTCTGTCTGTCTGTCTGTCTCTCTCTCTGTTTATCTGCCTGTCTGTCTGTCTGTATGTATGTCTATCTGTCTGTATGTATCTCTCTCACACACACACACACACACTCTCTCTCTCTCTCTCTCTCTCTCTCTCTCTCTCTCTCTCTCTCACCTCCCCCCCCCTCTCTCTCTAACTTGCTATCTCGCTAACGCGCTCTCACACACGTCCTCGCTCTCTTATTGGACGCTGCTCTTTCCCAGGTGTACTA
>CM034533.1:16336091-16386742 GCA_020002185.1 Paraescarpia echinospica | reverse complement strand
GCGTGTATGCGTGTATGCATGAATGCGTGTATGCGTGTATTTGAGTATGTGTGTATGTATGTATGTATGTATGCATGTATGTACGTACGTACGTACGTATGTATGTATGTATGTATATATGTATGCATGCATGTATGCATGTATATATGCGTGGATGTACGTGTTTACGTGTACGTGTGATGGCATTCCCGTGTATGTACGTGTCTTGTGTACGTGTGATGGTATTCCCGTGTGAGTACATGGATGACTTAATCAACTGACGAGTTAGTTACGATCACCGTCGCTGAGCGTACCGTTGGTTTTGGCGGCGCGGTTCTGAAGTGCGACGAACTGTTCGAACAGTTCCGGCATCTTCCGTCCTGTCACGTTCCTCCACCCCACCCACGCCCACAACAACTCATCCCAGTCGACAGACGTCGCCATCAGGTCGGTCAAATCTGTAACAGAACAACGCATTCGCCAGATGGTCACTGCAGTACCACAATAATCTCTGTCTGTCTGTCTGTCTGTCTGTCTGTCTGTCTGTCTCTCTCTCTCTCTCTCTCTCTCTCTCTCTCTCTCTGTCTCTCTCTCTCTCTCTCTCTCTCTCTCTCTCTCTCTCTCTCTCTCTGTCTCTCTCTCTCTCTCTGTCTCTCTGTCTCTGTCTCTCTGTCTCTGTCTCTGTCTCTGTCTCTGTCTGTCTCTCTCTCTGTCTCTGTCTCTGTCTCTGTCTGTCTCTCTCTCTCTCTCTCTCTCTCTCTCTCTCTCTCTCTCTCTCTCTCTCTCTCTCTCTCTCTCTCTCTCTCTCTCTCTCTCTCTCTCTCTCTCTCTCTCTCTCTCTCCTCTCTCTCTCTCTCTCTCTCTCTCTCTCTCTCTCTCTCTCTCTCTCTCTCTCTCTCTCTCTCTCTCTCTCTCTCTCTCTCTCTCTGTGTATGGAACATTATTTGTTTAGTTTTTTAGTGTGGAACAGCAATTATTTCGTATTCATGTGTCTAGTCACGATGTTGTTTTCATTCTTGTAGTTCAGTCATAATTGTATGTATACTTTAGTACCACACGTTCGGTCATTGTACGTACCCGGGTCAAGAGGGTAGCATCGTCCGGACGAGTTCCCCGGCTTGTTGCACACTCTGGCCGTGCTATAAATGCGATTCATCTGTGCCCTCAACTTGTACAGCTGCAGCAGGAACGTTAGGCAAATGTGTACACGTTTATATAATGCACGGTATCCATTTGATACGGCTGCAACAAGAATGTATACCTCACCCATGGCAGACGTTTTAGTTCAATCTCTATGTAAAGTATCCAGCCAATTTACTATTACTTTGCAAACAATATTCGGTTATACATACCAATAACTAGTTTACAATCAGGAACGACGTCTAAAGGTGAATGATCTGAGGAACGTGTGGTGAACGAAATTTTGTTTAGCTTCTAAACTGCAGCTAGAGGATTCGTACGCAGATTAGCTCGTTTAAAAAGTCCGATGCCCTAACAACTACGCAGCCGCGCTTCACTCGTGTAACAATGTTACATGTGTTAAGACGATGCTACACCCTTTACATATGCCGTAGCCTATTGTAGTCATACGAGTGTATGGCACATAATGGTGAGACATGTTTCTCGACGTAGCTCTTGTTCACTGTACATGGTATTTACTACACATTACGCGTTGACGCTACTGGCATTGCCGTATATGGTATCTAGAATAGCGTGATCATTGATGTGTTCATGACCAGTGTTAGTTGAAATATACGGGAAGGTCCAAATAATTTTACACTTCTATTTTCTCCTTTGTCAGTGTAATGGAGCTTATGCGATGATATGATTACAATGATTACAATGATTACAATGATTACGATGATTACAATGATTACAATGATTACAATGATTACAATGACTAACATGTAAATTCGTTGTTTTATATGCACGATTGATATGAGTGTCGGATTATGATATTTATTTTTACGTCGTTATGAACTAATTTAACAAGATTTAACAAGATTGCCATCCAGAGAATTAACTCTAGATGGCAGGTGGACAAGGAAGCCCTTTGGCTTATCGAGAGTCCAACCCTTTTATCTACATATATCCAGCCCTTCTGAGGTATGTGCCGATTTTATTTTTAAACATATTCACACTACTAGCACCCACACAATCATCAGATAATCTGTTCCATTCATTCACAGTCCTTTGTGAAAATGAGAACTTTCTCACGTCTAATCTACACTGCTCCTTTACTAATGTAACTTCATGTCCTCTAGTCTTTCTATCTTTCTTAACTGAAAAAAACATATTTCTATCAATATTTTCATAACCATTCTATATTTTAAACACTTCTATCTGATCTCCTCTCAATCTCCTGGTCTCTAGTGTTGTTAAACCATATTCTTTTAGGCGTTTTTCATAACTAAGATCCCTCAGTTTTGGTATCATCTTAGTCGCTCTCCTCTGTACTCTTTCTAGCATATCTATGTCCTTGCAATATGGCCTCCACGCTTGTATACAATATTCTAAATGAGGCCTATCTATTGTTTTGTACAGCGGTATTATTAGTTCTTTTTCTTTATATGCTATATTTCGCCTAATCAATCCAAGGATTTGATTTCCTTTTGAAGCTGCAATTCCACATTGCTCTGAAACCTTCATGTCAGCACTAATTGTCAGCCCTAAGTCTTTTTCTTTTACAGTAGTAATTAGTACAGTTCCCCCCATTGTATATTCTACATATTCGTTCCCATGTCCTGTGTGAAGGCATTTACATTTCCCAAAATTGAACAATATTTTCCACTTTTCAGATCATTTGATCAACCTGTCAAAATCATCTTGTAACTGCTGTCTATCTCCATCACTTTTAATCCTTCTAAACACTTTTGTGTTATCTGCAAATTTCAACGTATGTGTATTGCAAACAATAAAAAAAGTAAAAAGGTAAGTTCTTATATAGCGCAGTATCCAGCCTCAGGACTGCTCAAAGCACTTTACACTTTACTCCCCACAGACCTGTTCAATCGAACACCATCTCGACTTCTCTGGAAACATTCGGCCACACTGCAATTAATACGCGAAGACTATTCGTACATAAATATCCACCACTGTCTATAGCCAGGTACTCATTCATACAGCTGAGTGATCTGATGCAATATAGAATAAACGAACTTGCCCAAGGTTCGACACCGCCGCACAGGATTCGAACCCGCGTTTTCTCAGTCGATAGTCCGGAGCTCTTACCGCTGCGCTACTGCGCTCCACAAAATTAACTATGTATGCTGAAAATAAGTGTACATATAGTTCTTCATCGCTTCTTTTTCAATCAGGATCTGGTCTCGTAAGGCGTATATTGTAATTAGCAGAACATGTAAATAATTAGTTGACTAACGCCCATTATTCGTCTCAAACGAAGTGATAACATATAAAAGCAGTCGTATACATACCCTGGCTAGTTCGTCTGCTGGAAGTACAGAGTTGCCCATATCCGTGATCTTGGCGAACTCTCTCCGTGTCAACGGATCCGTGAAGTTCTTCCACGGGAAACGAGAGGCATTTTGAACCGTTTTCTTTTCGATGGCAGAAACTCTTGCATTTGATTCCAACTGAAATGTGGCAACGACCAGTACATTTTAATGGTACTGTACAATTGTGTTTTATGCATATGGTATTCTTGTCGTCGATCTCGCAGTCAACATCACCTCTAGCTACGTTATCACTTCTGTCTTAAACGTCCCAGTCGTCGTGTCTTTGTTTTGCAGATAACGTATCGCCATGCGCATGATCATTACTACAAACCTCAACATTAATCCAATAACGCTTTAGTATTTGATACTCGTTACATATTATTTCAAAATCGATTTAGTACTCGATACTACAACAATGATAAACTATTCATCGGTGCACTCGTAAAACTCACAAATACCTCTGACGTACCATGAACCCACATATCAAACAACAAATTCGGTATTTGGCGTAAGTATTCAGTGAACTTCCTGCTAATAATTACAAGCCTTGTTCTATTCCAAGTAATGCAACACACATTTAATATCACTTTAAAGTCGCGATCTTTACGGACAGAATGTCGGGGCAGTATTTTAGCTCGTACCGAGACGTTCTGGTTGTGCTCCGTCAGATTGGTGCTGTATGCCCAACTCGCCTCCACTGACGCGTACAGTGTCTTCTGTATGTTCGTGTTGTACTCCCGAAGCCACTCCCTTGCTTCCTCCTCCAATACTTCCGCCCACTTAGGGGCGTCTTCCGACAACACAAAACAACATTGTACGATCTTCAACACGAGGCTACTTAACACTGGTCGAACTTATTTCAAATGTTCAATAAGAACTTCAGCTAAATTAAATGTGTAACGTTTAACTCCCGTTCACCATCACATTTATTTACTCTCACAACTGTGCAATCAAAAACTAATTAATACAATGAAAGCCTAATGTATTCATATGTTATTACATGATTTATTTTTAAGATGCCAATTGGATTGTTTAATATATATATATGTGTGTGTGTGTGTGTGTGTGTGTGTGTGTGTGTGTGTGTGTGTGTGTGTGTGTGTGTGTGTGTGTGTGTGTGTGTGTGTGTGTGTGTGTGTGTGTGTGTGTGTGTGTGTGTGTGTGTGTGTGTGTGTGTGTGTGTGTGTGTGTGTGTGTGTGTGTGTGTGTGTGTGTGTGTGTGTGTGTGCGGAGTGTGTGTGTGTGTGTGTGTGTGTGCGTGTGTGTCGTGTGTGTGCTGTGTGTGTGTGTGTGTGTGTGTGTGTGTGTGTGTGTGTGTGTGTGTGTGTGTGTGTGTGTGTGTGTGTGTGTGTGTGTGTGTGTGTGTGTGTGTGTGTGTGTGTGTGTGTGTGTGTCATTTTTTAAATGAACTGGTTTTTATATTTGTATTTTTGTTGATATAATAACTTGTTTAGCTCATTGGTGTAGGCATAGATAACTTTATTTATTTTAACATTTTAACTAACTTGCTACTTACTACTAGTGTTTACACATCCGTATTATCAGTTAAATGTTGATTCCGTCTTATACGAAACAGTGTTTTAATTGTACAATATATGCATTTTTTATTGTACAACGATGCGAACATTGCATGTTGTGATAGTACCATTTACCAAATGTTAGGAAACACGTAGCATCGTTACATAAACACCATAACACGCTCGCCGATATTCGTTGTTTGTTCAAAATGAATGTTGGCATGAGGGTAGACATAAGCATTATGCGTCTATGTTGCCAAGTCTATGACGCAGGGGCAATTTTACCGAAGTATTTGCCACGCGCGCGTGGTTCCTGCGTTTGTTATGTTACAGGTTTTTTGGAAAAGGTATATGTCCTATTCTATATGTCGGAGATTAATCCCTGAAAGTTTGGCGCTCGAAGTTCAAGCTAAAAAGCGTTACATTAACCGCATGCATATGCTAGCTCGATTATAAGTAGATTGATATTACCAACCTGGACAGTTTTCATCCCAACCAATCCGATGTCCTTCGTTCTCTTTCTCGAGGAACTTGATGACCGGGCGGAAGAACTCCATCAGTGGAGCAGCGTCCATTTCCCGTGTTCCGGCGATCTTCATCATGGCCTCTGGCCACGGAACCGACGACCCCAGCTTCAGCATATCCCTGCATCCAACGACGTTATTTGTATTCATTATTGTCATCATGTCAAATTAGCATTGTCTTCGTTATTAATAATAAATGCAACGGTGGTAAACTTATCGACATAATTTTATATTAGTAGCGAACATTACTGTAGTAAAATTACGCATACGACTAATAAAAAACATGCTCTGTAAGACATACAACATTTACTCAAAACGATGCGACAACATTGTGGAAAACGGCAACGTAATCATGAAATGCTAAATATATATATATATATCTCTCTCTCTCTCTCTATATATATATATATATATATATATATATATTTACATAAGATATTAGCAGATGCACTGGTTGCTTTATTCTTTATTGTCTATGTTGGCCATCACATATTGTTATTGTTTAACACAAAATGTAATGGTTATGTTGGTAATCTACTCTAAGATAATATTTAATCATTGATATAAAACTATAACTATTATGTTGAAATCATGCATGTTGCATACTGTAATCAATTGTTTCTAGTTATATTTACGGTAACTGGGCAAGTAAGTGACACACTTCATCTCGCCCTTATCAACGTCAATACTTTGTATGTTTGGTATTTTTGTGTTGCAGATGTAGTTGATGTTGTTTTTGTTGTTGTTGTTGTTGTTGTTGTTGAAATAAATTATATCTCAACGAATAGCGACCTGTCGATCGTAGCTGTTACGGCGCAAAACCAAGACGCTTTATAAACATCGATCTATCGCGGGTCTCGTCAAACCAAACACAAGCTCAACAGCGCCCTTTCGACACAGCTTTATACAACTCACAAAGCCCATTCAGAAAGGGTCGCTAGTCTGCATAATTGTTAGCAATGGTCTACCACAGTCTTCGCCATTATGATACTTGTCGCCTCCAACAAATTGAACAAGTATTCGCCTACCCCATAAGCTTCCCGGCTTCCTTTGACTGGTAGATGTCGCACTGGTGAAGAGGTCCACGATGACCGGCGGCGTCGCATAAGGCCTTGTGAAACTGGAACTGGACAATGAAGCTGACGAAGTACCTGCAAAGATGAGATACCTGCATAGTTCGTTGCTCTTTGTATGGGTCTGTTTGGAGAGCTACAAGTTATACCCGCCTCTGTCTACTGACTTCTACGATTGAGTTGGCCAGCTCGACGTTTGCGTTGTATTTTCGCCTATTCGTGATGTTGGTTTGTACAAATGAGTAGGTCAACTGCTCAGAATCTGATAAATTTCGGGTCAGATGCGTTTTTGACAAGGCAAAACACCCGTCATTGACGTTGTACTCAACTAATAAAAGCACTCACACTAGCAATTAGGGCGTCGTAGAAGTCGGCGATCGTTGTAGAAGTAGTACAAGTCAAAACGTGTGAGCGGGGCATTGGTTTTTTGTACATGTTTATAATGTTCGTTAACCTCTTCTTCATGCATACGGTCACTGCTGGGTTTATTTTCCCAGTGGTGTTACATTTTACAGTTAGTTCTCTGAACGGGTCTTTCAAGTTGAGTTCCGCGCACCCACATACAATATTAAGATGCATGTTTGTTGCATGAAAACAAACGAACTGTTCGTAGTATCGCTGTTGTGGCATCAGCATTTCATGATCATTCGGTACGTGTGTAACACATCATGTACTTGCCTTATGTAGGGAGTGTTGTTAGGCACATGAAACTTCGCTCCAGGGTCGAAGTCGTCTGCGGATCGCTCGACAGGTGGCGCCACGCCTTGGTACTGACACCTGAATACGTATATCTTAACATTTCACACAAAACAAGAACATTTGCATCATCTGTAATGCACAAGTACGTATATTCAAGCACGCACCCACGCACGCTCTCACACACGCACGTACACCCAGCAACCCACGCACGCACCTCCCACATGCACGCACTCTCCAGACACATACACGCACGCACGCACGCACGCACGCAGACACGCAGACACGCACGCAGGCACATGCACCCACCCACCCATGCACCCCCACACACACACATACGCGCACACGCTCACTCTCACACGCACACACACGCAACACACACACTCACACACGTACATACACCAACTTACCACGCACCCCCCACACATACACACACACGTATGCACACACCCACACACGCACATACGCACACATGCACACACATACACACACTCTCTCTCTCTCTCTCTCACATACACACACACACGCACACACAAACACACACACACACACACACAGACTTCTCTCTCTCTCACACACACATACACACACACACACACACACACACAAACACACACAAACACACACACAAACACACAACACACACCTGAGTTTCCACCAGGCCTTGTTGTAGTCTGACGGCTGCGCTTCCCCGCTGAAGACCTTCCATCGCCACTGGTCTATAAGGTAACCGAACGGCAGGAATGCCACCTTCTTGAGTGCCACGCTCATCAGATAGTTGACGTCGGCTTCTGCAAAACGTTCAATGTATGCCGAATTACTCTGGTCGTAACCATTTGCAACGAAATGGACAAGTAAGGCCGTAAATGGTTAATGTTTACGATCAAAGTGGAAACAAAGTGGGAAATAAATGTAATAATAATAATTAGTCTGAGCTCAGAGGCCCAACATACAAGAATCGTAAGGCAAAGCCGTGAACAGGGACGCACAAGAGTCATCATTAGACACATTTAGCTAACCCAATTAATCGCAACGTAACAGCAAAAATTTACGCAATGGCAAAAAGTAACTCCACGTTATTGCGGTGCAATCAGAGGTCAATTGCAGGTCTGCCGTTCGATGCGGCGTTCGTAATCGAGAATTGTAAATTCGGCGTATGCACAAACCCCGCATTGTTTCGTTTATAAATAGTTATATTAATTGAAAACTAACTATGCAGTGTGACAGCTCGACCTCTTAGGAACATACTCATGTACAGAAAGTTGAGTTTGAAATACCAGTCACCATATTTGATGAGTTTTTGAAAGACCTACTACTCGCTCGTTGACATTACATAGTCATTGATGCTGTCAGCCGTTGTGCCGACCCTGTCGCGGTGAAATAAAATTAGTTTATTTGACTCTTTTGGCTCTGTCGTAGGTCTGTGCATTTTCTTTGTTATCTATGAATGTGCAAAATATCATATCTGGCTATGCACATCAATGTCCAACTAAAATGGACTTACATTAATTTTTTATTGGAGTCGAACGTAGAACCGCTTGCTGAGCGGTTTGTTAATGGTGTTTTGTTGGACGCGAGATGTGGAGTTGACTTCAAGTTTGACGTCCCGTCCAATTTTCGCGTACGGTTAATGCTTGTGATTGCGTTAGCTAAAGGTGTCTATCAGAGCAAGGGACCGCCGAAGGTGCAGGATGAGAAGGCGATTTTTACGAAAGGTGGCTATAGTTTCAGATGATTTTATAGTCATAGGGCGTTAATTCCAGGGTTTTATGTATTATTGAGACATATAATACTATTGTCACTGAGAACTGGGCAGGCCCTTGTGATGTTATTATTATTATGTTATTAAGTCAGGAATTAGCAAATGAAGGAAAAGTCCGTGGCGAGCAATATGCTGTCTCATGTTCAAGCGAACAGATTATCAATTACAAATGTTGTAAATGAGAGGGTCTTCGTAAAACCTACTGAATGTGTTTTGTACGGATGCACCGAGGACGTTAGTCAGGATTGTGAATTTGTTCAATTTACGTTCTCATTTTTATTTATCCATTATGCTAATTAAAAAACCCGTTACGCTTGCATTTGTGAATAAGCAGGGGGCTGTGGCTCTCCGAAAACCTCCAACTGCACAACCCCTGAAGCTAGCAAAACGTAAACTTCAGACTAAAATTGCTTTCACACTTAGTACAAGTGCCGTTTTATGACAACTGGAACATTGTTTTGATCTTGCTACTGGAAAAATAAAACCACATTATGGTCCAACACAAGATCGTGATACCTGAAACATAAAAACTATGTTACCCAAACACCAAAAGATCTGTTATTTGAAATAGAAAAACAGTTGCAATGGGTCGCTGGCTAAGGGCAAGGGCTGCATCATTGCTGGGCGTCGTCGTACAACATTGGTCACTCACCGCTGTCGTTGTCGAGCTCGGGAAGCAGGCCGATCTTGTGGAGGTGAGCCGGGGTGTTTACTGACAGCTCCATCACGTCTCCTATTGCCTCGTGGAAACCTGACAAACAACCGTACATTCAGAGTTCAGAGTGTCCTCCCGTATTGCACGTAAGCCAATGTAATCCGATTCAAAGCGATTTAATAATAACTTTTCACCCAAAGAAACTCCAGATGGCGAGAACACAATGCATCCACGGGGTGATTGAGAGGACAACAATATCTTGCATATAAGTAGCATCACCTTATAATGTGTGTGTGTGTGTGTGTGTGTGTGTGTGTGTGTGTGTGTGTGTGTGTGTGTGTGTGTGTGTGTGTGTGTGTGTGTGTGTGTGTGTGTGTGTGTGTGCTCGTGCATGCGTGCGTGCGTGTGTATGTTTAGAGCAATCCGATAACACTGGCACATACGCAATATGTTCACACTGTTCTCCATTCGTTACTTGTCTTTGGTGGATTAAGGATGAATATATTAATTAATTAAGGATTAATACTTATTATATCCAATTTATGATGTTGATTGTCTATTGTCTATTGCTGCATTTTTGCTTTTATGTGTGTAGTGCTTCTACATTCCTAGTTGAATGGTACATTATGCACATTGTGTCGACAATAACCTCATATTCATGTGTTGTTGTATTTAATGTCGTTCGTTTGCACGTTGTTTGACGGAACGCAACGAAAATGTATACCTAGGTTATTCGAGGTGACTACAAAACGATAATGTGTTATGTGATTTCAGCGAAATGTAAGAACTTTTAGTAATACGGAGCTCTGCTATATACACAATGATTGACCTTTTGCGTTCTCGTTATATAAACGCGCATGGGTTTACTGGACACATTCGACTGGATAAACTGGATTTAGTTTAATCTTATCTCATCTTCTGGTTGCTTTACTTAAGCCACGGGGTTATCGTATCTGCTGCTGACAGTAATGGGATGGCGATAACGCGGACGTATTTGGAGACGGCGTACACCGCAGTGATACAATGGATAGATTATCGAACTCTCAACCAGGTTCGAATCCTGTGCTGCCGTATCGAACCTTGGGCAAGTTTGTTTACTCTACGTAGCTCCAGTTCGCTAAGTTGTATTAATGAGTGAGTACCAGGCTATTGACAATGGTGGATATTTGGGTACGCATTTATTGCAGCGTGGCTGAATGCTTTCCAGAAAAGTCGATATGGTGTTGGATTGAACAGGTCTACCAGGGAGTAATGCGATTTGAACAGTCTAAGGACTGAATACTGTATAGGAGCTTATCTTTTACTTCGCAATTAAGTTCAACCTCGAAATTGGGACAAAATGATCAGAATAATGAGGTGATCATATTAGTGAGACTAATTGGCTTTAATGTTACAAAAATAGTATGCAGGGTGACGTTAATTGTGAGGTGGCTGTATTACCGAGGTGTCGGTAATTCGAGATCCGCGTGTATGTGGTATATGTCGGTATACTGTTGCCCGTAAATCGAACGAGATCAACTAGTAGCATTTCCAAAGGCGTAACGGATAAATACGTAACGTACCGGCATTAGCACCGTCTCGGAACCAGACAGGTTGGTCTTTGTACTGCAGGAAGTATTGGATGTGTCCCATCTCGTGGTGCGTGGTAAACAGCCACTCTTGCGTCACTTCCGTGCACTGTTTGATCCTGCAACATACGGCACATCTAGAACAACCGACCACTGTAGTAAATGTAGTGGTGGTCCTATTCAGCGCGCAACCTAGTGACCGTCATCGTCGTCGCCTTAGTCGTCGCCTTCGACGTCGTTGTCGTCGTCGTTGTCAGACTAACCATTATCAGCAGAGTACCAACAAAAGCAACGTGAGCATTATTATTGTTATTATATATTAAGATAAAACACATTACTATAAATATTAGGACAAGCAAGAGTAGTGTTAAACCGAAAAAACATATCGCGTGGGCAATCATTTAAAATACCATTGTCGAACATCTCGGGACCGCGTGGTGTGATTCGCTCCGCTGACGTCATTCGTCATTCACCTCTCCACTCCTGGAACTCACCGGAAGTCTTTCTGGTTGTAGAAGTCCCAGGCTGACGCGTGACACACGACTTCCCGTCCTTCGGACGGCCGACGGATCATCGAGTTATTCCAAAACTCTTGCGGCATTGGAATGAGGCCGAGGGAAGTGAAGAAGTCTTCGGACACCAGGAAGAGACGAGTCGCATTGTATCCCTGCGGAAACACGTCAGGTGTTTACAGTAATGTATTAGTAATAACCATTGATTAGCGTCCCAGAACAATCATTTGGAAGGGAGGCTAAGTAAAATGTATTATGATTCATATTATATATTTATTTAAATTTCAAATTAAATTTTCATCGATAGTTGTGGGCATATGATTAAACATTTATTTGGTGAAACATGTATTTAAAGAAGCTGCTATAACTATTTAATATAAATTGTGATATGTTTATACATTTATTTTACCCAGAACGTTCAATAGAAAGCGTGTACTGACATAAAGCTAAAGGGCCGTCGGGTGTCATAATGAACATAGTTTTATAAAGTTATTTAGGCATTCGAATTGTTGGTTGATTACGGTCAGATAAAGTAATGTGTAAACGTAATGTATGTGAGTATTCTTACACGTTTGATATAGCAAAACTGTGAAATAAATGATATGCATGTAAATATATCCAACAAACCTGTTTGAGCATTTCCGATGTCACATCAATACTGGTCTTGTTTGGGTATGGTCTAACGATGTCCTTGATATTCGTCCACGTTTGTGCCCACATATTTCCTGAAACAATACAACATAAGTTGTCGTAAGTGGTCGATTTAATGTTTGCTTTTAAATAACCAGCACCACTTGAAAGAACATATTTGCATACTGGCGGCGTCTATTTTGCTTTGCGATATTATAATTGTGTGCCATATAAACCGTTGTCAATTTAATCTAGCGAGAATAATACGTCAATTTTATTATGCATATAAATTATATAATTACGAGGACGATGGCGAACTCTCGAATCTCGATCCGCTGGCATTTTGTTACTTTCCTCCGCCGTTTTGCCTATATTTTGCGGTCTCTGCATCAACTTTCACTTAGCTGTGTCACAGGCAACACAGAGTGGTGAAAGCATTCCAGAGTCGACGTCAGTGGGTCCATAAATTGAAGCCGTAAAAAGTAATACGACGTCATCGTAACCCGACAAACACACGGCATACATAACTACTCAAAAGAAAAATTAAACATACCACTTTTATTTACGCAAATTCTCCGTCATGGCAATTATGGGTGGGCTTTTGGAAATGATTGGTTGGCATAGGTGAGAGGTTCTTAACCGCTGGTTAGCGACACAAAACTGGATCGCGATGCCATTTTGATTTGCATAGATCTGGTGTGGGAAAATCATATTATGTTTGACTCCGCCAAAATCATGACTCATGCGCTACTGGGCGAGACTCGCGTCCGCTTTCCATTCAACCCAAGTGGAAGACTTCAAAGTAACTTTCACATACAAAATGTCGCTTTGATCAGCATTTCCAAGCACATTATATTGTTTATGAGTTAGCCTACCTCTTTGTTATCACCAATATGAAGTAAATTAGCTTCATACATTTGGGTCGCAGTCAGAAAAGGTTAAGAACCGCTGTCTTAAAAAGATACTTTCTTTGATGCGAGCTTGTCGTATTTACAATGTAGTTACCTAAAAGATGTGCTGGGATGTGACCGGAAGACGGAAACTCGTGACCCTTGTAATGTTCACGCAACTTCCGGGCGACGTACGCATGAAGTTGTTCATACAACGGCCGCACCTGGCGCCACAGTCGCGCCAGTTGCTCTTCGAAGTCCGGTGTTTCATATTTGGCGCGCCAGTAATCTCCGTTGTCAGCGTATCCTGTCGCAAATACATTATTACATTCATAGCATAATGAATATGCCAAGGTACGCTACGGAATTGAAGTGGAAGTACGAAAACGGTAAACAGCGACCAAATATAATGGATTGCATCACCTCCTAATATCAGCATTTTGCACAAGATGGTAATCACTATGGTGTGCATTCCTCTGCGTAGGTTGCCAAACACTGCTCATAATCAATTTGGTGTCAATCCTGATGACTATAACTGTCGGTAATAATATGAGCCAACATAACGCGATCTACTAGAAATGGCACATGTCGACAATACGATTCGCGAAATAGCACGGCAATACACATTTTGATGACAGTGCACGATTAAATCCGTCGATTATGATTACGTATTGTGGTATATCTGTATATAAAGTGTATTGATATAATGTGAATAACATTTCCGAACATACACCTAGCAAATTGCGTTCCTATATATGACTTACTAGCCTTGTGACTGGCTTGAATCATCATTGTTATTACGACGTATTCTTTGGTGAAATTATAAATCGTCAAGTGTTGAACGGCTATTTACCATTCGCTTTTGCAGCCTCGTTTTGAAGCTCGACGAATCGCGTATACATCCGCGGCATCTGACGACTGCTCGAGTCCCTCCAGCCTTTCCATGCCCACATAAGTTCTTCCCAATTGCGTGACTTTGCCATGACTTCAGTGAGGTCTGAAAATGACACGAAGATTTTGACATTCAAATGTACCGTAGCCGTTTGATTGTATCACAACAGAAAAACGAACCGCACTGCACCACGTGAACATATAGTCAGGGTGCATGTATGATCCCGTGGGAATTTAGAGGTGAAAGCAAACCATCAGTGTAGTTGGCTAAAGGGGACCCCAAAGAGCGAGAAAACACTTGTCGGCAGTCTGGGTTCAGTAATTTGTTATGAGTGTGGTTAAACAATGCGCGGGAGACGCTCCATCTGCATAAAATATATTTCAATTTTAGTAATTATGACAAATCTATTTTCTATTGAGAAAGAGTAGACCAATGGGAGTAAACATGTATGTAACGTTTTTCACACATACCCCTGGTTGCCATGGTGACAAAGAAAAAATGGCTGCCACAATGGAAATATATACTATGACTTGCGCACGGTCTCCTGTCATTGCCAAAGCAGATAGTATCATCATTCCTTATCTGCCATATCTATAATATGTGTTGATATGTAACTATAACCGCATATTTTAAATATTTATAAACTGTACGCTTTATTTTTAATAAAATAAATTCTCGAAAAATCAATTTTGTTTCGTTATAAATACCTATATCATAATTAAAAAAAAATTAAACTTTGTCGCCGCCCTGACGCCGTATTTTCACCTTATTGTTATTGAAATCGTAACGAGGGCACAAACGGCATAGGGGGCACGGTCACGTGGGCCCTTTCAAAAAGGTATACGTGCACACACAATTACAAAGGTATAGGGGGCACGTGCCCCAGACTTCCCTGAATCTGCCTATGGGTGTGATTATTGTGAAACAATGTCCACGAGAAAGCCTTGAAGTTCATCCGAGAGCGAGCAATTTATGAAAAAAGAGTACTACAGAAAGAAGCAGGTGTCTATAGGTGACCCGTCAAAATATTGAATCGGGGTTCTGCAACATAGCACAAAAATGAGCAGGTCACCGCAGATGCAGGAACGTGCATGTATTGAGCGTTCATCGGGTGGGTTAGTTAACTCTAGTGTTGAAGTGGTGACTATCATCTCCAAGTTGACGTCTTTAGTACTTCAGTACATATTTATATATCACCACGGGGGTTGCATTTCTGTTACGTCGACTTCGGCAACAGTAAAGAAATTTACAATCCCTAGCAGCCAGTCACGTCTAACGTTTTTACTTGTTCCTCTGGCACATTCCTACCTGGACGTGTTCGAGTAGGATACAGAGTTTAGATATTAAGATCTTAACTTAACTATCTCGCCACCTTTCCACGTGGCGCTACAGCTGAGCAACACTACAGTAACACGTACATGCGTTCCACGTCAATGCAAAGTAAGCAATACTAAACACCAACACCATTGCCAACGCCGCTTTACCACGTTTTCTATTAATCAAGGTGAATTATGTATACATAATTATTATTATATTTAATTTAAAGAGATTCAAATGCATGCCCATATTTTTTTTAAATGACAAATTGGCGCTGTGATGATTCGGTAGGTTTGCATTCTAGAAAAATAACTAAAATAGTGTCATGTGATGAGTAGATACTGTCTCGTTTGTTCACTGGGTGCTTAGCGTAGCATGAGCTATTATGGGAAAACACTAGGCCTACACATAAATGACAATTTTGAAACATTTACTGAAAAATTATTTTTCACTTATTCCATCAGATGTGTGTGTTTCCTATAAAGACAGTTTATTTCGATAACAATAATATACATATAAATCACATTTAGTCGTGGACAGTCCATGTGTCTCTCAAGTAATAAATGCCGTTGTTCTGTCTTTGCCCGGCCATTTACAGGAAATGGAATTTGTTGGATTTGCGTTCAACATACATCATGTAAAATACTGTTGCCAGGACGATTATGTTTAGAATGGTATTTTCTGAATTACTTTCTCCATAACACTACAAAAATAAATTTGTAATAGGATGCACAATTTGTTAGTGACTTAGGTATTTATAACGAAAAACATCAATTAATGACAATTTGCTTGTATTACAAATAAAGTATATAACTTACAATTATTAAAAATGTGCGGATATAGTTACGTAACATCATATATATTAAATATCATATAGAAGGAATTGTGATCTTATATGCTTTGGTAATGACAGGAGACCGTGCGCAAAATAAACCTACATTTTCCAAATGCGTCAGCCATTTTGTTTGTTACCATAGCAACGGCTGATCTGAGTGAAAACGTTCCGTACATTTTTTACTTCCATTGATCTACTCTTTCTCATGGGGAAAATAAATCTGTTATAATTACCAAAATTAAAATATATCCCATGTAGGTGGAGTGTCTCCCACGCATTTTTAACCACTCATAAAAATGACTGATAGATTCCCAGACTGCCGACAAGTGTTTTCTTGTTCTTTGGCGTCCCCGTTAGCCAGCTACACTGGTGGTTTGATTTCAACATTAAATTCCCACGGGCACCTTTTTGTTGTAGATGCTCCTTGACCAACAGTTCTAGATCACTATACCATAGACTGCTATATGACACGTAGTGACTTTAGTCACCAGATGACCGTGATCCATTATTTCATTGATAAATATGATAACTATGTAAATGAAATTATAGAGATCGGGTTTGCGTAGTTATAATGGCGGTTCTACACAGTGTGTTCCTGAAGAACGCTATACTTGCAGTTTTACGTAAGAGAAACAATGTTTTGCTACTGAATCATTCGCTAACAGACAGTCAGGCAATGCTTGTGTGGAAAATTTTCGGTTTTACTTAAACACTTTACATTTGCGTTTTTCTTGACACCAACCTTCACTAGTGTTTGTTAAATCATGCAATTGTGTTTCAAGAATTACAACATGGAAGATGTCATTTATCGACATAAAAAGCCGGAACTAGTACATTGGGAAGCCTTCCATCACTAACAAGTGAATACTGTTTATACCGTCACAAAAGCAAGTGCACATTACTAATATACCAATAATATGGAAGTGGAGCGCAGTGGCGCAGTGACTAGAGCACCAGACTCTCAAACGACAACACCCAGGTTCGAATCCTGTGCTGCCGTATCTAACCTTGACCAAGTTCGTTCATTCTGCATTGCTCCACGTTACTCAGCTGTATGAATGAGTACTTGGATATCGACAACAATGGATAGCTGTGTAAGAATTGTCTTCGAGCAGTAATTGCAGCGTGGCCTAATGTTTCCTAGAGAAGTCGGGATGTTGTTCAGTTGGACACGTCTGTCAGGGAGCAAAGTGTCACATGCTTTGAGCAGTTCCCATGACTGCATACCAAACTTGGTGTTTTAAGTGAAAACATGTTGTGCCCCGTATGTGTTGGTAGTGTCCATGATATCAAATCAACCCACCTGGATCTAGCGGGAAGCAGTCGTTTTGGGAGTGCTTCGGCCTGTTGCAAACTTTGGCTGTGCTGTACATTCTGGTGAGGTCGGCCGCCAGACGGTTCATCTATCAACACCATCACACTCATAACGGATTTTGCTGGAATGCTATTGGAATGAGAGTTTCAACACACACGAAACACAGAATCCGTGTCTTTCATATTCTTCGCGCAGTAATTGCGGCGTAGCTGAATGCTTTCCATAGAACAGAACCGGACATTAAGTGGCACGGGCCCATTATGCGCACTGTCCAATCAACATTGTGATTTTGGCAGATATATATATGATGTCATGTTTCAATGTCCCCTTTATTTTCCTAAACAAATAATCCAAATTTATAAAATACCTGCATTTACGAACCCATAAATTGAAAAACAATAGACAATAAACAATTATGAGTTAAAATGACTTCGCTTCTCAAAACGTCGCTTTTTAAAAGTTCTATTTTAGCAATAACTCATATACTACTGAATTTATTTCAACAAATGAAGTATCAGTCTTCAGTGGAATCCAAGTAGGCACAATACTTAATTTCACAATTTTTCGACTTAATACCCGCTATGCTTAGATAGGCCAGGAAGAATACAAAGAAGAACAATGACGCTGATTCCAGAAAAAAAACGGGACCATAGTTACAAAGCGTGACAGATACATAGTGGCTCAATAATATTAGGTGGTTAATACATGACCAAATAGATGTTCTAAAACCTAGAACAACTTTCTTCAAAATTAAACAAGGTAACAGAAGTAGACTTGATGGCACACTGCAACATTAGAACATTGGGGATTGTGTATGGCAACATTATACATTATCTGCTGATTGTGTTAATGTCAGCAGTTTTAATATTAAAATGGATAAACAAATATAATTGACACATATAAATGAACAGTTGGACCTGTGTTACTCTCTTACAAAAATGCTTCCTTGTTCCCATTGCTTTCGGGAGCTTGTAACGCAGTGAAACAATCGTGTTTATCAAAAATGGCTAGATAACATCTGTGAACCATTACATATTACAAAGATCATCGTGATAGAGTGATTACTTACGTATTTATAAACAAATATATCTATATTTCCGATGTAAAACGGTAAAACGGTGCAAGGTAATAGTTCCAACGCTTCGCATTTTCATTTGAATTCGCCATCGATCTTATCTGACTACATGAATATGGACAACCGCATATATATGTGGCGGAATGTTTTCAGAGAAATGCTTGGCATTGTAACCAAAAGGTCAGTCAAATAAAATTTAACAAGATCGTCATCCATAGTAACATACCCAGATGGCAAGGAAGCCTATATTTTATCCAGAGTCCACCATTTTTGCATCTGTCTGTTATATTTTATTTGCTAATTGTTTAGTAAACATATTCATGCTGATTTTATTTAAACATTGAACAAATAGTTTGTTCCATTAATTTATTGCCCTCTGTGAAAATGAATACTTTATCTAATCAATATTCCTTCACAAACAATCTCTTTCTTCTATCGTTCTTAATTGAGAAAGTACATGTTTGTATTAATATGTTCATACCCAGTCAATATCTTAAGGAAATCTATTTGATCACTCCGTAACTTCATTGTATCTAGGATCGTCAAACCACATTCATTTAGACGTTTTGATAGCTACGGTCTCTCAGCTCTAGGACCATTTAAGTTGTTGGTCTCTGTATTCCTGCTAGTATTTCTAAGCCGTTTTGACGATGTGTCCTTCGAGCTTATATTGGAAGAAACGCGAAATAATAGAGACGAACCTCTACTTTACATCAGTCCATTAGTTATCAATTTATTTCTAAGTTTTTAAATTGTCAGCTCGAGTAGTTGTAGGAATAGTGTCTTCTCTAAACAGAACATCATTTTCATTTGTTATGACCAATGTTAGAAAACGTTCGTATTGCGTGCTGTCTTTATCCTTAGTAGAAGGTGCTGCACGCTCATATGCAGGAACACTACACTGTAAAGAGTTGATTCCATTAGCTAACACGCAACCATCAAGAGTCAAATGGATTTAATGTAAGAATGATTAGCTTACATTATACTTGCCTGATTCAGTTTATTTTCGGTCAGTATCGCCGTCCCGATGTCAGTAATCTTTTTAAATTGTCGCTTCAAGTTACTTGAGAAATCGTGCCATCGGAAGTGGGATGCATTCAAGGCGGCTTCCTTCTCAAATGATGCGAATTTTTCTTCCCAATGTAACTGAATGAAATGAAAACAAGACATATATTCCACAGTCACATGATAAATATGTGTGTTTAATGATAGGCATATTAGAGTCGTGGTATTTTGCTAACTTGTCAAATTCAAATTACCTTGTACTTACTACTGTCAATGCGCGCATGCATCGATATCAAGTGTGTGTGTGTGTGTGTGTGCGTGCGTGCGTGCGTGCGTGCGTGCGTGCGTATGGGCGCAAGTGTGCATCAGCTCTTTTGTTTGTCCCCTATACTGTTTTATTTTATAAATATACGAATGTCAGTAATATAACTGCCTCTAGGTGCAATGTTTTATATTCAGATTTCATTGCCTCTAGGTTCCCTACTTTAAACATTTGGGAAATACTTAACCGTCAAACTGTAGTGTTTTTACCTATACACTCTCTCGCAGTGCAGCGTATCAATATTTAAATATTCGTTGAACGGGATTATCAACCCTGGATTACTGAATAAGTGGTCGACGTACCAGTGCACACGGCTCTATTGTCTGTTACACTTAGGTTTGATTCATCCGTGCTACGAAAACTTCATTTAATGTTGTTCCCGTCAACATTTTCAAGTACGATAACCTATTAAAATGTAAATGATTACACAGCTCACTGAATAATACATTGACCTAGAGATTGTCCGAAGTGTAATCAGGCACAGGTACATAAAGGTTCAAATTCAACCACTTCAGAGTGGGCGGCTGATTTAGTTAATCTTCTGTCAACATATCACCGCACCCACGTGGCACGGGTATGCATTTTGCTGACCTCTCGAAAAACCTCCTTGACACAAGTTGTTGAAATGTCAACAGGTGGTGAAATGGAAACACACTGAAGTGCATTCTGTAGCCATTCTGAAGTGTGTCGTGCTGATGGAAAGTTAGGAATAAACGATTGCATGCGTCGATTACAGTTACTAGTGATACAGTTGGACCATTTGCGATTGCGTTGTTCCGAATAAACTATTGGTTTTCATGAACCTCTGTTGATATTGAATTATTATATGCATTGGCACCTTTGCAAATTGCGTGCAACTGTAATTGTACGAGATAACGGCGGACAAACACAAGCAAGATTACTGCGTCGTCATTACGTAGTAAAATAGTTTCGGTCGTAATTCAATGACTGATTATGATAGCGGAACTGAACGGCTATATTACACAGAGCGTATGTGTAATAATGGTTAATTTTTGTACAACAGGCGCTCGGTGTATATATAAACAGTCAACGAAAATACATTATTTATGATATCTTGTGTGTAATAATTGTTTTCATACAATAAATTCCTAAGCCGAAAAATATAATTCAGTGGTGGACATTGCGTGGTTTTCTTTTAATAGTTTCAATTCGTGAATAGAATGGATAAACAACACTATGCGCTAAGGTTTATTGCTCGCAGGCGTAACCAAAGAGGGACATTGTACATAAGCATGATTTACTTCAACAACAAATTAAATACCATGCAGTTGTCAACCAATTATTTTCGAAGAAATGTTATGCAAACCCAAACCTACTTTGTGCTGTTGGTTTTCTTCTGTGATGTTCGTAGCGTAGTTCCAGTCGGCAAGTGTTGTCTCGTAACGGACGGACATCAGCGCCTCATTATGTCGGGCTAGCCACCGCTCCGCTGTGATCTCTTCCGTATCTCCCAGCGACACCGAACTGGATTCCCGCGGCGCCGCCGCCATTACAAAGCAGACGACAATCCAGCGGACGCCTGCCATCGTCGCGACTGCGATAATTAACTTCCTAACGACACCGCTTTCTCTTGCCAATCGTTCCTGCTCAAATCAGGACCGATGTGTCAGTAGCTGCGCGACCCACGCGCACTAACCTTAGTTGTACTTATGCCTAAGTAGCATAGATAATTGACAAGTCGAGGAGACGTCACCTATTCGCTATCGATCATCGCGTGCCCTAGCCGTATGCAAGAGGCTCCGAATCACACGTTTACTTATACCAGCCGGCAGGCCATGTGACCCGGTATGGGGACAACGTCATAGATCCGAACCTTAAAGTTCATTGACGAGCAGGTTCGAGTCAACACGCACGCTGAGGGGATTCCCCTTCGCGCCCACACGCCGAAGGAACCGGCGCGAAAATGGTCGTCATGACAGGTCCCAGCAGTGTGCAAGTATTATTTGGCAAAATTGATGTGGTATTTTCGTGAATCTTCCTGCGATCAGCTGTACTCTGTGTGTTATTTGTGGTGAGCTTTTCTATCTTCGATATAGTACGCGAATATCTACCCGGCTCGTGTTATCAAAACAAAACACAGCCTCTAGATTAGAACTAATGATAGAGGAGTAGGGTAGAAAACACCCTCAACGTTATTGAACAGAAAACACGATTGCCCTTTCTACACGGGTGTACTACATAAATTAAGTTACCATTTATTTGGATATCCAAGTACTTGCAACTGTTACTTACTGTTCATCTTATTCTGCAAATAAATGTGTTTGTTAGTTTACTGTTTGATTCATGCCTACGACGGCAAGTTAATACAACCGAATAGTTAGACACCATAGATATGACGGTAAACATATTTCCAAACTTCCACCAACACAGTTAACACGTTGCTAACGATAACACTGTAGTTTCAGTTTTTTCTCTCTCGCGAGCGCGTTACCGACAGATGGCGTGGTGAATAGGATGCGGTCGTTTCTAACACGTTCCGCGGATCTCAGGGAAACGACACGGTTATTTATCGTGTGGTTGGGTGCATGGCTCCGATGGCGTTATTTACAGCAGTCGACGGAGGCATTCGGGCCCTGCGTCACGCCAGTCATCTCGACAGAGCAGTTTGGGTTTGATTAACGACCTTCGTCGTAGAAGCCGCCTTCGCTTCCGGGGTCCAATAAATCACGCCCTGGATGCTGCATTCAGGGTTCGGCTGTTCGCAGGACTCCCGGATATTCCATTCACAACTTGTTGGGACGTAAGAGATGCAACTGTTTGCTGCCGTCAAAGATGGTTAATCGCCCACCAGTTTTGCAAAAATACAAAACATGTTTGTTTACAAGCTGAACGGACACGCACTGACGGAAGTGTTCTCATAAATTAAAGTAAGAGTTTTGGGTACATCTATGGTATAGGCATTATACTGTTAATACATCCTATGATAGAGCTACATAAACTATAACGCTACCGATATATCTGCAGTATACACAAAACATAATAGAAAAAACAAAAATGCAATTAACATTGAATGTAAAATGTCATTAAAAACAAATTATAAAACAATTATAAAAACATTAACCAATTTATCAATTCTAGAAAGAAAGAAAGCAATCAAGATAATAAAAAAATAATAAATACATACAAGTAATTTTAAACATTTCAAAATCAACAGTTATGCAAGAATATCGATTTGAATTTAACACTTGTCAAACAACCTCAATACTCCTTAGGCCCGGTTTAGAACACCACACACAACGACGGTGTTTCATTTCCACACTTCTCTTTGCTACATGACATACACATTGAGGCATCCGTTAGTGACATGGTTGCCACATACAACAATGGTTTACATTTGACATGCCCCACTGCGGAAGACGACCGTAACAATGCGACCGGGCTGTCCGTGGTACACTGGCGAGCTTCGTGATGAGAAACAGCGTCGACGGCAAGTTGAGCGCAATTAACTGCAAACTCGTCTTGAGGTACATCGGTAGGCGTATCGCGCTCAATGCGTGGTCTTCAACAACATGCTGGTTAACACAAAGAAAAACTACTACACAGCTAAGATCGCCAACTACAAAAATGACCACAAACAACTATTTTGCATCACAAGAAACCTCATGGGCAATAGTGGCATAACGACAATGCCATCGTATGTGTGTCCGGTGGACATGGCGCAACGCTTTGGTGATTACTTTATTGAGAAAGTTTCTAACATCAGAAAATACATTGTATAATGCGGTGAGGATCGTTCGGACATTGCGTTGGCTGCTATGAGCAACGATGCGGCATACAGTGGTGTCCCACTAGTCTGCTTCGAGACAGTCACTGAATCGGACGTTGAACGATTAGTTGCATCCGTTCCGGTTAAGTCGTGTGAATTAGATCCAATACCGACGTGGCTGCTAAAGCAATGTTCGCATGAGTTAGTTACACTAGTCACCGCTACGATAAACGCGTCTCTCACCTCATCAAATGTACCTGCTGACTTCAAGCATGCAATCGTTAAGCCACTCCTGAATAAAACCTACGCTGGATAAAGGCATTTTGTGCCACTACCGGCCAGTGTCAAACTTGCCATTTGTGTCGAATTTGGTTGAGAAAGTCGTTGCAAAACAAATTAGTACGCACGTTGATGAACATGCTCTGCACGACCCTCTGGCTCTGCATACCGTCGAGGACATTACACAGAAACAGCGCTACTCCGTTTCAAGAATGACATTGCCGCGACACTGGATAGGAAATGTACAACAATTCTCGTGATGCTTGATTTGTTGTCCTCGTTTAACACAGTTGATCAGGAGTTGCTGATGACTCGACTTGAACACTGCCGAGTCGTTTGATTCAATATTGGCGTGTGGCGTCCTACAAGGGTCAGTGTTGGGCCTTACCTTGTATTGCATGTACACCAAACCTATCGGAGATATTGTTGCTAAACACGGCATGGAGCATCATTGTTACGCTGACGACATTCAAATCTACCTCACGGTTGAACGAGATGTATCAATTGTGGCGGCACTGGCTAAGGTGGAATTGTGTTTTGCGGAAATGGCTGCATGGTTGACTAAAAACCAGTTAAAACTTAACACAGAGAAATCCGAGGCGATCGTTTTTTCTCCAGCAAAGTAACACGACAGTCTGCCTGCCAATGTATACATTACAGTAGCCGGCCATCGAATTCAACCATCATCGTGTGTGCGCAGTTTGCGTGTGCTATTTGATAGCAACCTGAAAATGGAACAGCAGATTGCCAACACTGTGAACAGTTGCTACTATCATATTAGAAAGATTGGGAGAATTAGGCCACATCTGACGGAAAAATCATGCAAGACACTTGTTCAAGCACTAGTGGCATCCCGTTTAGATTATGGGAATGCACTTCTTTATGGTCTCCCACACACGGCGGTGCAACGTCTACATAGGGTACAGAACGAGAAAATACGAACACATCACGCCCGTGTTGCTGCGTTTACACTGACTACCCTTTCATTTGAGACCGACCTATAAAGTGCTGGTGTTTGCGTATTATGTCTTGAATGGTCTAGCGCCGGACTACATAAGTGAGTTAATTGGCTACCGCCCCTCAACAGACCTCTACGATCTACCTCGCAGCCTCGCCTTTTCGTACCGGCCTCACAAACTGTTACTCTTGGTGATCACATCTTCGCGGTTTCCTCGGCGGTTCTATGAAACAATTTGCCTCCTACGCTCAGAACAGCAACATCATTACAAGTGTTTTTTAAAAAGCGTTTTTTATAATTCACCGACGAGGACATTTTATGTGCTTTCTTTTATAAATGTATTTTTGTTTTATTAGTTTCTTAGCATATTTGTGGTTATTCTTCTTGTAGAAATTAATGTATATAAAGTAGTTTTACAGAATGTTTTAATATATGTATTTATTTAACAGTTCTTTAATGATCTCTCTTTTTTAAACTGTATTTTTAGTAACTATATTTAAGGTAATGTTATATCTCTATATTTATTTCTTAGTTAGCATTTCATTTTATGTAAAATACTATTATATATGTGTGCATGTACGTAAAGCGCCCGAGAGCAGTTTTAATTGATCGGGCGCTATATAAGTATTTTATTTATTTCATTTATTGTTCTAAACAGGCCAATCTTTTGGTTCACATCACACTAACCATTCCTGTACATAGCCTGTGGGTGTGTATAAAAAAGGCAAGCGAAAATGAGTATACTCGATCACATGCATTGAAACACGCACACAAGCATACATGCATGGATATTCGTGTGCACAAACAGGCGCACGCAACCAATCACACACGCGCACACGAACGCAATCACTCACATACATACACGCACACGTACAAACACACACGCACACACATGCACGCAAGCACGCACACCCGCGAACACACACACACGCACACGCGCGAACACATAATTGGCGGGAACATTGGCGGGTCTAGATGGTTGAGAACTGGTGGTGCACAAACGTTGAAAAGCGAGTGATCGACAAGTATTATTCTTGCCTTCGTATCAATCATAATGTAGCAGTAGATATATATTGAGTAACAGTTGTGCTAGAAGTTAGTCAGATAAAATATTTAGAACCCTTTAGTCTAGTGAGTGACAATAGGGTAACTTAGGCTTCGATAAGTTTCTAAACAAGATTTAACAAACCTGATTATGTGGTTGAATATATAGGAGATAAAGTAACAAACATAAAACCACTTTAATAAGATAATATCTGAGTAAGCTAGTACCTGCTAGATATCTTGATTACGTAGCATTGTTGTTACAATTAAGCAAGTTTGGGCTCGTGTCATTGTGACACTAGTGCAGAAATGTCAGGCTAATTCAGAGTAGTGTTTACATTATTGAGTGTATGAGAATGAGATATAGGAGTATAGAGACTACACACAAGGAAGTGTCTGCAAAATATCGTAATAACTCATTTTCAGTTTGACTCATGAACCAGTGCGAACTGGTTCAACATACACACATGTAAAGTTAGTCTTAGGCCTTCGCCGAAGCTTCAGTGGGCGATAGTCGGGCGAACTCAAGTTAGTTTATATAGCTAGTGTCCCACGTATTCGCTAGGACGCGGCATAACCTAACAAAATAAGGCAGTCTAGCGTAAAGTAATTTATTGTATTTAAATTAGGTCACAACCGGTAGCGTTAGCGTTTGTGATAGGGTAGATTGTCAGCTGTGTAATTTTAATCTGCTGTAACATAAAGTGTGCTGTAGTACACAGGAAACAGCCTTTCTAAAGACTATCTTAGTTTTAATATCTTAATTTCTGCCTTGGATAAAGTTTAAAAATACGCAAAACTATGGCGCCGTGCAATCGGCAAATAAAGGCTAATCGACACATGTTCAAAATGCGATAATTCGGTAGATTTTGAAAAGTCAGGGTGTGAGAATTCATGGAAGGAGGTGCAGTTGGAGGGGTTTCACTTTGAGTGTCGAGGATGTAAGATGTTGGAGTGTTTACTAGCGGAAGTAGACGAGCTGAAGAAGTTAATTGTGATGATTACGGGAAAGAGTGACTTGGACAAGGTCCACCCAGATGGTGAGACTAGAGAGATCAGTGAGAACAGAGACATGGAGGCTGGTGGTAAGGAGAGAGACACCAAGGAGAAAGCACTGACAGGACGGAAGGAGACAGAAGGTAAAAGGACACAGAAGAAGGTGTCAAGAGTGAAAGTGACAACAGGGGAAAGAAGACTGGAGTTAAGGTGGGAGTGAAGGTGACAGGGGAGATGACAGAAACGAGACCGATGAAAACCAACGAAGGGGCTACTCTGAGGCAGTGATAGAAGGGGTGAGGAGAAAAGCGAGAATATTCATGGATGACCCTTTAATAAGAAAGACAGACAAGACGTTTAATGAAGGAGAAGACAATAGTTTGCTTACCAGGGATCAAGATATAGCATATAAAAGAAAGGGTACAAAAAAGTGATGGGTCCTGGGAAGGGAGGGACCAGTTTAGTACATGTAGGAACAAATAATGCAGAGACGGAGGGGACAACCGGAATAGTCCAGAAATAGAGAGTTAATCAGGAAGTTAAATCAGACAAGGGTACAACATATTATTATCTCAGGAATTGTGCCAGTAATGCGAGGAAGAGGGCAAACATAGAAACTGCAAGAGGATGGCAATCAATGCACTAGTTGAGCAGATGTGTGAAGAAGAGGGGATGGGATTCATATATTTATGGGGATACTTTGTTGGGAGGGAAGATATGTACATGAGAGATGGCTTCCATGTAAACGGAAAGGGGCAGCAGTTTTTTGTTGAAATTTTTCGCCGCTGCGCCGCTGTAACTTCAGCTTCTCCGCTGTCTCTGCTGTGAACTTGTGACATCCGAACACGGGGGGAGTGCTGTTAAAAATAAAATTTTACGTCGCGCCGCTGCTGTCAATTTACCTTCTCCAGCTTCTCTCCGCTGTCTCGGTTGAAATGATGACATCCGAAGACGGGGGAGGGGGGCAGACAACCATATGTCTGCCCTCCTATTACAAACACCTTTCACAGTCGACAAAAATACACATTAATCGTCTCAGCAAATTTACATTTCCACCCGCCATTGACGCTCGCAACAAAAACAAACATTCACGCTCACATGTAATGGCGGGCAGAACCATATGTCTGCCCCGCAGATAAATTCCAGGGTGGCAGTTGCCCCTCTGCCTCCCTGTTCCCGAGCCAATGCCAAGATAAATACTGCACAAATAAATCAGCAAAGAACAGCCAGAAAATTGTTCTGGAGCTGGATATAAATGCGTTTGTTTAAATGCAAGGAGCCTAGTAAACAAAAGAAGTGAACGAAACATTATGGTAGAAGATATTGACCCTCACATAATAGGTATACCTGAATCGTGGGCCAACACCGATATATCAAATGCCGAATTGGGACTGACATGCTGTGTAATATTCAGTAAAGATACAATAGGAAGAAGGGGAGGTGGAATTATGCTATATATATTAAATAATCTATCCAGGCTTATGAAATACAATTAGAAAGAGAAGCAGATTGCAAAGAAGTTGTTCTGTGTAACATTGTTACAGGAAACTCTACGTTAACGGTTATGTTAGTTTATTGAAGTATAAGCATAGAAGAAAATAACAAGTACAAAACGCTGTAAGGGAAGTGAGCAAACGGGATTGTATTATTATGGGGGATTTTAAACATATACAGTGGAAATCTTTATAGAGTACAAGGAGTGAGTACCACATTTGTTTATTTTTAGTACAAGATATTTTCCTTTCTTAACATGTGCTAGAACCAACCATGGCAGAAATTGTGTTAGACATAGTTCTGTCATCATAGAATGAATTAGTTGAAATGTCAAGATATGTGAGCCACTGGGGAGTAGTGATCACAACCAGATACATTTTACCATCAAAGTAAATTCAGAAAGGGGTACTAAACAGCAGTACAGGAGACACTTCCACAAAGGAAGATATAGTACATGAGGTAATATTTAATAAAGATAGACTGGAATAACAAACTTCACAATAAGACAGCAACAGAATGCTAGAATATCTTAAAGAGTGATTTGAGTGCATTGTCGATAACTTTGTTCCATTGAATAAACAAGGGAAACAGTCCAGAAAGAAACATTTCTCGAAAGGAGCCATTACAAAAAATAAATTGAAACAAATGATGTGGAAGTCATATAGACGCACTGAAAATGTTGAAGACTACAACATTTATAAAGAAGCACTTAACCAAGCTACGACTCAAATTAGGGATTCAAAGAGAAGCTACGAACAAACATTAACTTGTAATATAAAACAAGACAGCAAGAGTGTTTATGCATATGTTCGGAGCAAACAGAAAGTTCAGGATAAAGTCGGTCCTCTAGAAGATAGTGCTAGAAACATAATGTCAGAGGGATTCTTAATGGCAGAAGATCTGAATAACTATTTTAGTTCGGTGTTTACCAGGGAAGATATTAGTTCACTGCCAGTACCAAAGGCTATGTTCAAGGGGGAATCAGACTATTTAGGACAGTTAATTGTAACCCCGGAAATGGTAGCTAGGAAAATAAGAGCAATGAAGGATAATAAATCACCTGGAGTAGATGGGATTCCATCCAAACTGGTAATTAATACATTAGACTCTCACTGGAAATAACCCGGGTTCGAATCATCATATTACCGTTCCTATGCCTGGATAATTTTGCTCATCTTGCAGACGCCACTAGATGTGAACGAATAGTCACAGCGTGACTGAACGCTTCCCAGAGAAGTCGACTTAGTGTTTGAATGATCAGTCATGTCATGTCATGCGATGAAGTATGAAGCGCTCTGAACAGTCTAAAGAACAGCATAACGCATTATGAGAACTTACTTTACCTAAGCACGTAAACGCAAGCTCAAAAGCGCACGCCAACGCACATATATGTTGAATGAAAATCTTTCCCAAAACCATGACCGTAGATACATTTATTGGAGACATCCTCCTCGTGAACGAGTGTGAGTTACTGGGTCAATATAGGGATATGCGTGAACGAAAGTGGATCTTAATCCCAGTTGCCGCTTAGACGTACGAGTGCCGTTGCTATAATGTCCTCGTTGACATCCAGGAAGTAAGACTGACGACCCCTTCAAACTGGAATGCGGCGAACGTGTTTTCGCATCTCTCTTGCATATTTCCGTTTTATAGTTAATTGTACGGCGCTGAAAATACATGTTGAGTACTGGCAGCGACGGGGCCAGAATCATAAAGTGACGATGAATTATGGCGAAATAATGTTTTATGAGAAAATATGTGAAGACAACGTACGTAGGCTAAGCGGTATCCTCTCTCACTACGTAGACCGTTCTCAGAGTAGATCTTGGTGATGAATGAACTGTGTTCGTAGAACATTCTTGTGGCCGTTTCGTAATTCCTTTAGTACACATTTTTATTGACACGTCTATACCTGTTTGTAGTACTGAAGTCATTAAAGCCATCTAGTTAATTCAAATATGCGTCTAGATAATTCCGCCAGTTTTCGGGTTTTGTAGATTCAGCAATTTCTCTGAACAAACAATGGTATAATACAATATGACAATCAAACAGGTGATCCAGTAACTGCGCTGCACAACGACCTGGGTGTGAACGAAATTATTGTTGTGTCTCCTCTGGAACGGGGTTGGACATGTGCTGCGCATGGACGAATCGCGCACTGTGAAAAACTGTTCATGTCCCGAGCAAAGTTCACCCCGCACCTTCTATCGCACTTGATAGGCATTTCACATCTACCATTGTCTGCCACACATTCCCTGGCTCAAGACCGAACTGCTTGGTAACGTGCTTTCAATGAATCTTACGGAAAATGTGAGGATGGAAGACATGCTGTCTCTGTATAAGATATTACAGCTTAACTGCAATAAAAACATTGTCAATGCTTGGCCATCGAGTAATGTACACAGGTATCAGTCCGAACATGCTTTCTCCAAAAGCTGATAACAATATCTGGTCTAAGCCTTGTGAAAGTTGCCTATTTTAGGAAGTCAGTGACATGCACTTGTGTGCGCCCGTGTCTACATTAACCAATTGTATTGCAGTATTGTATGTGCGCGAATATTTCGTGTATACTCTTTCTTGGTTTAGCAGTACACTGGCATTGCAAGGTGTATAAGTAACAAAATTAAACTAGAACGGTCGAGATGAACGGCCTGTTTACATGTTATCCTTTGGTATTTAATAATCACGTGATAAACACTTCCGTTATAATACCCTTATCAGTGTATGATAAACGTTTATCACACAGCAAGTACAATGACAATACAGTCAACATCCATACTGCATGTAATGCAATTTGATAAAGCATCCTTTAGAGCGGGTGACGAATTCTTCTCAGTACTATTTGAGTGCCAACGGCGTGATACAAATCCGATAATCAGTGTTCATTATAAGCGTTATTACAACCGAGAAGAATACACTGTTTTAGAAAGACGAAATAATATCATTCTAATTAAACAGTTAACAGAACACTGTGCTGTGTTTCCAAGCTATATTAAAAAAAAGTGTTCAGTTAAGTGTCGGCGCTTATATAATACTATAACATCAAGGTTTAACTGCGTTGACTCCAGACCTCCCACGTCATTGCGAGTAAACATAGTAGTTACTGTTGATAGTCTGATCTTTACTGTAGGATGAAATGTGCCCACGCAAGAAAATCTACACTACACATAACACAAGGCGACCTACCAACCAACCACCTATAAACTAACTGAATTCACAGAATACGTTTGCCTTTGGTGCACCGGTTAGCGTTGTTGTTTTTCACGCCCACATTTATGAGAAAAAACGTCGTATTTTATGCCCACTGGATCACGTGACACTGAGGTACTTCCGCCAAAAACAAAGATGCTAGTGGGCGTAAAGGCCGAGATACACTGGCATTTTACACCTGACCTGACCAGACCAGATCAGACCAAACCACGTCAGACGGACACCGATTAGCCACGTCTACATTCGACGTAGTGCAAAGTTTTCAAGTTTATGTGATTATGACGTCACGCCGGCTTCGAGTGTCTCTCAGTCGGTGTCAATCGGTGTAGTTAATACACTGCAGTAGAGGGAGTCTAGTTTGGTTTGGTCTGCTCTGGTCTGGTCAGGCGAAACATGCCGGTGTATCCAGGCTTTAACACGTTTTATACGTTATTCGATGGGGCGGGGATATTAGTCCTAGTCCTAAATTTATGTAATAATGTTAATTGTTAAATATTACAAAAGTGTGTGTAATACATGTAAGACCTTTGTGTTTGTACTTGGAAATTTAATGCGTGACCTCAAGTATCAATAGTGGAGCAGATAAGTTAGACAATCTTTCAAATAGTGATACAAGCACCACACGTGACATGGACACTCATAAGGGACCACTGTTTGAGAAAAAAACCGTTAGCCACCGGACATTTCAGTATGGCCGCCACTTTTCAAGGTGGCCGCTATTTCCGACATAAAAATACTTTTCGCCATAAAATTTAACAGAATAGTCCGACTTGAATTATCTTGATGTGGAATCATATGTTTTTGACTATGCAGAAGCTGAATTTAAATCTCCAAAGTGTTTATCACGTGATTATTAAATACCAAAGGATAACATGTAAACAGGCCGTTCATCTCGACCGTTCTAGTTTAATTTTGTTACTAATACACCTTGCAATGCCAGTGTACTGCTAAACCAAGAAAGTGTATACAAAAGGGTTGAAATGCAGTTATATATTACAAGATGAATGGCAGTTTTAAACACATTTTATTGCCATCCATTAAACAATACAAAAGGAATGTGTAATGCATCATAATTCTAAGTCAACTGCTTATCCTCACATTTCGCCATGTGCATGTTACTGTACCATCACAACAATCAAATGGAGTTCAACACAATCATTCTGTCGCCATTTAATAGCTGTGAGTCACTCTAGTCAGATGTTCCGCCACGTCAACAATAGTACAAGCAATTGACTGATAAGTCAAAACTTGTCTATGACTTCAAAGTGTTTGTGAAAATTTACTTGTTTGTCCTTTATTATTGTATTTGCACTGATAACACTTATCAACTTAGTGTCCACTTAACATTACAGTATGAACCGTGCCGTTAAGCCGTGCATCATCAACACCAGCAGCTGTACGGGACCAATCATACATTATTACTACAAACTTCTCCAGGATTGCTAGAACGTCATCTTCAACCTGTGGTGGGTACTGGAGGAGATTGATAAATACATCAGAGGCCTCCGTGCATACATTCCAGGTGTGCCAAGCAAACTGTTTTCGTTTTCCCCGGGAGGCTGATACAACAACACAACCAGTAAATGCATGACAAAGAGAATCCCTCTTGTCTTCTCTGGTCCAGCTGAGTCACTGAGGTCATGTATGGGAATGTACCTCAGGTTCCGTCCTTGACCAAAAGCTATCCACAACTTGTGCAGACCAAACTCCCTCAGTGTTGGCAGAACACTAACTGCTATGACTAGAATATGTGTGTCACTGGTTTTGAATACGATAACTTGTGTGCCCTCTGATGCTGCATGCCTGGCATGTACAAAGATCCGCGTGTCCGCTTCCTCATGAGTGCAAGGAACCATATCATCCACACTGGTTGCTGACAGCATCGTCTCCCTTGGTCACAATCACGGTGTTTGGTGTGCACATCTCGGCAATCTTATCAGCCAGGAAGGTGACCAATTCCGTCTTGCTGTCATTGTTCTTCAAAAAGCTCCGCCAGTTGTAGGGTAGTTTTCCTTTTTAGCTGTCATTGTCTGTCTGGCCCCCGTCCTCGCTTTGACCTTGTCTCAGTCTTCAGGCTGGATCGTTTGTAGAAATAAAAGACAATGTATGTTCTCTTGTACTTAGAAGAGTACACTTGTATTGTGGGAAGCGCATCTAATGTTGTATATTCCTCAAACGTATTGGCGGTACGTGGGGGGTAGAGTGTTCACCAAAGCAGTATCATCGATGCTGATGGCATCAGCCTCTGGTTCGGTGACTTGAGCCTCAAGTATAGCAGCAAGTTGGGACTTCTGGCAGGTGTGGAGCTTTCCGTTGTCACTCAATGCAGCTGGGAAGGACTTGTTCTCATGCCGAAAGAACTCCTCACTGCTCTGGCATGAGCTAAAGAGCTCGTAGTAGAGGTGACAGTCCTCCTTCAATACCTTTACTTTTCAGTAACTAGGAGGTGGGTTCTGTCCAAAGAAGTCAATCTTGTTCTTCTTGATTGGATCATAGAATGTGGATACTTCTTCACTCGGTCGCACCTTCATGAATTCCTGGAAACAGATTCGGCCCCCCTCATAATGTGTGGCAATCATTTCAGCAGCACTGGACTGGGCAATGTCCTTTGTGTCCAATCTAAGCAAGTCCCCAGTTTCTTTCTGGAAGGGATTGCCCCTATCCTTCATCACCTTAGTCAGCTGGTCCATTTTCTGGAGGAATGCTCTTTGAGCTCATGGTGTCTGCCATGTTCTACATATTTGGCTTCCGAGGCTGTCTCATATTGAGCAACCAGGTGACTGACTTCAAGGCCAGCTACCATCCATCTTCTCAGAGCTGATGGGTCTTCAGCCACATGTAGGCCATCTCCCTGTTGTACATACCAGCTAGGCAACATAGATGATGCTTCAGTTCTTGCGCCACAACATCTCTACCACTAAGCGTGGCAAAATGCCTCCTGTCGTTTAAGTTCCGGGCACACCCATTCAGTCTTCTGTTGAGCTGGATGGTCATTGCCTGTCTCAGTTCAGATGGTAGATCTCTTATCTGACATATGAAACACTGGGATTCTGTAACTTGAAGGCTGTTTCTTCATATCTTGCTGCGTTCCTCTTCTGTGCTAATCTGAACACTAGATACTCTCTTCCTAGTTCGTTCCTGCTTGGTGTTGTTAAACAAAAAAAGAGAGTTCTGATGACAATTTTCGTTGTTTTGTCTCAATGTTTCTTCTATGCAACCACCGTCATTTAGCGTTGCTGGATCCAGAATAATGGGTGGTTAATTTCTGGGAAGCGTGGAACGTTGGGTGCAATCATGGTATAGCCATCATGTTCAGCACTACATGGTATAGCCATCATGTTCAGCACTACATGGTATAGCCATCATGTTCAGCACTACATGGTATAGCCATCATGTTCAGCACTACATGGTATAGCCATCATGTTCAGCACTACACGGTATAGCCATCATGTTCAGCACTACATGGTATAGCCGTCATGTTCAGCACTACATGGTATAGCCATCATGTTCAGCACTACATGGTATAGCCATCATGTTCAGCACTACATGGTATAGCCATCATGTTCAGCACTACATGGTATAGCCATCATGTTCAACACTACACGGTATAGCCATCATGTTCAGCACTACATGGTATAGCCATCATGTTCAGCACTACATGGGTAGCGGGTTGGAGGTGATTTCAGTTCTTCATCCTTCTTACTACTTTCATACAGACAACATTTGCTACAATCAGTTTGGCTTTCAAATTATAATTATTCTGAACTGCGTATTCTGGTGCGGCTATGTAACTACATCTAACTAATCTAATTTATATGGGGATCACTAGACAGCATTTGGGATACTAAGCCCATATACTACTATACTACTGCTAACTACTACATGTGCCTCTACACAGCTATAGGAAGATAATTTAGCTGACATTGAACCCCATGCTGAGTTTTATAGCAGTGATGTCACCAGTGTGCCCTGGTTGTGCCTTGACATACACTCTCTTCCATACTTGAGTCGGTTTTCTCTTTCTTATATCCATCTCCTCTGGTCTGTCTGTCAGTATCAGGTACTGCATCCGTGCACAGTAGATCAGTCAGACATACTCCATCACATTCAGAGAGACTCTGCATACTACCCTCACCTAGTTCAGCCAGGAACTACTTGGGGCCAGGGGTGAGACTTGGGTTAGTAAAAGTAAAAGGTAAGTTCTTATATAGCGCAGTATCCAGTCCTCAGGACTGCTCAAAGAGCTTTACACCCTGGCAGACCTGTTCAATCGAACACCATCTCGACTTCTCTGGAAAGCATTCAGCCACGCTGCAATTAATGCTCGAAGACTATTCGTACACAAATATCCACCACTGTCCACAGCCAGGTACTCATCCATATAGCTGAGTGAACTGAAGCAATGTAGAGTAAACGAACGTGCCCAAGGTTCGACACCGCCGCACAGGATTCGAACCCGCGTCCTCTCATCCGAGAGTCCGGAGGTCTTACCGCTGTGCTACTGCGCTCCACGTAGTAGTAGTGAGGACTGGTGTCAGGAGTCCATACGGTGAATGTGGCTGACTTCTGAAACAAAAGTACTACCTCTACTACTACACCCCATACTTCATGCACTACTACACTAACTACTACTGCTACGACTACTACTACCACTACTACTACACTACTACTACCACTATTACTACCACTACTACTACTACTACTACTACTACTACTACTACTACTACCACTACTACTACCACTACTACTACACTACTACTACTACCACTACTACTACCACTACTACTACTACTACTACTACTACTACTACTACCTCTATTACTACCACTACTACTACTACTACTGCTACTACTACTACTACTACCACTACTACTACCACTACTACTACACTACTACTACTACCACTACTACTACCACTACTACTACTACTACTACTACTACTACTACTACTACTACTACTACTACCACTACTACTACCACTACTACTACACTACTACTACTACCACTACTACTACCACTACTACCACTACTACTACTACTACCACTACTACTACTACTACTACTACTACTACTACTACTACTACTACTACTACACTACTACTACCACTACTACTACCACTACTACTACTACTACTACTACTACTACTACTACTACTACCACTATTACTACTACTACCGCTACTACTACAGTGCACTCTGTATATGCAATAACTCTTTCGCTCTGTCAATAGCACGTGCATCTGGATAATCCATTTTGCGTAAAGTTTCCGTTATACATGCAGCCAATCAGCTTCGTTATTCCAGTGCAAATACTATGTAATTGTAATATCGATTTGAGAGGTGTATCAATATAACCAGTTTAAAGTTCGTTCGAATACATCGTATCAATTTATGAAAAGTACTCTTATTCTGCAATTCACACTGGAGCCAATCACGATTTCTATTCGGGTTTTGGATAAACCGAGATTACCGTGAACATTTGAAAGTTGGGTTACATTCTATGCAAATGTGAGGGGCACCTAGATAATCTTGGCTACCATGTTTCAATAGACAACTACTCCTTCGTTCTTTTTGTGGCTATGCCATCTTCATTGAGTATGGTCCAGTTGGTATCAATGGAAACCTTACTCATGTCTACAAGGACTTTTCATAGTGAACATTTGAACTCTCGGCTTATTTCTTTACTCTTTACTTGGAACGTTGCTCTCTATAATGAATACATCTTGCTTGCTCTGTGTTATATTCATTTCAAAACACTATATACGTACAAGATGGTGATTGTTTGGTGAACATAGAGGGCGGGGAGGGGTAGTGGCTACAAGAAATTCCGTGTTCGAATCATGTTGCTGCCGTTTCGAAAGATCGTTTGTTCAGTCGATGTTGCTCCAGTTCACTCAGCTGTGGACATTGTGGGTATTGGAAGAGTAGCGCAGTGGTTAGAGCTTCGGACTCGCGATCGAGAGAACTCTGGTTCGAATCCTGTACAGCGGCGTCGAACCTTTGTACACTTTCGTTCACTCTACTTTGCTCCATTTCACTCAGCTGTGTGAATGATTACCAGGCAGTGGTGGATATTTGTGTACGAATAGTCTTCGCGCATCCAGCTTCGCCTGGCTGGACGCTTCACAGAGAAGTCGAGATGGTGTTCGATTGAACAGGCCTGCCAGGGAGTAAAGCGCTTTGAACAGTCCTGTGGACTGGAAACTGCGCTATATAAGAACTTACCTTTTACATTTTACTTTATATTTATGTGCGATTCTTCTTCGAGCAATAATTGCAGCTTGGTTGATTGTTTCCAAGACAAGTCGGTGTGGCGTTCATTTGAAAAGGACTGCACAAGAGTGAAGTGTAAAAGTGTGCTGGTCAGTCCTAAAGACAAGATACCGCGCTATGTAAGAACTTACCTGTTACACGTCAAGTTACACATATTTTTTCAGAATTCATATGTTATATTTCATGACGATAGATACGTTGTCAATCCGGTTCCTGTGTTCCCACCTGATGATACCCACGTATTGTTTCGTGTACATTGACTTTACCCACAATAATGAGGTCACTATATGTACATAGGTATGTGTAGGATTCACCATATTTTATTTATAGCTCAGTTTTTTCTTGGTATGACTCTATCTTTGCCTGTGTTGTCTGGGCCAAAGTTTGCATTCATGTCACCCATCATACGGTTGTTGTTTCGCTTCGTGTTAATCTTGTCCAGTTTGTGGTGTATATCATGATATATACATATATATATATATCATGATATATACATATATATATCATGATATATATATATATCATGATATTCACCACATATAAATATCATATATCATGATGTTATCCTCACCGCATGTTGGATCATAACACTTAAACCTGACGTTTCCTCCGTTGACTTTGTAGTTTCCTCCAATAAGTGTGTGTGTGTGTGTGCGTGCGTGCGTGCGTGTGTGTGTGTGTGCGTGCGTGCCAACGCGTGAGCGCGGGGGTGCGTGATTAGATTGGTTATAATTGGTAATTATGTGGAAGTTAATTGTAGTCACGATGATGATCATCATCATCGCGGTGATGATGTTCGCAGTTATAACAATAACAACGTTTAATCAACGTTGATTGTACTGCATGCGACCACAGCCGCAGGCCGTGGAAACCTGTCGACGTAGTCGCAAATATTGTATGCATATATAGGCGAACTAGTACAAAACATGCAAGTTTCGAAATACTGCAGTTAGATTTCAGAAGCAGTTCAACGCTTAAGCATGTAGATGCATATGTATATCAACAGACCCACAGCAACGGTTAGATGACCGAGGATCCCTGCCCGCTTGCCTAAGTACGTTGCTAGCACATAGTCCTCGGCTATCCGCGCCTTCCTTGCCTCGTTTCCGTAAAATATGGCGACCAACCCTAGCGGCCAAGCCGAACAGCACATGAGGGTCACGAACACCGTGTACCAGAAGTTGTCGATCGGGGAAACGCTGCAGAATACACGTAACAATAACCATACACGCACCCAAAAGCACAAGTGACTCGACTAAATATAATTAAGCTAAGTACCAGGGATGGGTTTCTAAACACTTCATTTACGAAAAAAAGCTATCAGAACAGCATATATTTAGATGTCATAAAGATAGGCAGATAAGAGAGACATATACATTACTCGAGTGTAGAAAACATAAAAATGGGACACATAATTTCAAAAATATTTGACAAGTAAACAGCATGAGATAAGGATATAACCTTAGACAGGGAGAAATGATGGACTGAGAAACAACAAGTGATGTGGACGCAACCACAGACGTGAACATGGTCATAGACGTGGACACAGTCATATAAGTGGACACAATTATAGAAATGGACACAATCATACACGTGGACACAATCACAGATATGGGGAAATCATAGACATGAGCACAATTAGAGACGTATAAACAGTCAAATGTACACTGTGGCGAAGTGATGTGACCATTATTAATCATTAAAAAAGACATAACGTGCCTATGCCATTACTTTGTATGCTGTCCAAACACACACATTTCGTGAGTCCGTATTTTTATGACAACATACCGGAAAATCGAGTGTTATTCTGTGAGCAATGCTATGAGACAGAGTACGCTGGTATCAAAACTTGACACTATCCAGCTTAAATGACAAAAAAACCAGATCACTTCTGGCGGTTAATGTATTGTCGTGAACTGTACTGTTTTTATTCATACACACCTGAATTTTTCGCCAAAGGTTTGGTTCTGTCGCATGGGTTGTATTGTGACAGCCGTGTATGAACTCTGCGGCGGGTAGCTCACTCCGTGTGATAATGGCCCGCCGTAGTACCCGGCAACCTGGGGTTGTACATATACGCCTGGCTGGACCTGCACATAGGACGTGCTCGGCTGGTTCTGTGCATACCCGCCCCGTTGGGCCGGTGAATAGGTGATGCCCGATTGGGGCTGTGCATACCCGCTTGGTTGGACCGGTGGGTAGGTGATGCCCGATGGGGTCTGCTCATGACCCCCTGCCGGTAGTGGTTGGATAGAAGGGTATGGCGGTGGTAATGAATGCGTAGTTTCGTCGTCTGAAAGAAAATTATAATCCAATAGTTCTAATTTGAAGAAACGTCGGCAACATTATATTTGGCTTATGTCGACGCCTATAATAACGATGGGCCTTCGTTAATTTCTTGTCTTTTGTCCGTCAAACGCTGTGGTTCGGAGTTACTTATTTTCGCAGCTGATGAGTGTGCCTTCCTGCTTGCAACATTGGGACTTTCGATGTTTCCTTAAACGGGTACTTTCAAAATGTTTCTCATCACAATACGTGTTTAATGTTGTAAATGTATGTTTTTATAACCACTTCATTTCTTACCAGTCATAGCCTTACATGTGTTTTAATTACCACGAAGAATCCCAGTGTTATCATGCTACTGATCTTGACTGGCCCATGCATACAACTATATATGTTCGTATAAGACACACTTTACCGAAGGACTGTGCAAATCAAAACTGTGTGTTGTTATTTACACTATGTTCAGTTTCCCCAGGATGAGGACTCAGAATGTTGATTAGGAATTTCGCTGTCTGGTATATTATACTTGAGACTATAGCTCTGATAGTTACGTTGATCTTATGGATCTTCCGCAATCCACGTAGTTTTGGGGCTGCTTCTGAAGTTGGATAGAACTTGTAGTGTTTGTCGTCTGATATGGTACAACAGAAACAGAAACATTTTGTATACTATACAGTACAACATTTTGAGCAACACATTCATTGGATGTATCAGACTCACAACTAGGCGGGGGCGGTGCCGACGGTGGGGTTGTCATGACTCCTCTTCTGGCTGTGGTGTTCGTGTTCGCTTACCCCGCCACACAGCGGATCGTTTGGCGTTCAAGATCCACGCGCCCTCTAGCGACCAACAAGACTAATTGTCAGTTATAGCTGATTTTTAATCAAATCAAGGAACCGTTTCTCTTTCTCTGACATTCTTATGAGCTTATAAGCCCGATCTTTGAAATTGATTTTGCTCATTCACAATGATCTTGAAAATGATATTGAAAACTGTCAACATTATGCAGCGTCACCGTGACACTATCACTGGTGTGTCACGGGAATTGTGTCTTCGGTGACACGGCGACAGTTGATTGCAACTTGATAACGCTCTTCAAATTTAACAATGGATTCTGTTTAATGATGGGTTTTTCTTAAAAGCCAATTATCTTAGAGAAAAGATCCCCAGGCGTATAACGAACGTTTACCGGGATGCATTTTAGGTCCAAGTGATAACTGAGACGACATGGGTATTAAGTATTATCTTATCGAAGGACAGCAGGACAATTAAAGTATTTTCCCCAGGTTTCTGGAGCAAGACAACGTCCACGCATACAGTACATCCACACGCATGTGCGCACGTACGCACGCACACACATGCGTGCGTACACACACTCGCGATCTTTAAAAATTCAATACATATTACATTAGTATACATGTGTACACGATTTACTATGTAGTTTGATAATAGCAGATCGACTGGCATACTGGTATATGTACTGTGTGCTTGCACGCGTGCGTGGGTGCATGTGTGTGTGTTTGTGTGTGTGCGTGCGTGCGTGCGCGTGTGCGTATGTGTGTGTGTGTGTGTGTGTGTGTGTGTGTGTGTGTGTGTGTGTGTGTGTGTGTGTGTGTGTGTGTGTGTGTGTGTGTGTGTGTGTGTGTGTGTGTAAACATGAAACATTATGTCATATGTGTACAATGACGATATTATTATATCTGATAGAAACATTGTTGAGAAAATATAGATGATGCCATAAAAAATATAATAAGCGGTTAAGGAAATAGTGCTTCCATCTAAATACATCCCATGAGGCCCGCTTAGCGACTGCAGCAAAATATCATGCTATCACGGCACTGCTATAAGAACATCCTATGCACTAACACGTACCGTTTGATGGCGGAGCGACGGGCGGAACTTACGTAACAATGTCCCGACGTTCACTGTTACTTCCTGTGCAAATGCGCAAAGATACTCGATCCTCTTAGTTATATCGGTCAGATTGAGTTGAAACGTCACCATATTATATGCAAATATATTTGACAGGCAAACATTACAGTTTTTATAATAATTATCTGTGAATAAGAAAATCGTAATGCAATCGTCGTTTACATTTTTCGAACTTTCGAACGAACTTTTGTGTTGAGGCGATTCAAATATATGAACACTGCCAACAAATCACGAATATCGTTCTAACTATTTCCCCAAGATTACCAAGCGTCATGACTATCGCGATAGTATCGCAAGTGTATCATAGAATACAAAAAATGCAATTCGATAGAGAGAGCGTGGTAATGCCGTGATTAGCAAATCCGCTTGGTATGCCGGCGTTCTGATTAAATATCCGGACCGGGCAGGCATGGTATATTGGTGTAGAAACCTGGCTCTCAACATTGGGGTCTGTCTATCTCTCGTGACTAGGAGATCACGTTAATGTCGGTCCCGTCTCAATTTGGGATAAAAAAAAAGAACCACAGAGGACGACGAGCACCCTGGCAGTGACCACGCTCACTGCCAGCATAGAAAGATCGGCTTGGCAACAATGTTCTAAAAAAGGCTGAGTAGTTGAATGAGACCTCATAAAACCATAACATTTTAACCACAATACATACGGACTAGTCAGTCAATAGAACGTTGCCGAATACACACATGGGTGGCACCATCTTGTAGCCTTGATGTAGTTTATTAAAAGCAGTGAATCTGTGATTGACGTTACTGTGGTAGACGATCGATGATGTTCGATAGATAAAAAGTAAAACTGTTATATGAAATCGGAAGAGCATGTTTACGAACACCGGCTTTGTCTGGAACAAGTAACCCTGCTGATCTGTTGGCTAATTATCGTTACTCTCCATAGTTCTGTGTACTATCGAAGACAACTATCGATACCGAAATTTACTATCGACAGTACGCTATCGTTACAACGACTATTGCAATTTTGTGCACCCCAGGTGCGCGCGCAGGCTATGTTTAACTAATAGCTACGACTCTTCGTGGCATCGAAATTTCAAACATTGCATATTCTCCTCGGTGGAAAACAATAAACGTAACATAGATAGCATCATCATTTACTACGGTAAGTACTGTTTATTACACAAATTATAGTGACACCAAATTAACACTGAAGCAAAGGAAAAACAATGTTTAGCTATATAAACAATTTCACTTTAGTTTTCAAGCTATCCGTCGCAAAAGGCAATGTATTATATCAAAAATAGATAAGCGAGCGAAAAATGAACAACTCAGAACACGTCCAAAACATGAAATTCTACGGTCGCTAGCGTCCTCACGACTCATCCTGTCCCGACGATCTTGGTATAATTTGAAAGGATGCACTTTTGTTATTCTAGCGTCATCTAGATTTTCCGGTAACCGTTTAAAGAACATCGATAAACGGACGTACAATCACGCCGTTTTCGGTGTTCTGTACGGCTCCGAACGATGTTGGCGGCGGGTATTAAGTACACTAATCTTCCAATTGCGGCGCTGTTTTCCTCATTTGCATAGGTTCAGACATGCGCACTTCAACATTTCTTGATTTCATGTTATAAGCTCCACCCATTTTTAAACCGCGGCGAAATTGATGTGCTTTGATTGCAGCGAAACCGATATATCTCTACGTCGGCGTGACGTCACAATAACGTACGCCACCCAACGGGACTAAATTCGTTGCGTTGGTTGGTTGATATACGTGATTGTGACGTCACGCCTACTTCGCGTATGTCATTTTAGCAGCCGTTTGAAAGTGCGTGGAGCTTACACCATGAAATCAGATAGTGGTGCCTCAATCGGTAGATTGGTGAACTGTGTCGACGAAACAACATCGTTCGCAGCGTCTACGACACCGGAACGGGCCCGGTTGTAGATCCATTTTTAGTTAATTTTAGGAATGATTATCAGGAAACCATTTATATGTTTGAATAGCAGAAAGCTTAAACTGTCAAACGTCATCAATATTGTTGGGATCCGACGAACCGTAATGGTACTAGCAGTCGTTCAAAAGGCGTTTTTGGAACGTGTTTGACAGTTGTTCATTTTTCGTTCGCTTATCTATTTTTGATAATATTCAATAATATCAAATGAATGACCCTACTTGTATCCGTAATACAAGGAACTAAAACGTTATATGATGTATTTTATTCATGTTATTAATTACGTCTACATTAAACTGATCCGTACAGTAATTATTATATAACATACGAGACATTGTGTGATACGCATGCACAATATCAACAAATTATGAATACATACATACATACATACATATATATATATATATATACAGTGAATATACATATAATTTTAAGACGGTGACAAGTAACAGTTCATGGTCCCGTCCTCATCAGCTGTCTTTTTCCTCGAGCCTCATGCGCCAGAATTTGGCTATTCACGCTTGGCGGAAACAACGTTTCGTACTCCTATGACGAGGAACTGTCGCCAATTTCGTCGACGATATTTTTGTCGGGCACAGGACGTTGCTTTACCGGTTCCGGTTTCGATTGTTCCTCATCAGAACTGGCGGAATACAACAGATAGTGACTGATACATGCCAATATGTTAACGCGCGCTTAAGATTGGCTTTTGTATCATCTTAAAATATGGCAGGTCGCCGTCTAACGAACAGGTATATGGTATTAGGTTATTTCATCAACTGTTTACGCAACCATATCGCACCATCAACGGTACCGAACAGTTTGTTCGCGTTGATATACAATAATGTATCCTGACGTATTAATTTTCATACCAGTGGAGTCGCTGAAGCTTATATGCGTGTAACATTTAGCAATAATAATTAATAGGGGCGGCAGCGTACCTGGTCTTCCGGCAGATTGATGCCAGGACGCACATAAGCATCAGTAGAAAGAGGACGAACAAGGTGAAGATAACGAAGTGAGTCGTCTTCACCGCCGTCCCAAACACGTTGATCGTGCCAGTTTCCGAGACAGTGTCGTTTCCTGCACATACGCACAGACAGAGACACAGTTCGTCTGGAGAAATCTCACGTCACAGTACCACATTATTTTTTGCACACGCACACATAATATGTAGACACACACGCCCGCATGCACGCGCACGCATACACACGCACATGCACACGCACACGCACCCTCAAACGCAAACGCTCACTCACATGGACATATTTCGGCCGATGTGGAACACTTAGTGAACTTAAAGGTCAACGGCACGGTTTTCTGATAGTCTAAGTACATGCAATAATGTTTCACAAAATGAACCGTTAAATATATGGTAAACAGCCTCAGGTTATTAGTTCAGAAACCAAGCAGTATGCACCAGAGCGTGATGCATACGCACAGACGCTGGGGGTGATTTCTCAAAACATTAAGACCTCATGTTTGACAAAGACAATGACTAGTTGAGAGCACCGTTATGCGAGTTTTGTACGATTGTTTCAAGCGATGTATATCGTTCCCCGATAACTTGGGGACGGTTAACATAAATTGGAACCATTCATTTGTTCGTGCAAGTCAAATAGTGGATCGATTTCGATACAAGCTGTAGTGTTACGGACACATACACACATGCACGTGCTAGGGAGATGGACAAGGTGTAGGAGGAACAGCATGGTACACCTACAAACATGCACTTGCTAGGGAGATGTAGAAGGTGTAGGAGGAACAGCATGGTACACATACACACATGCACGTGCTAGGGAGATGTAGAAGGTGTAGGAGGAACAGCATGGTACACATACACACATGCACGTGCTAGGGAGATGTAGAAGGTGTAGGAGGAACAGCATAGTACACATACACACATGCACGTGCTAGGGAGATGTAGAAGGTGTAGGAGGAATAGCATGGTATACACACACACACATGCACGTGCTAGGGAGATGTAGAAGGTGTAGGAGGAACAGCATGGTACACATACACACATGCACGTGCTAGGGAGATGTACAAGGTGTAGGAGGAACAGCATGGAACAAATACACACATGCACGTGCTAGGGAGATGTACAAGGTGTAGGAGGAACAGCATGATACACGTGCAAACATGCACGTGCTAGGGAGATGTAAAAGGTGTAGGAGGAACAGCATGGTACACCTACAAACATGCACTTGCTAGGGAGATGTAGAAGGTGTAGGAGGAACAGCATGGTACACATACACACATGCACGTGCTAGGGAGATGTAGAAGGTGTAGGAGGAACAGCATGGTACACATACACACATGCACGTGCTAGAGAGATGTACAAGGTGTAGGAGGAACAGCATGGTACACCTACAAGCATGCACTTGCTAGGGAGATGTATAAGGTGTAGGAGGAACAGCATGGTACACATACACACATGCACGTGCTAGGGAGATGTAGAAGGTGTAGGAGGAACAGCATGATACACATACACACATGCACGTGCTAGGGAGATGTACAAGGTGTAGGAGGAACAGCATGGTACACATACAAACATGCACGTGCTAGGGAGATGTACAAGGTGTAGGAGGAACAGCATGGTACACATACAAACATGCACGTGCTAGGGAGATGTAGAAGGTGTAGGAGGAACAGCATGGTACACATACACACGTGCACGTGCTAGGGAGATGTAGAAGGTGTAGGAGGAACAGCATGGTACCCATACACACATGCACGTGCTAGAGAGATATAGAAAGTGTAGGAGGAACAGCATGGTACACATACACACATGCACGTGGTAGAGAGATGTAGGAGGAACAGCATGGTACACATACACACATGAACGTGCTAGGGAGATGTACTAGGTGTAGGAGGAACAGCATGATACACATACACACATGCACGTGCTAGCGAGATGTACAAAGTGTAGGAAGAAAAGCATGATACACACATGCACGTGCTAGCGGGATATATAAGGTGTGGGAGGGACAGCATGATACACATACAAACATGCACTTGCTAGCGAGATGTACAAAGTGTAGGAGGAACAGAATAGTACACATACACACATGCACGTGCTAGCGAGATGTACAAGGTGTAGCAGGAACCAACATGAATGATGCACGTATACACATGCACGTGCAAGCGATATGTACAAGGTGTAGGAGGAACAACACGACACACATACACACATGCACGTGCAAGCGAGATGTACAAGATGTAGGAGGAACATCATGATACACATAAACACATGCACGTGCTAGCGAGATGTACAAAGTGTAGGAGGAACAGCATGGTACACATACACATATGCACGTGCTAGCGAGATGTATAAGGTGTAGGAGGAACAGCATGATACACATACAAACATGCACTTGCTAGCGAGATGTACAAAGTGTAGGAGGAACAGAATAGTACACATACACACATGCACGTGCTAGCGAGATGTACAAGGTGTAGCAGGAACCAACATGAATGATGCACGTATACACATGCACGTGCAAGCGATATGTATAAGGTGTAGGAGGAACAACACGACACACATACACACATGCACGTGCAAGCGAGATGTACAAGATGTAGAAGGAACATCATGATACACATAAACACATGCACGTGCTAGCGAGATGTACAAAGTGTAGGAGGAACAGCATGATACACATACACACATGCACGTGCTAGCGAGATATATAAGGTGTAGGAGGGCAGCATGATACATATACACACATGCACGTGCAAGCGATATGTACAAGGGGTAGGAGGAACAACATGATACACATAAACACATGCACGTGCAAGCGAGATGTACAAGATTTAGGAGGAACAGCATGGTACACATACACACATGCACGTGCTAGGGAGATGTACAAGGTGTAGGAGGAACAGCATGATACACATACACACATGCACGTGCTAGCGAGACAAGGTGTAGGAGGGCAGCATGGTACACATACACACATGCACGTGCTAGGGAGATGTACAAGGTGTAGGAGGAACAGCATGATACACGTACACACATGCACGTGCTAGCGAGATATATAAGGTGTAGGAGGAACAGCATGATACACATACACACATGCACGTGCTAGCAAGACGTACAAAGTGTAGGAGGAACAGCATGATACACATACACACATGCACGTGCTAGCGAGATATATAAGGTTTAGGAGGAACAGCATGATATACATACACACATGCACGTGCTAGCGAGATATATAAGGTACAGGAGGAACAGCATGATACACATACACACATGCACGTGCTAAAGAGATATATAAGGTGTAGGAGGAACAGCATAATACACATACACCCATGCACGTGCTAGCAAGACGTACAAAGTGTAGGAGGAACAGCATGATACACATACACACATGCACGTGCTAGCGAGATATATAAGGTGTAGGAGGAACAGCATGATACACATACACACATGCACGTGCTAACGAGATATATAAGGTGTAGGAGGAACAGCATAATACACATACACACATGCACGTGCTAGCAAGACGTACAAAGTGTAGGAGGAACAACATGATACACATACACACATGCAAGTGCTAGCGAGTTATATAAGTTGTAGGAGGAACAGCATGATACACATACACACATGCACGTGCTAGCGAGATATATAAGGTATAGGAGGAACAGCATGATACACATACACACATGCTCGTGCTAGCGATATATATAAGGTATAGGAGGAACAGCATGATACACATACACACATGCACATGCTAGCGAAATATATAAGGTATAGGAGGAACAGCATGATACACATACACACATGCACGTGCTAGCGAGATATATAAGGTATAGGAGGAACAGCATGGTACACATACACACATGCACGTGCTAGCGAAATATATAAGGTGTAGGAGGAACAGCATGATACACATACACACATGCACGTGTTAGCGAGATATATAAGGCATAGGAGGAACAGCATGATACACATACACACATGCACGTGCTAGCGAAATATATAAGGTATAGGAGGAACAGCATGATACACATACACACATGCACGTGCTAGCGACATATATAAGGTGTAGGAGGAACAGCATGATACACATACACACATGCACGTGCTAGCAAGACGTACAAAGTGTAGGAGAACAGCATGATACACATACACACATGCACGTGCTAGCGAGATATATAAGGTGTAGGAGGAACAGCATGATACACATACACACATGCACGTGCTAGCGAGATATATAAGGTATAGGAGGAACAGCATGATACACATACAGACATGCTCGTGCTAGCGAAATATATAAGGTATAGCAGGACCAGCATGATACACATACACACATGCACGTGCTAGCGAAATATATAAGGTATAAGAGGAACAGCATGATACACATACACACATGCACGTGCTAGCGAGATATATAAGGTATAGGAGGAACAGCATGATACACATACACACATGCACGTGCTAGCGAGATATATAAGGTATAGGAGGAACAGCATGGTACACATACACACATGCACGTGCTAGGGGGATGTACAAGGTGTAGGTGGAACAGCATGATACACATACACACATGCTCGTGCTAGCGAGATATATAAGGTATAGGAGGAACAGCATGATAAACATACACACATGCACGTGCTAGCGAGATATATAAGGTATAGGAGGAACAGCATGATACACATACACACATGGACGTGCTAGCGAGATATATAAGGTATAGGAGGAACAGCATGATACACATACACACATGCACGTGCTAGCGAGATATATAAGGTATAGGAGGAACAGCATGATACACATACACACATGCACGTGCTAGCGAAATATATAAGGTATAGGAGGAACAGCATGATACACATACACACATGCACGTGCTAGCGAGATATATAAGGTATAGGAGGAACAGCATGATACACATACACACATGCACGTGCTAGCGAAATATATAAGGTGTAGGAGGAACAGCATGATACACATACACACATGCACGTGCTAGCGAGATATATAAGGTATAGGAGGAAAAGCATGATACACATACACACATGCACGTGCTAGCGAGATATATAAGGTGTAGGAGGAACAGCATGATACACATACACACATGCACGTGCTAGCGAAATATATAAGGTGTAGGAGGAACAGCATGATACACATACACACATGCACGTGCTAGCGAGATATATAAGGTATAGGAGGAACAGCATGGTACACATACACACATGCACGTGCTAGCGAAATATATAAGGTGTAGGAGGAACAGCATGATACACATACACACATGCACTTGTTAGCGAGATATATAAGGCATAGGAGGAACAGCATGATACACATACACACATGCACGTGCTAGCGAAATATATAAGGTATAGGAGGAACAGCATGATACACATACACACATGCACGTGCTAGCGAAATATATAAGGTATAGGAGGAACAGCATGATACACATACACACATGCACGTGCTAGCGAAATATATAAGGTATAGGAGGAACAGCATGATACACATACACACATGCACGTGCTAGCG
>CM034533.1:16309633-16335091 GCA_020002185.1 Paraescarpia echinospica | reverse complement strand
TACACACATGCACGTGCTAGCAAGACGTACAAAGTGTAGGAGGAACAGCATGATACACATACACACATGCACGTGCTAGCGAGATATATAAGGTGTAGGAGGAACAGCATGATATACATACACACATGCACGTGCTAGCGAGATATATAAGGTATAGGAGAAACAGCATGATACACATACACACATGCACGTGCTAGCGAAATATATAAGGTATAGGAGGAACAGCATGATACACATACACACATGCACGTGCTAGCGAAATATATAAGGTATAGGAGGAACAGCATGATACACATACACACATGCACGTGCTAGCGAGATATATAAGGTATAGGAGGAACAGCATGATACACATACACACATGCACGTGCTAGCGAAATATATAAGGTATAGGAGGAACAGCATGATACACATGTACACATGCACGTGCTAGCGAGATATATAAAGGTGTGGGAGGGCAGCATGATACGCATACACAATGCACGTGCTAGCGAGATATATAAAAGGTGTTAGGAGGGCAGCATGATACACATACACACATGCACGTGCTAGCGAGATATATAAGGTGTAGGAGGGCAGCATGATACACATACACACATGCACGTGCTAGCGAGATATATAAGGTGTAGGAGGGCAGCATGATACACATACACACATGCACGTGCTAGCGAGATATATAAGGTGTAGGAGGAACAGCATGATACACATACACACATGCACGTGCTAGCGAGATATATAAGGTGTAGGAGGAACAGCATGATACACATACACACATGCACGTGCTAGCAAGATACAAAGTGTAGGAGGAACAACATGATACACATACACACATGCACGTGCTAGCGAGATATATAAGGTATAGGAGGAACAGCATGATACACATACACACATGCACGTGCTAGCGAGATATATAAGGTATAGGAGGAACAGCATGATACACATACACACATGCACGTGCTAGCGAAATATATAAGGTGTAGGAGGAACAGCATGATACACATACACACATGCACGTGCTAGCGAGATATATAAGGTATAGGAGGAACAGCATGATACACATAAACACATGCACGTGCTAGCGAGATATATAAGGTGTAGGAGGAACAGCATGATACACATACACACATGCACGTGCTAGCGAGATATATAAGGTATAGGAGGAACAGCATAATACACATACACACATGCACGTGCTAGCGAGATGTACAAGGTATAGCAGGAACCGACATGCATGATACACGTATACACATGGACGTGCATGCGAGATGTACAAGGTGTAGGAGGAACAATATGATACACATACACACATGCACGTGCATGCGAGATGTACAAGATGTAGGAGGAACAGCATGATACACAATCACACATGCACGTACAAACGAGATGTACAAGATGTAGGAGGAACAGCATGATACACATACACACATGGACGTGCATGCGAGATGTACAAGATGTAGGAGAAACAGCATGATACACAATCACACATGCACGTACAAACGAGATGTACAAGGTGTAGGAGGAACAGCATGATACACATACACACATGGACGTGCATGCGAGATGTACAAGATGTAGGAGGAACAGCATGATACACAATCACACATGCACGTACAAACGAGATGTACAAGGTGTAGGAGGAACAGCATGATACACATACACACATGCACGTGCTAGCGAGACTGTGTGATAAGACGTCCTTACGAAGTGTACATCGATAGCCGGTCTGTAAGTTATGCGTGTCGATGACACAGACATCTGGGTGACACGGGTTGCCGTCGCACGGGTCACGGTCAGACGCACAAAGAGTGCCATTGTAGAAGGGTGTGCAGACACAGTATTGCTTCGCTGGTTCCCCGTTCTACACCTCACGACATACGTGTGTGAAGTGTGTGTGTGTGTGTGTGTGTGTGTGTGTGTGTGTGTGTGTGTGTGTGTGTGTGTGTGTGTGTGTTTGTGTGTGTGTGTGTGTGTGTGTGTGTGTGTGTGTGGTGTGTGTGTGTGTGTGTGTGTGTGTGTGTGTGTGTGTGTGTGTGTGTGTGTGTGTGTGTGTGTGTGTGTGTGTGTGTGTGTGTGTGTGCGTGTGCATTCGATTGCGTGTTTGCTTGTGTAAGTGTGGGTCTATCGGTATGTGAGGTGTGTGTGTACGTGTGTGTGTGCATGTGTGTGTGTATGTGTGTGTGTGTGTCTGTGTGTGTGTCTGTCCGCGCGTGTGTGTGTTTGTGTGCGGGCGCGCGTGTGTGTATGCTTGCGTGTGTGTGTGTATATACGTGCATGTGTGTGTGCGTACTCGCGTGCGCGTGTGCGCGTGTGTGCATGCGACAGCGTGGGTGCTGGTGTTAGGATGGGTCTATCGGTATGTGTGTGTGCGTGCATCCGTGCGTGTGTGCATGTGTGCGTATGTGCGTGTGTGCGTGTATGCGTGTGTGTGTGCCTGTGTGCGTGTGCCCGTGCGTGCGTGCGTGTATGTATGCGTGTGTGTATGCGTGTGTATGCATAACTGCGTGTGTGCTGATGTGCCTGTGAGTGGGTGTATGTGCATGCATGCATAATCCGCCTGCTTATATATCTAGACACCGCAGACAAACATAGCCCTACCAGCGCCTGTCGTTCCAAGCACGTCCCGCCGTTTGCACACGCGTTCACCTTACACGGCAAGCCGACGTTCGTCTCACAGTTGACGCCGGTCGTGCCCCGAAGACAGACACAGATGTAGCGGCCGACGAGGTCGCCGCACGTGCCTTGGTGTTGACACGGGACACTCAGACACTCGTTCACGAGTCCCACGTCGTCCGGATTAGAATCGTTCTCTCCACACACCGCTCCCGTGTAGCCGTGCGCGCACACGCACCGGAAGTCGCGTCCGACTGAGTAACAGGAAGTGGATGGGCGAAGGCACGGCGACTGCGCACATGTGACGGCCGTCAGCTCACACTGCGGGCCGGCGAACTTATGTCCGCAGTGGCAGACAAAGGTACCGTTCGCGAAGTCCTGGCAACGACCACCGTTCTCGCACGGTAAGCTCTTGCACGCGGTGTGCGAGATACTGCATGTGGAGCCAGCGAAGCCTGGTGTGCAATGGCAGACGTACGTCCCGATCGCCGTCGTTGTACAACTCCCGTTGTTCTCACACGGCATACTCAAACACCCGTCGACGTTAAATCGACACGTCGATCCGACAAACCCGGGCGGGCAGATGCACTCGAAGCCGAAAGGTTTCGGCACACACGTGCCACCGTTAGCACAAGGCTGTGTACCGCAGCCGATGACGCGGTTCTCGCAGAAAGCGCCGCCGTACGCCATACTACACAGGCAGGTGAAACCAATTGTGTTACGTGTACACGTTCCGCCGTGCTGACAGGGCTCGCTGTGACACCGGTCTCTTGTGTCGCGCTCGCAGTACAACCCATGGAAGTCGACTGCGCATGTGCATCGGAAACCACCGGGGAGATCGCTGCAGATGCCCACGTTCATACACGGATGACTACAAGAAGATTCAATGGTGCTCGTGAGAATATGAAGTGCTGTTGTGTTTAGCAATGCGACTAAAGTCTGGATTGAAGATAAATTACACACTTATGTATGTTCTTGGAGGGCGTGTCGGAAAAAACTGCGTGCACGTGTTTATTCGAATTCGCATATATCAAATACCACAGCGATATGGTATTCACAACGTACACAAAACGCGCGCTCACCCACCCACCCACACATACCTGTGACACGCGTTGATGTCCACCTCACACAATGTTCCGTTGCGTCCGGGCGGACAGACACACGCGAATCTACCGGTCAAGTTCTGACAACTGCTGCCGGCTACGCACGGACTGCTGGCACACTCGTCAATGTCCACGCCGCAGTCCACTCCTGCAACGTCTCGCTACCAACTCAACATGCAACTCACAGCAACAGGTATGGTCGCGTTTAGCTCTAGAAAAATACACCCGAAGGTTGGTTTTCTTTCTTTACCCACCGTGATAACTTACGGACTTACGAATGTTAATCTGGCCGACTTTTAGGAGTACGCCATGTAACTGTTCTAATATTGACATGGTAATATTTGCATTGTTCGTACATGTATAAAGTTGTCACCAACTGTTCAAATTTACAAAACCTTTATTAAACACACAGCATGAATATGCAAATGAGTTATTTTACACATACCAAAACGTGAATTTGTTTACCTTGTAGACTGTTTGTATGTAGTGGCATCCAAAGAATAGTTTTTTTATAGTAGTATCTAATGAACTGTGAACAGTTATACTACAGTGTGCGTTAAAATGGCAAAGATAAAGACGTATTTTAAGATATTATATATTATACCATAGATAGAATGGCAACAGTACAGGTTCCGGTGTGTCCCTAATGCATCATGAATGACGATGAGCAAACTCGGAAATGAGGCGAGCATTGTGCGTAGCCCAGATAACAATGACTCATTAGTAGTATACAGATTAAACACGTGGTGCACCATTTGTGAGTGAGTCCTTAAAGTCACATGACCGGAAGTTGTGTTGATCTCTAAATTTAGCATTGATATTACTCTGGAAATGACGTCATATCATCATAACCTCCTTACTCACATGCAGTGAGCCACGTATTTAGTTTATATGCTACTCTCCTTTAACTACAAATGGAACTAAACGCAACTCGTTTCCGAAAGCTTGACACATTTTCCATGACAACTAGACCCTGCGTTTGTTCTAAAACAAAATATAGGTATCGGCTGCCCCGATGTCTCGCAGCCTCACCTTGCGAGCCAGCCGGACAGTCGCACCTGTAGTGGTCCGTACCCTCGATGCACGCGCCCCTCACGCACGGATTGCTGGCGCATTCGTCTACGTCGATACCGCACGTGCGGCCCCAGAATCCGGCGGCGCACGTGCACGTGTAGCCGCTGGTGACGGTGACGCACGTGCCACCGTTCGCACACGGCACGCTGTAGCATGCTGCTAGTGTCACCTGGGCACGGGTCAGTATTTATTTCCCCTTAGGTGGCATACACACAGGTAGTTTTAGATTTCATAATCAGATACGTCAATGTGTATAATGTTGTTAAGCTACTGGGGTAATATCCAAACATTCTGTATTTGTTTTCAAGATAATCCGCATCGAATATTCCCCTTAAAGTCTTCTGGACAACCTGATAACTTGTGTGTGTGCATGCGTGTGTGCGTGTGTTTCTCTATATATACATGCATATGTATATGTGTGTGTGTGTGTGTGTGTGTGTGTGTGTGTGTGTGTGTGTGTGTGTGTGTGTGTGTGTGTGTGTGTGTGTGTGTGTGTGTGTGTGTGTGTGTGTGTGTGTGTGTGTGTGTGTGTGTGTGTGTGTGTGTGTGTGTGTGTGTGTGTGTGTGTGTGTGCATGGGTGTGTGCGTGTGTTTCTCTAAATATACACGCATATATATATATTTGTGTGTGGTGTATATGTGTGTGTGTGCATGGGTGTGTGCGTGTGTTTCTCTACATATACATACATATACATACATATATATATTTGTGTGTGGTGTATATATATACTTATATATATATATATATATGTATATATATATATATATATATGTATGTATACATATATATATATACATATATATATATATATACATACATGTATTTATACATATATAATTTGTAGAAAGGCAGAGGATAGCGCAAGACAGGCAGATCTAAAAACGACATGCCAACCTCTGGACACTACGGATGCACAATGATGATGGTGATGATGATGATGATATAATATGTATATATATATATATATATGTATATATATATATATATATATATATATATATATATTGTATGTATGTACAGACACGCATGGAATCCTACTGTCATTGATACCTTCATTCGCTGCAAATCAGCCACAGGCACTTCTTCTTTCTACCCGTATATATAACGAAAGCGTTATTGTCCTTAAATATACAAATTTCCTTATTCAAAAGCGTTACTGCACCAAGAAATCGCGGAAAGCATTTCAAAACCAACGTCATTTCATTCGTCGAAATTTAACCCGGAAGTGAATCAATGATCCATCCTCACCTCACAGCGGCGGCCTCCGAAGCCGGCCGTGCAGTCGCAGACATAATTTCCACCCTGCATCCGACAGGTGGCGCCGTTCTGACATGGCGCGATCGCCACGCAGTGGTCCGCGATGCGCGCGCACAGGGCACCACCGTAGCCCGGTGTGCACGCACACGTGAAACCATTATTGTTCTCTGTGCAGTTACCGCTGTTCACGCACGGATCGCTATGGCAGGTTCCTGCCATACCAACAGTAGACAGTTTCAGCTATAAATTCGAAGCTACGACACTATCGCAACACTCAATGTGTAGCTGAATACTCAACGTGTAGCTGAATACTCAACATGTAGCTGAATATAAGTATTGTGTAAGTTATCTCGTACGTAGCCGCAATTAGCGGTGCGCTACTGCCCATTAAACGCACTTGATGTCGCAGTGATATTGCACTACGGGGTGTGTTCACTCGTTCTAAAACGTTAATTACTCTACAACACGTGTGTCTCTTGATAACTATACTATTCTTGGATATCTACTTTACATCGTCTATAAAATGAAAGCACATTCGTTGTGAAATAACGCCAACAATTACTTATGTGCGCCATTCTGTCCGTATTTACATAAACGTATCTAGGCGCAAATTTCATGGAGAACATGTTACCGGCACATTCTGCGGACACCAGTACGTGTAAGTTACGGAATTAGCGATGTGTACCTTTGGTCACTTTCTATTCGTGTCTTGCTTAAATTTCTTTATTGCTTCAACAAACTCGCGAACTCTTTTCAGGAAACGAAACTGTCAAAACAAAGTCGCAGTCGCATTTCTCCATGCATTTCTCCACGCACTTCTCAACGCATTTCTCTACGCATTTCTCCACGCATTTGATGTTCACAAAAATAATAATATGGCAGTTGTTCTGTAGTGAAAGTAGAGCAAACACATCTGCGATGTCCAGAATAAGAATTGTTGTTATGCTCGCACACTGGTTTGCAAAACCTTAAATTGTTATATTAATATTTGTGGCTCCAGGAATCTGACTCTGTAACTGGGAAACAAGAGCAACTACAATCAAGAATATTATGAAGAAAACATTATACTTTAATAACCTTGTTAAACATACATAAGACAAATTGCACGAACAACGCCGTTGTGACAGAAAGCCTGACGTCACCGATGCATACTCTTCCCAGTTCGCCAGTAGCCGAACTGAGAACGTTACTCTTGTTTTCGTCGCTCAGTAACCCAAATATTTCTGCTACCCATTGTTTGTGTTTTTAATTAAGTTTGCTCAGCTGATCATGCTTGAAACTTGCAACATTTTCAGTGAGTAATTTATTTCCAACAACAGCCTATAATACAGATTCCAATGTAACAACATCCACTGTTTGCAAGATGTGAACATGAACATAAATAATAGTTTTGGCGGAAAGATGAACAGAAGTGTGATATTTATCAATGGTTCACTCCCAACCAGAATAGGTACTGATGATATCAATACAATATTTTACAGTAACATAATCAAAAACTAATGCGCACAGTGCCTACACAATATAATTGCTATCATTATTTTTAGTTTGATATTTTTAGATCAAACTTAATATAGTTGTAGGGCATGTAACGGGAAACACAAACACTATTTTGAAAGGCCTAAAGAAGGAATGCAGAGTTTTTTCTCGATACTGAAAACACTGCTTTCATCATGGACATCGCACTCACCGGACAAAGTTTCGATGACATCCGGTAGCCGGAAGTGCATGATATTGCGGTAGCCATTTGTGACAATGATCCCTAAACGTGACCTCGACGCATGCATTGGCCTCGTTCGGACGATGAGAACGTTATCTATATAGACTTGAGGACGCACGTGGACAGTGCTGGTGACAGTCACGTTGATGTCTTGCTGACCTCGTAGACGGGGCACGGAACAGGGGCCCGTCAGCGACGACTGCCAGGTGGCACGACCGAAGACGAAACTTCCGGTGACGTAGCAAATGGAAACAGTCCCGGAACCCGGCCTGTGACGGAGACCGTTTAAAGGTAAAGTAAATGTAAGTTTCGTATAGCGCAAGACTCAATCATAGTGTCAGCGTTCAAAGCTAATTCCTCTTCAAAATCAGCATAGTTCTGTGTAAGTGGTGGAAATGGTCGCAACTGACACGGGAAATAGCCTATTTTAATATCTATATTCACATATCACACGCTTACTGAACAATTCTGTTAAAAGGAGCATAAGAGACATATGCGCCATAACGATCTAACGACGGTTTATTTTGTATTTTACGCGATTTGACCAGTTGCGTCGATAGCGTGACCCGACCTATATATCCATATAAGTCAAACAACAATAGGAATTACATGATATTAAAATGCCTACATTGGTGTGTTTGTTAGTGTTACTGCACACCACTACGCATGCATATATTCGGACAGTACGTATACTAGGACCAATATTTTGTTCGTGGTCATAACGAACGGTACTACAATATACGTAGACTGAACTTAAATAATAATAATCACTTGTACTTCTATTGCACTGTATCGGAGCACGCACGATACATCATTAGCGACGCTGCCGGAAAGAGCAGGACTGTATGGACAAACAAGGCAAGGAGAAGAAGGTGGGTCGCCACGCCTTCTAGACTAAGGGAATTCACACCCCAGTCCCGTCAACGAATCCAGTTGGACACGACGTTAACAGACAATCACTGGTGCGACTCAACTGAATAAGAACAGGTTACGGCAGGTTCAAGCATGACATGAACCCAAAATTAACCAGAAAAGCCGACAGGCAGACCGCACTCCACATCACCAGTGAGTGTCCGCTACACACGTGTAACGGCGACCTGGTCGGGCTGATCGAAACAGCACGCGCCAAACTTCACGATCTCCAGTGTGACACGTGACGGCACCCCTTGAACCATGTACGCAAGAAGAAGAAAACGAAGCAGCGCAGTGTCGTTGATAAATGCTTGGTAAAGTGCGAGTTATGCTGACAGCGCCATACCTGATACGAAACAAGATGAAGTCGAAGTTGTCGGCATCGTGAACGTTGTAGATGACGCCGATGTTGCCGTAGTCGGTCTGTCCATCTCCCCGGATGTTCCGCAATATGATGTTGGCGCGGTAACTTCTCACATTGACGGTAGGTGTCAGAACTGCGCGGCAGTGACCGTCACCGGGGTATTTACCTCCTAGGGCGCGTAGTTCCAGCACTCCGGGCGTCGCCGTCTCCACCACACCCTCAATGCCACATTCCGTTGTCTGTATTCCCGCCGCTGTATCACGACGAATGCGACAGTTTAAATTCATCAGGTTGTGTCGTCATGAAGTGTCTCATACATCCAGCGTATAGGGTATTGCGCTAATAGTATAAATATAATGTTTATGGATATTATGTAAACTAAAATAACTGCAACTTGATGATATTAACTGAAATAAAACAGTTATACACGTATCAAACCCAAGTGGGGATATTGTAATAGCAATAATAATAACAACAATAATAATAGTAGAATGACGATGATGATAATAGTAATAATGAGTTTATTTCCTCTGCCGCCATAGCAGCAGTATGGTATAGTGTGGGTGTGTTATTTTTTAATAAAACTTTTAAATAAAGAAAATTAATGAAGCATTGAACTGGATGAAACATTACAAATAATTGAAACCACTAAATTGCGTATAAATAAGTAAATACAGTTAACTAAAATCAATATAAATATAAGCGACATTAATTATCAACTTCGAAACTGTGCGTACTGACTCAAGGTGTGACGTATATAAACACGTTTGTTTTGACGTTGCCAATTTGTGAGACCACTCCTTGTAAGCTATCGCAGTCAGGTTTCTATCACCAACCGAAAGGCATGTTGATCGTCTCCAAGAAGAGATTCTGGAAGAACACTTCGTTCTCGAAACCGTTCAACGCCAGCACGCCGACATGCCCCTTGGTGGGGTAATGTGGTTGAATGGTCACCTCCTGGCGACCATTGATGGAGACCGACGTGTCCAGACGATCTCGCACAATTATCTCCAAGGTAAAGAGTGTGGCTCCAGATAGATGGCGTCCGTTGCAGCTGCCTTGTGTTCCGCCATCAAAGCGCATTCGCCCAGTTTCCAGGTAGCCGGTACGGTAACAATGAGTCGCGTTGGCAAATCTGGAGCATTACAAAGTATGATGGCAACTTTCAATGTGAGTTATCGAGACGCTCATGTGGTTTATTTAATTATTTTCCACACGATTATTGCTTCCATCACTCAATCATTTACACATAATCAGTGTTACATTCTCCCAATCCGTTCCTTCACGATAGTACGTGTCATTATAGTCATTCGTAAGATCAAACGTTTTAATATTGATATCAACAATCAAAATCCTTGAATAGATTAATGATCGGGTTTCTTTGTTTTTATAATTAAACATAGCTACGTCTCAAGAAACTTTTTTTTTTATATTTCGACCACTTCGTGCGGTCTTCATCATCAGAATGACGTTACGGATGTGTCACATAACAATGGTCATAATATCAATACATGCCCGTGATCATGATGAAGACCACACGAAGTGGTCGAAATAAACAAAGTATGTTTAACAATCAAAATGTTTTCACAGACAGAAGGCGATTGTTTACGTGATGAGAACGAAGTCGAAGTTGTTAGCGTCTTTCACGTTGTAGATGAGCCCGGTGCCACCAGCATCGCTGTTGCTGTCGGGGCCAGCTTTATTCTGTAGACCGACTTGGACCCTGCAACAGCCCGCTGCAGTAATACGTGTTTAGGTAGTGTTATTACTAACTCAACATTGCCATCTCTAACATGTTGATGACGTATATGTATATATATATATATATATAATCAGGCAATTCATGAACGCTAACAAATGTTTAGTTTATCTGCGGAAAAGGTTAAAGGTGACAACAATGCTGCAACTAAATATAATACAAACACATTGTATGCCGCATTCGTAGCTTTGTCACAAAGGCTTCCTTGTCCATTTGCCATATAGAGTTAATTTTCTGGATGGCAATCTTGTTAAATCTTTTTACAGCGAGGGGACGTCCCTTACATCATCATGGTGAGAGATTTAACAGCCAGTGGTGTCTTTTACATCATCATAGTGAGATATCTTACAGCGAGGGGATGTCCCTTACATCATCATGGTGAGAGATTTAACAGCCAGTGGTGTCTTTTACATCATCACAGTGAGATATTCTACAGCGAGGGGATGTCCCGTACATAATTATGGTGAGAAATCTTACAGCGAGGCATGTCCCTTACATCATCATAGTGAGAGATCTTACAGAGAGGTGATGTCCCTTACATCATCATAGTGAGAGATCTTACAGCGAGAGCATGTCCTTTACATCATCATGGTAAGAGATCTTACAACGAGGGATGTCCATTACATCATCATCGTGAGAGATTTTACAACGAGAGGTAACTGCATGAGACTAAACCTAAATAACATCTAGACAAAATTACCAATCGGACAATGAACGTCATAGATGGTAATGTTCCACGTGTAAGCCAACGGGAAGGAGATAATGTGTACTACTGACCTGTAAGCGTTACCGGTGACTGTCGTACTTGTCACTGCGTGACACAGACCGGTGTCGTCACGGTCGGGCGTCAAGTTGAAATATATCGTCGAGTTGATGACATCATTACGACAGCGTCGAGCTCGGTAGGATGGAGCTGGGCATGAGACGACAATGACGATTAATGTTCAGTCGTTTTAAGAAAGGTTGAACGTCAGATTGGAAGGGACGACGATCAAACAAGGAGATGGGTTTGGAATTTCGCGTTCAGTTCGGTAACCATTCCCGTAACAGGAATGAAGGCATCATACAACTACAACATCTCGAAGTGGATGGACTTAACAATAGACACAATCATACGAGACATACCAGATCGAGGTCGATGGAGGAAATTGGTGCGAGATGCTGCGATCATTACTCGTGATGGGACCGGGAAAAGAAGAAGAACCGGAATGATTAACTAGGAAGGGTGTTTGGAGGACAAAGTGTGTCATTAGAAGGTTTAAGAAGAGATAACCTGTTTTAACAAAATTTAACAAGATTGCCACCCAGAGAATTAACTCTACATGACGAGTGGAAGGACAAGGAAGCCTCTGGCTTATATTGAGAGACCACCCTTTCTACCTATGTGTATCCCGCCCTACTGAGGTGTATGTCTATTCTGTTTTAAACATATTCACCCATAAAATCAGCAGATTATCAGTTCGATTTATTCTCCGGGAGAATGTTTATTTTCTGATATCCAGTCTACACTGTTCCTTCCGTAATGTCACTCCTTGTCCTCTAGACCTTCTATCTTTCCTAACTGAGAATATAGATTTCTAGATTTCGGAACCATTTAATGTTTAAACACTTATATTTGATCTCCTCTTAAACACGTTGCAAAATGCGTGTAGGGTGGAAAGTTTGCAAGTAAAAAAGAGGTAGAACATTTTGGAGCATACGACATGTTGCCGATATAAATTATAGTTGGCATTGCTAGGAAGGATTAGAATTGCTAGACGCAGAAGTCATGATGGTGGAAAAAGGAAAAGAAGAGTAGTGGCGAGTCCTGTAATGTTCGTTGTAAACATCCCTTCGAAGCAGAGTTCACGTTACGCATTCATGTTATTCACGTGGACGGGAGTTACGACAGAAAGACCGGGGAGAGGATTGTCAGAAAGACGGAGGGTAGAGATGGAGAACAATGGTGGGGTAGAGTACCGAGCAGAAGAATAAAAATCAAAGCAGTGCGGCAAAATAAACTGAATAGGGATCATCTCTTACATGGGGACTTTTGAGGAAGACTACCGTGTATATATGAATTATTTGTATAAATGTGTGTGTATGTGTCTGTGTTTGTGTGTGTGTGTGTGTGTGTGTGTGTGTGTGTGTGTGTGTGTGTGTGTGTGTGTGTGTGTGTGTGTGTGTGTGTGTGTGTGTGTGTGTGTGTGTGTGTGTGTGTGTGTGTGTGTGTGTGTGGTGAGTATGTGTGTGCGTGTGCGTGTGCGTGCGTGCCTGGGTGTGTGCGCGAGTGTGCGCGCCTACGTGTGTATAAATGCATTACATTATAATACCATACACAGAAGCTACATTAAACACTGCATTTGTCCTGGATATCGCGCGTATGAAATATACAGCAGCGGAACTCACCGTAATTGAGCGACTTCGTCTGCAGCGTCGGATGCTTAAAGAACATCGTGTTTCTTGCTCCCACAGAGCACATCACTCCGACTTTACCCCGAGTGAGCAGATGTGTCCGCACTAGACCCATATATATCCCGTTCATGTAGAGAGAGGCAACGTGGGCTTTAACTTGCACCGACACGTCGAACCACATCTGATTGCCAGGTGTGCTTGGCACGCATGGCCCCGAGAGGGCGTCATTGTAGAGGATAGCACGTGCCACCACGTGACCCGTCGTGAAACAATCGTTTGGCGCCGCGTTCAGCCTGGGCACAGAATGTTTATATTTAGGAAGATAGCGGAGAAAAAAGCGGCACAGGCAGGTATGATACACAGTACTACTGACCATTCTTTCGGAGAGTTAATTTTATTGACCAGAAAGGTATGCTATATTTTCATGTGAAACAATACTTTACCTCAAAACAACGTCTAAACGCATGATGCACTACTTTTATATTTCTTAATACAAACCGCATTGAACTAGCCGCGTGTACACTCACGGGCTATCTGATATTTCAAATATTGAAATTAATTCGTATTGGAATACTATTTATCACCCTTGGTTATTTGTAGGTGTTCGTATTAAACAGTTGATAAGCATATGAGATCTTTTTGTTAAATGTCTGAAGAAAGAACTATTTATAATTCTTTACATTCCGATATCCTTCTTGAAATTTGCAGAAGACCCTATTTTCGACATTCTATTCGAATATTCAAACACGTTCGGCTCAGGTATAATTGAAAGATTGAACATCATGTATAGTTTTGTATATCGAGTGGATGATAATGAATATTAAAAAATAATGCAAACTGTTTGCGAACCTGAATGCAACGAAGTCGAAATTATTCTCGTCATGTACGTTATACATGACGCCAACGACGCCATTTTGACTGTATCTCAGCAACGACACCCGGTAGTCGTAAGCGCGACTGTAAATTTCGTATGGTACGTGAACTCGACAGTAGGCGGCGACATCGACACCGACGCCGGGTTGTCCTGTCGCTTTAAGGATCATGTGATCCGACGCTAATACTACTTCTGTATGGCTGCACCCATGTGATTCGTAGCCGGATACAGCGACTGAAATGTTAAAAGAAACGGTAAACAGATATATTCGTATATGCTATGAATGTATGTTATATATCGGCTTCAGCTTACTTCTACTTTGTTAATTGTTGGAGGATAATGACGTGGGGAGTTTTAGAGATTGAAATACTAGCTGCGTGAATCCACAAGTTATACACATTTTCCACAAGTTACACACATTTTCCACAAGTTATACACATTTTCAACAAGTGTGAGATCTTGCATATCCTGACATAAGCATCAAGTATTAACGGAACAATGACGTTTTGTGTATATTTTAGAAAAATGCATACAGCGCGGATTGAATTAAATTGTCCAAGTATAGAAATGTTAGGAGGTGGGATTGAACTCCTCTCGGCTCTGAGTTATTGATCGCTACTTGGAATGTCGATGTATGTCGGCGTCGTTACAGTATTTGGGTGCAGGTGAATGTGCTTGTCGTTTTTAACAAAAAGACAATAGACAGAGTTTCGAAACAGAGCCATAATACAAAATTGCTTATAATTTAGTACGACTATGAAGACAACAGCGAGACTGTGAGATATATTACGAGAGACGACATGGATGAATGCGGAAATAGATAGGTTATCATGTTCGTGTTCCAATCGTACAAGGAAACAAAGGTGATCAACAGACCCTTAGCCAGAGACGCGTTGTCCCGTTATTAAAACGGGCTTTTGGAAAACGGCAACGAATTTTTATTTTTCAAATAACGGGTTTTTTGGTCTTAGGATAAGGGAATTTCTTTGTTTCAGATAACATGAGATTGTCTTGTACCATAACGTGGATTGTTTTATTGTTCCATTAGCAAGTTGAAGACTGTGTGCGCGTTGTCATAACACGGGCCTGTTTGTACTAAATGTGAAAACAAGTGCAGCAATTTGAAGTTTGTGTATTTTGTTAGCCTCCAGGAGGGTGAAGTTGGAGGTTTCGGAAAGCCATCTAAAGGGGTGCACTTGCAGCTTTTCAGAGAGCCTCAGCCCCCTGAATATTCAACATGTTCGACGTCAATGACCAATGCAAGTGTTACGGGGTGTTTCATGAGCGTAACGGGTAAATAACAATTTTAACGGATCAATTGGACAATTTGACAATCCTGGGTGTAGGCCTTGCGGTCAACATTGTAATATAACTGCATATATAATTACAACTTCATAACTGACTGAAACCGGACGGCTGCTGGGTGATGGCGAAGTGCCGACTGAGGACGATGTTGTCGAAGCCATTCATCACCATCAGACCCGCTTCGCCTCTCGCCGGGTGATGCGGCAGTGTACGGACTAATTCCCGGTCGTCGAGAGAGAGTCGCGCCAGATGCTGGCGGACGGAGACACTCAGAGAGTACCACGTGCGACCGTTGGGCGGCCCAGATGGACACAGACCCTTCTTCGTCGCCGCACCACCGGGAGATGATAACCGGCCGTTCGTCACGTATCCCGTGTGGTAGCAATAGGAAACGTTGTGTAGGCTGAAAATAACAATAGCGAATTGACAAGGTTGTTGTGATGTGTTATTTGAATGTTGCATATTGAGGCCGATAGAACGTCGCCATATGTGAAGTTTTAGTATGATGGCAAGTCGTCACTGTCAAATGTATATGATTGCAGTGCCTCTTTGTTTTCTAGTGGAAACTGTATCGTGATTATATATACAGGCAAGAACGCACACCCACACAGGCGCACAGGCATACAAGCACACACGCTCACACAGGTACACACGCGCAGACGCACACACGCACACACGCTCAGACGCGCGAACGTAGATACACACACTCACTCACACACACACACACACACACACACACACACACACACACACACACACACACACACACACACATACACACACACACACACACACACACACACACACACACACACACATGCACACGCAAACACACACGCGCGCGAGTACAAACCTCAAATAGAAGAATTCGTAGTTGTTGTCGTCGACTACGTTATAGATGATGCCCTGACTGCCACGATGAAGCTCCAGTCCACTCAGATGGCTGTACAACGTCACGTTGACATCAAATGAATCAGCGGACACGCCGTTGCGGGCGCGGATACGGCAGATGCCGATAGTTGAAGTATTCGAGTAGAAGGCCCTATCAATTGAGTTCACGGCTTGCATATTCAGATGAAAGCAATCTGTGCTCGGGAGCCAATTGCTGATATCTGTAATACATGATATTTGAAGTAGTACGGAGGAGCGTCCGTGTACAATGTTTGAATGTTCGTAAACAATGTTATGATCTGCACATTATGGATATGATGGAAACACAACACGAGTGAATACTGGCTTGCGAAATCAACTTGGCGAGAATACTTCCTGAGTGAAGGCAACAGCCAAGCGAAGAATCAAGAAGGAGGATGGTGTGAATGAAAGTTTCTAGAAGAAGCTGGGCAGGTGTTTGCTGAAGTGGGTTAGAGGTGTGGAGAGACGATGATGATGATGATGATGATGATGATAACAGTGAGTGTCGCATACCTTCGCGGAACGTTTGCGGGACCAGGATTTCCGGTTTGTACCACAGCGTCGTGTAGTAGCCTGTCATGGCCATGGAGCCGACGTGGCCCCGCGGCCAGTGACGGGTGTGATACTGTCTCCTCAAGACGCTTCCAGCCACTCTCACGCTGACCACGAGGCCACGCACGTGCAGGTTGACCACCACCCACCGACGGGTGCCCGGTCGACCGCCTGGACACCGGCCCGCAATGGCTGGCCTGAGAAACATCTCCCCTTTGAGCATGTAACCAGCCTGATAACATGCGATACGGTCGTGGTGCCTGGAACGACGGGAGCATACTGGTTACACGTTTTTCCAATTATATTGAAACTTACTTTATCATGAATTATGGATCCTGTTGTCATATTCCTAACTTGTATTAGTCAAGCAGAAATCAGACGTGATTTTTCATTTGTTTAAATTAATTAAAATTCTAGGATATATGTGAGTGTGTGTGCGTGGGTGCGTTCGTGCGTATGTGTGCGTGTGCGTTTGTGTAAAGAACAGCCAAAATGAGGGCCGCCTTGCTTCGTCATTCCGAGAACAACCGTGCTTTGGTTGTTCCTTCTACTGAATACGCACACTGCATTCAATATCCTCTCGTCACACAAAACATAACTTATTTAATGTACTAATATAAATATATACATTATATATATATATGTATATATATATATATATATTATATATATATAAATATATTATATATATATATGTAATTCTTCGCATTTGGTAAAAGATCCGCCTGCCCGAAACAACGACGTACCGATAGATGATGAAATCGAAGTTGTCTTTGTCGTGCACGTTAAAGACAAGCCCGGGGGCACCGGTGTCGTTGTTTCCACCTCCAGTCCTCGTGTTCAGTGCTCCAGTGACGTCATAGGACAGGTCGTCAATTGGTGCCTCATTCAGGATGCGACAGATGTCGTGCTCTGGTCTGCTGCTGACTGTGGCGTCGAGAACTGTGTATCTTGCCGTCCGAGTGATGCCTGCCTTGTTGCAGCCGTACGCGTCGTTCGATGGGTCCGCTAACAAAAGACATCCCGCCGCCGTTGAACGCACACCATTTATACGCAGGCCTTTAGCCATGGTTGTAATTTTTTACAGTTTACCCGTTGTCATTTTATATCTACCCGTTATGTTAATAAAAAAATCCCGTTACACATGCATTTGCCTCTGGCGTCGGAACGTCGTGAATATTCAGGGAGCTGAGGGTCTCCAAAAACCTCCAACTGCACCCCTCCCTTGAAGGCTCTCCGAAAACCTCCAGCTGCTCCCCAGGGCTCTCCGAACAATTCCAACTACACGCTCTTCAGGGTCGAAAAATACTCAAACTTCAAACTACATTCGCCTTCACACTTAATACAAGTCCCGTTCTATGAAAACGAAAACACTGTTTTGACCTTGCTATTGGGAAAACAAAACCACGTTATGGTCCAACACAAGATCATGGTATCTTACAAATAAAAAATCCGTTATCCGAAGACCAAAATACACGTCATTGGAAACAGAAAAATCCGTTGAGATTTTCCAAAAAAGACAGGTGATCCCATCAGTTCGCATAGTACAAAACGTACACCGTTACACGTGGATGAGTGATGATTTGATCGTTACCACATAACGCGGGGAAAACATAACTACGGTGGCGCCGTCTATCAAGCTGAACACATATTAATGCTCAATGACATTATTGTATACCTAAGGCTTGGCAACCATGTCACGTCGGGTGAGTCCGACATCTGTTCACTGTGGTTTTGGCAGTCGTTTTGGGTAGCTCGAAATATAAACTTTACGAACCTGTGAGAAAACTCCGAGTTAGTCGTACCAGTCGCCCAGAGTACATTGTTCATTGCCCACCCAAAAAAATGTCAAACTAACTGCCAAACAAGATTCAGACTTCTGTCAAAAAGATACCTTTTTAAGTTGGTGGACTCTAATACATTATCTCCCGAATGCAGACATGCCTTTCGATCTTGTCAATGAACACAAAATATACTATTTGTATATAAATTTTAACGTGTAATACATACTAATAATATTCAGTTATATGGAAATTCTTATTTTATGCTGTTATGCGTGCCTCTCAGTCTCCGCTGTTTATTGTGAACACGCGTGCGATTCACCATATCTCATCATTTCAAAATCTTACACGAATTGTAAAATATATCCACAAATGTTCACATTAAGACTCATTTTAACGTGAACATATCATACACGTGGCGTGGAACTTGAGATATTTGTATTAAATCTTGGGTGGCACAACCATTAGTAGACAAACATACTTAAATTGCAGACGGCACCAACGTAACCAGGTATACACGCACAGGTATACCCGTTCACACCATCAGTACAAGTTGCTCTATTCTCGCAGGGACTGCTGGCACACTCGTCCACGTCTACAAAATAGTCAACATTCATAGTCACTTATATGCCGCTGTAGTTGTGTGTATGTTACAGGTATATGTAATGCGCACGCGCCCACACGCACACGCACACTCACACACACACATACAGAGAAAAAAAAACACACACACACACACACAAACACACGAGTCTCATTGAAAACGCAATATTCCATATGGCTAAATCTCATCACAACATAACAATAATAATACTAATAAAAGTAACAGGTTTATTTTCCAAAATCGGCAGAATATTATACGCAAAGTTTATAGTACATAAAATAGCTACTATGTCAGAAAGAATATTGCAGACCATTTGATTGATTAGTAAATGCAGTTAATCTTCATCATGTTCAGTCTTTCTAAACACGTTGGTTTCATCCGCAAATGTTAGCACACAGATTGTTATATCAGCGTCCGAATCATTGACATATAATATATATATATATATATATATATGTATATATATAATAAGAAGAACACTTATATAGCGCCATAAATGTAAATAAATCCATTCGGAGGCGCTTAGAATAAATAATTATATATATATACATATATATATATACATATGTATATATATGTGTGTATATGTATATATATGTGTGTGTGTGTACATATATTTATATATGCAGAACATTAATACGTTACATAAATTAATAATATTAAATTAGTTAAAATAAATGACAATATATACACAAATTAAAAAAATAAGTTACAGCTAAAGATGATCGTTGAAATTAAAGGTATATTGATGATAAATCAGTAAAGATTGTGTAAAATTTGTTTTAAAACATGTACAAGATAATAAATAATAAAAAACCTGACTACTCTGACTGGTGGCGCCTATGTTGCGTAAGTAACACGTAAAAGAAAGGTTTTCAAAAGTCTTTTGAGAAAGTCACAAGGCAACAGGTTGTCTTCATCTCGCTTGGAAGTGAATTCCACAGTCGTGGAGCAGATACCGAGACAGTTTTGTCGCCGTATCGGCAGCGAGATGGTGGCACGTGCAAGTCATTGTTTGTAGTTGAACGCAACGCTCGAATGGCTCTTTGTTCATGGAGTATGTCGGTGTGATGTAAGCTGGTAATTCATCATACGTTAATTGACAATAAGTTTTGAAATGCACTACTATATATACTGTGCTATACATTTTGTTCAAATGTTTTTGTTATATATATTTTCAGAACGCATCCATTTTGAATAATTATTAATAACATGACTGTAGTGTTGGCATCATTGTAGTTGGTACTTCTTAATTAAGATGATTACTTTTATAACTAATACATCCTATATATATATCTATATATATATATATATACATGGTGTGGCACGCAACACATTTTTATAACATTACATATGGCAAATATATAAATATAGTAAGCATACTTATATGGCAGATGACACCAACATAACCAGGCGCACAGGTACACGTGTACCCGTTTAAAACATCAGTACAATTCCCACCATTTTCACAAGGGCTGCTGGCACACTCGTCCATATCTACAAAATAGTTAACAATATTGGAATATATATATATATATACAGTATATAATATATATGTATATATATATATTTATTTATATATTATAACATTTTTATTATAGCACAATTATTTATATTGAAACTGTATAAGAGACCTAAATAAATATAATATATAAAATATAAATATTATCCTTTACTACATAACAGGAATTCCTTCTGTGTATTCTTTATTTGTCTTTAATCACTAAATACGTGATATCTTAACTAAATAATTATAGTCATACTCAGTTGACAGATCAGCCAGATTTCGTAAGCTAAAATTCCTATCGTCTGCTGTTTTGTTCTGGGACATGGAAAAATGTAACACATACGTTAATGAAGTCCAAATTACATAATCTCCAGTACTTCTCCCCTCGTGCTTGTGATCATAACACGTGATCCGCCACAATGAGCCAGGAATTACGTCGCCCATGCCTATTTTATACACACGCCAAAACTAGTTGCCAAAGTCAATGTTCTGGTTTCTGCAGAAACGCGTGTAGCCTTATAGTATCACTTTTCAATGTACAGTTTATTTTCCTCGACACATAATTCCCAACTAATAAACTACATGTATTTACCAACTCACAGATTGAAAAGCAATAGCAAACCATTAACTAACCCAATTAAGCTCATTCGCGACGCCAATTTTGAACGCGACCGGGATAGTTATTGAGTGATATATCACAACGTTTGCGGTACACATTTGACGTGAGACTATTTGTACAAAATGTCACACGGCACATGTATAAATATACGGAAGCATACCTGTTTCACAATAGCCACCAACGTAACCAGGAACACAAGCACAACTGTACCCGTTCACATCATCAGTACAATTTCCGCCGTTCTCACAGGGGCTGCTGGCACACTCGTCCACATCTATCAAATAATCGTCAATACCAGCACACATATCAATATACGTATCCATGCTTATGCAAATTAGTTATTTTAAACATATCCAATGAACAATCTTCCCATCTCCCCGATATTTTTAGCACCACAGTTTTTGCATGGTGTTTGGTACACCAGTTCGCCTTGTTCTTCTGGCTCCACTTTATTCACATTCGTTATGGAAACGAAATAATAAGAGGAGAAAATGAAGAAAATGCCAAACGAACAATCGATGTATGGGAAACTAAAGACCAGGAACTACTACAAGGCAGAACTGATCAGAATGATAAATTCTTTGGAGAAGGAAGGGAAGATCACCAAAGACCAGCACTCGTATATATACCCAACTTTTGAAAAAGTATGGCGCATGTACGGCTCGTCAAAAATCCACTCCGACCAATAGTGGATTACACACAGACCATAGCATACAGAGTGTCCAAAGACTTAACAAACATACTACAACTGCTAGTGGGAAAAATAGAACACCACACTCACTCACAAGAATTGGTGAAAGAGATGACAAAGCTAAACGTGGAAGATGGCGAAACATTTGTTTCACTGTTCACGAGGACACCTATCAAAGATGCATGTGAAGTAATCCGAAAGAGTCTACAGTATGACAAGACACTCAAGAAGTGAACCAATCTAACAGCACCAATTTCACAAGAGTAGAAGAACAGTACAACAGCACGCCCTACCTAAATGCTAAGTTCACCAGAAAGTGTATCAGATGAAGACACGCACTGACCAATATCTGAACTTCACGTTCCACCACCTCAAATATCAAACGATAGGAGTCGTCAGAACCCTGATGAACCGGCGTGAGTCGATAACTGCGGAACAGGGGACAAGAAGGAAGAGGAGAAACTCCTAACCGGAGCCTTAAAAGTCTGTGGCTATCGATCCTAGGCCTTAATAAAGGTGGCAGAAAGCAACAAAAAGAAAAAGACTGAAAAAAAAGAAAACGGGCAAGACCAACATAAACCAAGTAGTCATCTCATATGTGGAGGGAATCTCAGAGAGGGTGCATCGAGTACTGGAGAAGTATAGGGTAACGACAACCATGCGTCTCCACACCACCCTCAGGCGCATGTTGGTACGAACTACCATGCAAGAACTGTGGTGCAGAATATAGCGGAGAGTCAGGAATATTGTTCAAAACGAGACTTCCGGGACATAGAAAGAATGTTGACAATACAAGGAAAGAGAAACACAAGAGGAGCGAGAAAAAAGATCAATGTCAACCATCAGCAAATCCGCCCTCGCAGTCCATGCAACAACACAAAATCACATCATAGACTGGGAGGGAGCGAAAATAGTGGACAAGGAGGCCAACAGAAAACTCGGCAAAAGAAGCCATATTGATCAGACAGGCCAGAACACCAGTCAATCGAGATGAGGGGAATTACGAACTATCTCACATGTTACGTATTGGAAATGTTTAAAAGAACTAATATGCATAGAAATGAAATATCCTGAAAAATATTCAGCAACGTATGCATACCTGTTTCGCAGATGACACCCGAATAACCAGGCACACAGGTACAAGAGTACCCATTCACAACATCAACACAATTCCCGCCATTTTCACAGGGGCTGCTGGAACACTCGTCCACGTCTACAAAATATTAATAAATTATAAATACATTCATGTCGAAGTAGTTTCTTTTATTTGGCAGTCAAATATTCATACTCAAACATTTACAAGCATAATGTACACTAATTCATATATATATATATATATATATATACATATATATATATATATATATATTATATATATATATATATATGTATATATATATATATATATATATATATACATATATATATATATATATATATTATATATATATATATATATGTATATATATATATATGCATGGTCAATTCTCACGAACCTGGACCAATTTGACTAATTTCATGAAATGTTCCGCCATTCGAACATATTTCCAAGGATACACACAACTAATATGCCATATGATGTTTAATAAATGTGGGCAAACAATATGTAAAAATGGTAGCGGTCTCGTCAATACCAATTTTTATTGAATAATTTTAATATAAATACTATTTCAATCCTTAAAATTTACAATCTATGTATGCATGCATAGTATACGTGTAATCCCAGTAAAATGTTGTTGAGATTATCTTTCTCCGAAAAAACATGAAAATGGTAAGATAATGCGATACCACACGAACGCATTTTAATGGCAAATAATTCAGTCACATATATGCATTAGTAATATATATTTCACATACGTATTGCATTTAGGTTAGTTTACACGTGATCAAAAAGAAATGCTTCCCAGAACAAACCTGGATAAGATACACCGATTTAATTTGCTGATCGATACCCGCGAATACGATACCATGCGAAACGCAGTTTGTCTCGACACGAAATAACACATTAATGTCACCTAATAATAAAACCTTGAGCTTCAGAACGACGTGTGAATGCAAGGCCATTATGTGATTTAAATATAAGTTTAGTATTTTAGAGACATTATTCATGAAACAATTTTGAGAAATTATTATCAGGGTGTGCTGTAGATATCACATGATAATGAGTTTCATAATGTTGTGCTTAATTTATTTTGTAAATTAATCTTAAATGAGTTCGCTTGATTTATGCGTAACTTGGCGCATGCCAATGTCGTGTTGCGTGGAATAATGGGTATGTGTTTTGCGTGGTATCACCGGTCTCTCATAATATTCCTCCTGATGTCATTTGTTAACCTAGGTTACCCATTTAAGTTTAATAGTGTCATGAGGATAACACAAAACTATGCTTGGAAACGCAGTTTTGACTAAAACAACATATCAAGTTTTTACTTCATTGTGTCTTGACATTTAACACAATAATGAGTTTAGCTATTATGATTCTGTTTTCTGGCATGTACTAAACATTAAGACGTGTTTTTCATAAAACATAATGTACTGATCTTCTCATTAATGCATGGCACCATAAATTGTAGATTAATAGCAGCATGTGTTGTCTATGCATTCTCTTTCATGCACTACCTAAGCGTTTGACGGGGTATCAACTATTGCACAACCAAAGTATTCCCGCTTTGTATTGTTAATACTAGCATGGAATACACATCAAGAACGTGAAGCTCATCTCGAAGAGCTCTGCAATGGATTTGGTCTGATAGGAATTCACTGACTACATGCGAACGTTGGTGATTACGTAAGGCAATGGCTGGAAGCGGGCATTGGAAAAGGCCGTGCAAAGGTGTGTAACGTGCGATAAAGAGTTAGCAGAAACTGCGGTGAAGAAATGAGTCGTAATGTGGGATTAAAAACCTTTTACCACCGCTTCGTTACAAAGGAAACGAAGATGGCGGTTGTCTGTGCACCCTCCATCTCAGTCAAAGCCAGCTGTGGCTTCATCAATTCATGGAATACCACCACACTGATAGAGTCTCGTGAACGCTCACGCAATGGACCCAAGTTAAAGCTAAGTGTACATGCGAAACAGATCTTGCTTGTCTGGATTTTGCTACGCCAAATACATTCCAGCATATGTCCGAGCAGGATAGCAACACAAATGTTAATAGTTCATTCTGATATTGCTGGCGCAGCTTCACTGCTGACACAGCCACAACTGACAACACAGCCACCATTAATAACATAACCACGTTTAATGTCAAGTAAAGCGATATTATTGATAATCTTGCTACTGTTCATCCTCATATATGAAGGATCATCAAATACACAAAGAAGTTATGTTTATCGACGACGACTTCTTTGCTGTAAAACATGATAAGAAGTGGTACGTAGATAATGTAAATCAAAGGACACCACCATTATTAAAGACATCA
>CM034533.1:16292133-16304633 GCA_020002185.1 Paraescarpia echinospica | reverse complement strand
CTGATACATATGGTATATTTAGGATTTGCCAAATATGGTTAAGCATACTTGTTGCACAGACGACACCAACGTAACCGGACAGACAGGAACATGTGTGCCCTGTCGCGCCATCAGTACAATTGCCGCCATTCTCACAGGGATTGCTGACGCACCCTACAAAGTCTACAAAACAGTCAACAATTACCTAGTGCCATTACAGTTCCTACATAGTGTTACGTGTTGCAAGAAAACCTTGCTCGATTATAATATCACTCATATCCTTCACAATCGTATAAGTTACAGTGACCCATGGCTAACACTTCACCTAGAGAATGTACATATTTCCAATCAAAACATGCTAGTTATTCCTTCTACGTAGTCTCTATTTAAGTATAATTGTCATTATGATATACTATTCACAAGGGGTCATTATGTACGATTTTCGGCCAGTAAAATTTGTGATTGGAGAGGGACTTATTTTTTTGTGAATGGTTGTTTGCAATTTACATTTTTTTATATTAACACAGCTTAAATAGTTCAATGTCAAACCCTATATTTTAATGTCGTACGACGTAAGACCTCTAGAAATATGGTGACGTTTGCAACGTCATCCATACAACCTTGCTGTTTTCTTGGAATGTGCTGAGATGGACATATGTTGCGATCACCACAGAGCGCTCCTTTTAGAGAGAGAGAGAGAGAGAGAGAGAGAGAGAGAGAGAGAGAGAGAGAGAGAGAGAGAGAGAGAGAGAGAGAGAGAGAGAGAGAGAGAGAGAGAGAGAGACAGAGAGACAGAGAGAGAGAGAGAGAGAGAGAGAGAGAGAGAGAGAGAGAGAGAGAGAGAGAGAGAGAGAGAGAGAGAGAGAGAGAGAGAGAGAGAGAGAGAGAGAGAGAGAGAGAGAGAGATACAATTCCATGGGCATATCTGCCCATGTATTGTGCATACGAACAAATTTCAGGTTATATTATGCCGAGGTCCATAATACACCCCATTTACGCTATGCACCACATTTACCCTATATTTGGCGTGTGAGATGAACTATCTGTACAACATTTTAGATGGCAAAACTATAAATGTACGTAAGCATACTTATTTCGCAGGTGACGCCAGTGTAACCAGGTACACACGCACAACTGTACCAGTTTACACCATCAATACAAGTTCCGCCATTCTCACACGGACTGCTGGCACATTCGTCCACGCCTGGAAAATACGAATTGCAGTGCAGTCAGTGCTAAAGGTAACAGAAACGTACCTCTCTGAAAACTGCACGCACCGATATACCTAAATAAGCTGCCTTAGCCGTAACAAACGTGATCTGTATTGGTGTCAGACAACACATATCCCAAACGTGCCTTTGCTGTTTTTATCATATCCGTGATCTTCGCCGCATTCGCCGACATATGTCACTTTCACAGGGGTTACTGGCACACTCGTCCACAGCTGCACAATAGTTAAACATATCAGTGTACATGTAATTACAGTTTATACGGCTCATAGCACATTACTGTACCGAACCTACATCAGTTATAATAACACTCTTATTACTGTGCAATTGTCGATGTTATAGCCGGGTACCAATGCCTAAGAAATATTCCATATATTATCATCATGTGCATGTAGTGCATTACATAGCATAAACTCCTTCTACTTATTCTTTATTTGATTGTAATCTATAAACACATGATATCTCGGCTAGACATAATTATATTTGCATTATCACATTTATTGTAAAATCAACACAACCAGATTTCATCCTCTAAAATTTGTTATTTTAAACTGTAAATGTGGATGACGTCACGCATATATTAATTCAAACCAAATTATACAATTTCCATTGCCTCATCCCTCGTGCATGCACGCACAATATTATGTATATGATTGTTACGAAGACTTTACGTCGTTAATGCGATTCACCTATCTGGTTTTACCACAAAGTCGTGCGTGAGTTAAACCATCTTGATGGCAACGTTTAACACCCTCATTATATCTTACAGATATGATATAAGTGGAGTGGGACATATTTTGCCACCACCGTAGGATGTTCCCATCATTGGATGCGTATAAAAGAGATACAATTTGACGGGCATATATATATACTTCAATGCATTATGAATACATGACAGATTTCACTGTATATCGTGTCGAAACTTTCACATATAATTTTCATTTTTTAATATAATAACGTAGACATATTGAAGATATTAAAACAAAAGATGGGACATCTTAGTTTGGTTATTCCTGCCAGAGAGAGGGGTTTGTAGTTACATGTTCGATTTGACACATAGATCGTCCGTCTTGCAACATCCCGTATCTAGGCACTACGTACACTTTGGTGGCTTTTTGGTGCATATAATACATAAACCGTAATGTGTATTGTAAATTCATAATGTGTCAAAGCACGGTTTAACAGTTTTCTTGTTGTTTAAGTTGATCACATTTGTCTGCACTCCTTCCGTCATAAGTAATGTACACTCACCAGCTGTCAACGCACGGTTTAACAGTTTTCTTGTTGTTTAAGTTGATCACATTTGTCTGCACTCCTTCCGTCATAAGTAATGTACACTCACCAGCTGTCAAAGCACGGTTTAACAGTTTTCTTGTTGTTTAAGTTGATCACATTTGTCTGCACTCCTTCCGTCATAAGTAATGTACACTCACCAGCTGTCAACGCACGGTTTAACAGTTTTCTTGTTGTTTAAGTTGATCACATTTGTCTGCACTCCTTCCGTCATAAGTAATGTACACTCACTAGCTGTCAACGCACGGTTTAACAGTTTTCTTGTTGTTTAAGTTGATCACATTTGTCTGCACTCCTTCCGTCATAAGTAATGTACACTCACCAGCTGTCAGCACGGTTTAACAGTTTTCTTGTTGTTTAAGTTGATCACATTTGTCTGCACTCCTTCCGTCATAAGTAATGTACACTCACCAGCTGTCAAAGCACGGTTTAACAGTTTTCTTGTTGTTTAAGTTGATCACATTTGTCTGCACTCCTTCCGTCATAAGTAATGTACACTCACCAGCCGTCAACGCACGGTTTAACAGAAGTTTTCTTTGTTGTTTGGGTTGATCACATTTGTTCGCACTCCTTCCGTCATAAGTAATGTACTACACTCACCAGCTGTCAACGCACGGCTTAACAGTTTTCTGTTGTTTAAGTTGATCACATTTGTCTGCACTCCTTCCGTCATAAGTAATGTACACTCACCAGCTGTCAACGCACGGTTTAACAGTTTTCTTGTTGTTTAAGTTGATCACATTTGTCTGCACTCCTTCCGTCATAAGTAATGTACACTCACTAGCTGTCAACGCACGGTTTAACAGTTTTCTTGTTGTTTAAGTTGATCACATTTGTCTGCACTCCTTCCGTCATAAGTAATGTACACTCACCAGCTGTCAACGCACGGTTTAACAGTCTTCTTGTTGTTTAAGTTGATCACATTTGTCTGCACTCCTTCCGTCATAAGTAATGTACACTCACCAGCTGTCAACGCACGGTTTAACAGTCTTCTTGTTGTTTAAGTTGATCACATTTGTCTGCACTCCTTCCGTCATAAGTAATGTACACTCACCAGCTGTCAACGCACGGTTTAACAGTTTTCTTGTTGTTTAAGTTGATCACATTTGTCTGCACTCCTTCCGTCATAAGTAATGTACACTCACTAGCTGTCAACGCACGGTTTAACAGTTTTCTTGTTGTTTAAGTTGATCACATTTGTCTGCACTCCTTCCGTCATAAGTAATGTACACTCACCAGCTGTCAAAGCACGGTTTAACAGTTTTCTTGTTGTTTAAGTTGATCACATTTGTCTGCACTCCTTCCGTCATAAGTAATGTACACTCACCAGCTGTCAAAGCACGGTTTAACAGTTTTCTTGTTGTTTAAGTTGATCACATTTGTCTGCACTCCTTCCGTCATAAGTAATGTACACTCACCAGCTGTCAACGCATGGTTTAACAGTTTTCTTGTTGTTTAAGTTGATCACATTTGTCTGCACTCCTTCCGTCATAAGTAATGTACACTCACCAGCTGTCAACGCATGGTTTAACAGTTTTCTTGTTGTTTAAGTTGATCACATTTGTCTGCACTCCTTCCGTCATAAGTAATGTACACTCACCAGCTGTCAACGCACGGTTTAACAGTTTTCTTGTTGTTTAAGTTGATCACATTTGTCTGCACTCCTTCCGTTATAAGTAATGTACACTCACCAGCTGTCAAAGCACGGTTTAACAGTTTTCTTGTTGTTTAAGTTGATCACATTTGTCTGCACTCCTTCCGTCATAAGTAATGTACACTCACCAGCTGTCAACGCACGGTTTAACAGTCTTCTTGTTGTTTAAGTTGATCACATTTGTCTGCACTCCTTCCGTCATAAGTAATGTACACTCACCAGCTGTCAACGCACGGTTTAACAGTTTTCTTGTTGTTTAAGTTGATCACATTTGTCTGCACTCCTTCCGTCATAAGTAATGTACACTCACCAGCTGTCAACGCACGGTTTAACAGTTTTCTTGTTGTTTAAGTTGATCACATTTGTCTGCACTCCTTCCGTCATAAGTAATGTACACTCACCAGCTGTCAACGCACGGTTTAACAGTTTTCTTGTTGTTTAAGTTGATCACATTTGTCTGCACTCCTTCCGTCATAAGTAATGTACACTCACCAGCTGTCAACGCACGGTTTAACAGTTTTCTTGTTGTTTAAGTTGATCACATTTGTCTGCACTCCTTCCGTCATAAGTAATGTACACTCACCAGCTGTCAACGCACGGTTTAACAGTTTTCTTGTTGTTTAAGTTGATCACATTTGTCTGCACTCCTTCCGTCATAAGTAATGTACACTCACCAGCTGTCAACGCACGGTTTAACAGTTTTCTTGTTGTTTAAGTTGATCACATTTGTCTGCACTCCTTCCGTCATAAGTAATGTACACTCACCAGCTGTCAACGCACGGTTTAACAGTTTTCTTGTTGTTTAAGTTGATCACATTTGTCTGCACTCCTTCCGTCATAAGTAATGTACACTCACCAGCTGTCAACGCACGGTTTAACAGTCTTCTTGTTGTTTAAGTTGATCACATTTGTCTGCACTCCTTCCGTCATAAGTAATGTACACTCACCAGCTGTCAACGCACGGTTTAACAGTTTTCTTGTTGTTTAAGTTGATCACATTTGTCTGCACTCCTTCCGTCATAAGTAATGTACACTCACCAGCTGTCAACGCACGGTTTAACAGTTTTCTTGTTGTTTAAGTTGATCACATTTGTCTGCACTCCTTCCGTCATACATCACGCCATGTCAAATGTTATCAGTTTACTTATGTTGGTCATAGAAAATAAAAATATATCATCATCATCCATAATTGTTTGTCGTTGGCTTGAATGACGTACACACTGCCGACAGAGGTTTGTGACGTTACTAGGCATACTATTTCCCATTCTTTATATCCCGCTTTCCCTATTTGAACCAGTCATCATCTATATGCATAACATTTTTGCATATATGACGATCTTTCACATATGGTGGTGAAACGAAGCAGAATCATCAGTAATATCGCTTTATGTGAGAGTGTCAGTTGTGGCTGTGTCAGCAGTGAAGCTGCATCAGCAGTAGCAGTATGAATCTTGAACATTATGATATGTGTTGCTCTCCAGCCCGTATACATATGCTGGAACGTATTTGGCGTAGTAACCTCCAGACACGTAAGATCTGTTTCGTATTTACGCGTGGCTTCAAGTTGGGAGCGAAGCGTGAACGGTCATGAGATTGTTGAAGTGTGGTTGTGTTCCATGAACTGATAATGCCACAGCTGGCTTTGACTGAGATGGAGGATGCACGGACAACCGTCATCTTGGTTTCCTTTGTAACGAACCTGTTGTAGAAGGTTTTTTAGTCCCACAATACAAGTCAAATCAAATTTGTCGTAATGTTATACGACTCCTTTCTTCACCGCAGTTTCGCCGCAGTTTCTGCTAACTCTTTATACCTTTGCACACACAACGTAATGTTTAGTATATGCCCGACTACAAAATCATAATAATTAAACTCACCATAGTGTTAAATGTCAAGACACAATGAAGTAACAACTTGATATGTTATTGTGATCAAACCTACGTTTCCTGTGTTATCCTCATTATACTATTACCGTTTCCAAAGCATTACATTGTGTTATCCTCATTATACTATTACATTTTAATCCCTAAGTTAACAAATGCCTACTGGGTGAATATTATGAGAGTCCGTTGATACCACGCAACACGCATTTCCAACTTTACAACGGGAAACGCATAGTTAAGATAGGCTTATTCTATGCAACTCAACATGGATATGCGCTAAATTATGCACCAATCAAGCATACTCATTTAACATCCATTTCCACAATAAAATATACGCAACATTGTCAAATTCATGATCATGCAATATCACCAGCACACCCTGATAATAATTTCTCAAAACTGTTTTACGATAAATGTCTCTAAAATATTAAACTTATATTTTGATGATGGGTTCTACTGTTAGGTGACATTAGTGTGTTATTTCATGTCAAGACAAACTGGGTTTCGCGTGGTATCGTATTCGCTGGTATCGATTGTCAAGTTACGTCGGTGTATCTTATTCAGGTTTGTAGTGGGGAGCTTTTCTTTTTGATCACGTGTAAGCTAACAACCTAAATGCAATATGTATGTCAAATATATATTATTAATGGATATATGTGACTGACATATTTACAAATAAAAGGTTTTCGTGTGGTATATGTTTCTATTTAATAATCGGCAAATCCCAGCTGGGTATCGCGCCAATGATGTTGGTTGCTCTATGAGCATTGCGCACGGCCTAGCAGTTCCTTAAATGGTGGGGCGTCCTTTGTATTAACTAATGACGCTTCTAGGATATTCCATACAATTAAAGTGCGGGAGGAATTAGTTTCGATATTCTTCAGTGTTGGTTCTGATGTGTTAAAAAGTCATACTCATCAAGATGTTTACGGACATGTGAGCAGATGATATGTTCAAGTAGTTTACACGCTACACATGTTAATGATATAGGCCTGTAGTTGGACGCATCGTGGACATTGCCTTTCTTATGTATCGGCATAACATCTGCCTTTTTCCAGTCTAATGGTATTTCTCCTGTGTTTAGTGACTGGTTAAAGAGGAGTGTGAAAATTTGGGCAAGCTCGGTTGCAAGTTCGTTCAACACACGACAGGGAATGTTATCTGGACCGGACGCTTTAGAGGGGTTAACGTCCGACAGTAGGTCTTTGATACCAACAGTGTCAGCATGTAATATACTTATGGATGGGAAGCTTTTGCCTTGGATATTGGGCATGGCTGTGCCGTCATCTTTTGTGAAGACAGACTGGAACTGCCTATTTAGAATATCTGCTTTCGTTGTACTGTCAGTGTAAGCAACGCCAGACTCCCTCAGGGGAGGTATTCCAAAGTTTTCTTGCCTCTGTGATTTTATATGTGTGGTTATGTTTTTATGATATTTGGGCTCATATTAGTTCACAGTCAGCTTGTGTGTCAATCTCCACTGCAGGATATTTTGTTTTGATGGCTAGCATGACCCAACCTCCACCTCGCTTACGATCTTTGCGGAAAGCTCTGTAGTTTGGTGGGAGGAACTCAGATATTTTAATGGTTTGGTCGGTTTTTGTTTCGGATAAAATGAGAAGATCTGGGACAGTGGATTCAATGAGATGAGCTAATTCAGCTTTTTTGCTGAAGATGCCATTACAGTTTGTGACAAGTATTCGCCAGTTGTTTAGTTTGTTTGGAGTTTGGTTAGATTTGTTAGAACTATTGGGTGGACTAGTAGAGTTGTTGGACCGTGTTCTGGTTCTGGGGGTAGACGTACTGCTTTTAGATTTAGAGGCGGGAGTACCATTTCTTTTCTTTGGGCTGCTTGTTCTTTCCGGATTGAATGTTGAGTCTACTGATGGTATTGACATATTAAATGCATCCAAGTCTGATAACGGATTATAATATTTTGATGTGACTAGGTCATTTATATGATATAAAGAGTTTGTGTAGTTGTAAGAGTCACATTTGGTACACACCCAATCAACGCTGCTGTGTTGTAGGTGTTCGTAATCATTTGAGCAAAGTTCGATGCTTGAAATAAGGTACCAGATGCTACAGTTGTCATAGCATATTGCCTTGTGCTGCCACGAAACATCAAGATTACAATAACCACATGGAAAGAATGACTCATCCCTGTGGTCGTGTTGGCATGACAGAGGGCCTGGACTGGGTTGTATGTCTCCACTTATCATGAGCATACCTAAGATGAGTAACGAAGGCGGCACTGAGTGGTTTGACATGCCATAATTTATGGGTAATGAAATTCCACTTTTATTTTGTCTTGTGCACAGACCAAGGGTGTGGATTATATCCACTTGGTTAGTGGTTGCAGCAACAACTGGCGAGTTTAGGTCTGCTTGGTGGGCAGTGTGTAAGCAGTTTGAAAGGAACTTGGCCCGCAAAAACACGAGAATGCACCTCATGTTCATAGTTATGTAGAAAGTTAAATTGAATCACAAAAATACAAAAGATGAGTAAATAAAGTGAATACAAATAAGATCACAGAAATTATAAAATTGCAGTAACTATAAATCACAGTACTTCTCAATGTAAAATTGTAGTAAACATAAAGCAGTCGTTATAAAAATAAAAATCGCAGTAAAATGTTACATAATCAAATTATATTTAAGATTAATAGTACAAATATTCGCTCAAACGAGAGTCTCTTGTCCGGGTTTTACAGGCTGCAGTATTATTTTTTTTAATCTTACAAATTATAGGAAGATATGTGAATGAGTTTCATGACGCTTAGTGCAGTGCAGATGAAATTAAGTTCTTCACCCTGGTTGGGCCCCAGGGGAACACTGGGAAAAGGACGTCTTGGTGAAATGCCAGTTAGTAGACAGTTTATTGTATTGTATATTGCGTTTACTGTTGAGTTCTTGTTTGTTACTGACAGCCTACAATCCGGATTTGTAATAGTATAATATACGTAAACTCTATGTGAATGGACTGATCTTTGGGTTGTTTTGGGGACGATTTGGTTTTGGTGCGTTTTATGTAAGTTGTTTTTTCTAACCATGTTCATGTTTTTTTCGGAGAAAGATGATGTCGGCAAATTTTGACAGGGATTACACATAAATCATTCATTCATGCAAACGTAATTTATTTTACAGCTAGCGTATAATATTTAATATTGGAATAAAGCATGTTTCTTTGTTCGTTTAAAGCACACGGAAAGTTGCGTTTTGCGTGGTGTCGGTTAAATGGCATTTATATGAAAATAATTCGTTTGTCATTCACGCTAGTGCTACCATTTTTACATATTTATTATACATCATATGGCTGGGTATTTAATGAAATAACACAAATTTGTCCAGGTTTCATGAGGATCGACCATATATATATATGAAATTTTGTATATATATATATTCATATATATATATAATTTCATAACAGACTCTACCAATTTAATCAGGCACACAGACGCAAAGGTACCCGTTCCCAACATTTATAAAACTCCCGCCGTTCTCACATGGGTTGCTGCGACATTCGCCCACTACTTAATATTAACCAATTAACAGTACAAACAAAGAATATGTATAACAAGACGCGCCACTCGATGATATTGGGTGAAATTTTTCGCTAGTGCCTCCCTCATGCGGTTGGGCGGGAACGGCAAAACCAGCCTAGGGAAAGTCTGCGCATTTTTGTTCGGCGTGTAATTGTTTTAATTCCAGAAACAAACGTCCTGATTTATTATTCTTCAGATTCCCAAAGGATGCACAGAGGTGTGTTACTCATATCTATGCATAAATATATACAAATTGCATGAATATATACAGATAATTGCCGCAATTACATAAGCGATAATGGGGCGATTTCAAAATGAAGCGCGCACGCCCACGTCTGAAAAAAATTATTCGACTTCAGTTGCTCAATAGTACATCAACATTGGCCTATGCAACCATTGTTTTGATTAACCAGTGATTCAAGTTAGAAGTTATGTTTGTCCTGAGCTATTAACCGATTTACCAATTCTAAATGATAGCGAATCATAGAAACATAGAATCCTCTGAGAAAATAATAATAATTTTATTTATAAAGCTCCGTATATCCGGAATTTTATTCTGCTCAGAGGTGCATAAAATTACCACATTTTAAAAATATAAATATACAATTGTTTGAGCTTACGTGGTAAATATATTACATAAGATACGTAAAATATTATATAACAAAATGTAAGGCTTCTAAAACTCGTAATATATAAACCTAGCTTATCCATAATAAATTAATAGTAAAGTAAAATAATGAATTAATACTAAAATAGGATAAGTCAATAATTAATAATAAAATGAGATCATAAATTAATATTGAAAAATATATATATAATTATGACTAAGATAAATGCAATATAGTACATACTCAAGTAGTCGACAAGTGCGGCCTTAAAAAGACACGTTTTCAAATGTGACTTAAAACGTTCAAGAGAGTCTATCAGGCGGAGATCATTCCACAGGCGCGATGTCGTCACTGAACACCACGCCGACATGGTATCTCACATCGAAAAATAAAAAGGTGATCAACCGTCAAGATGTGTAATTGTATTAATTTATTGATATAATTTAACAGGTGCAAACGTTGGGTGATAAATTGGCCATATAATAGCGCATTCTAATAACATATTGGTTTTCCTTTATCTCATTTAACATTTATCCAGATTTCAACCATCAGATCCTGGATGCGCTTAAGATCAAGGTGGAGCACACGGACACCAAATCTAGGATGTGTGCGCTTATTCTGGACGAAATGGCCATAAAGGAAGTAGTGAGCTACAAATCTGAACTGGACGACGCTGAGGACTTAGAGGATTTGGGAAACGCTTGTAGAACTCAGTTTGTTGCTAATCACGCCCTTACATTCATGGTCCGTGTTTTGTGTGATAAATGGAATCAACCCATTGGTTATTTTCTGGCCAGTGGATTGATGACGGGATCTATTATGAGCTCCTTGATAGAAAGAAGCTGTTGACAAGGTGGAGACGGCTGGCCTTATCGTGAAAGTTGTAATCGATTGTAAGGGATCCAACAATCAGAACATGTTTCGCTAATGTCTCCATGCCACAGTGGACAAGCCATACTTCATGCACAGTGCTTACGAGACCTAGGTGCTCTATGATCCACCAAACCTTAACAAGAACGTCAGAAACGAAACAATCTAAAGATTCATGGCTTCAAGATTGGTGATCAGCTTATCAAATGGTAGTACATTGTCGATTTCTATACAATGGACAGTGGCGTTCCCATCCGTATGGCACCTAAGCTCACCGCCAAGCATATCGAGCTACCTCCGTTCGCACAACTGAGGCAATTGGCAACACAGGTGTTCAGCCATTCTGTGGCAGCTGGCATCACAACCATGTTCAAGCTGAAAGCTCTACCTGAAGAAGCTTACAATACAGCTGACTTCGTATCACGGATAGATAATCTGTTTAATTGTTTCAATAGCCAGTCTATGAACAGCTCAGCTCCCTTCAAAAATGCCTTGTCCAATACATCCCCACATACTGCCTTCCCAGAGGAATGTAAAGAATGGTTGAAGACCTTGACGTGTTGCAGTGGAAGGAAGTTGCCGTCTCTAGAAGGCTGGATGACGAGAACCAACTGCCTGTGTCAGCTGTGGAGTGAATTAAAGCAAAAAACTTCAACTTCCTCTTAACAAACCGCTTAAATCAGGATTGCATTTAAACTTAGTTTCCGTTATCCACGGCAAAGGAGGCCACCGGGATTACACTGATGCTCTTCAATTCCGAATGGCTTTCCGACAGGCGATGGTTGAAAATCTCCTGGTCCACAATGGTAGGGTCAACTGCAAAGAAGTTGTGGATGCGTTCCTGTTCACCCTGGGAAAGAAGAAAGGAGCCACTACTCCAGCTCTCCACGCAGAGGAAGCCGATGACGAATTGTCGTCAATGGAGCTCCCTGAATCAGTGAAATCAGAGCTGTCTGTCATGTCTCTGCCACCAGAAATCAACATCGATGAGGAGACGGCACAGGAGAATAACATTTTGGCTTATATATCTGGTTATATTTGCCTGAAGACGGAGGGTAGGGTGTGTCAGTTGTGCTATGACAGCATCGTTGGTCCTTTGGATGATTCAAATGAGGATCACATATTTCTGGTCAGTAAACAATATTCCAATGTCAGTAGTGGCTTGCGTGTACCCAATGTTGCATTTCTTGATATTGTAAAACAAATCGAAAATAAATTCCGCGAAGTGGTGCAAGCCGTGGTATACATCATGACCGGGTACGACTGAAAATTGTGAACGCATTGTCAAAAATGTCTTGTGTCTTTTCATTTTATTGTTCTGCACATAAATGCCGACTTGACCGCATGGTCATTACATTGTTTGTATCCATGAGATTACACTTGTACCGGAAAGTGGCCAGTAGAAATCTTCAATTTCAACGAAAGGAAATCGGAAAACTC
>CM034533.1:16261645-16291133 GCA_020002185.1 Paraescarpia echinospica | reverse complement strand
GGAAGGGAACAAATCAAAGGAAGGGAGGGATCAAGACAAGGGAAAGAGCAATGGAAGGGAGGGATCAAGAGAAGAGATAAATCAATGGAAGGGAGGGATCAAGGGAAGGGAAAACTCAATGGAATGGAGGGATCAAGAGAAGGGAAAGAGCAATGGAAGGGAGGGATCAAGGGAAGGGAAACATCAATGGAAGGGAAGAGATAAATCAATGGAAGGGAGGGATCAAGGGAAGGGAAAACTCAATGGAATGGAGGGATCAAGAGAAGGGAAAGAGCAATGGAAGGGAGGGATCAAGGGAAGGGAAACATCAATGGAAGGGAGGGATCAAGACAAGAGAAAGAGCAATGGAAGGGAGGGATCAAGGGAAGGGAAAGATCAATGGAAGGGAGGGATCAAGACAAGGGAAAGGTCAATGGAAGGGAGGGATGAAGTGAAGGGAAAGATCAATGGAAAGGAGGGATCAATATAAATTTGGGATCAAGAAAAGGGACGGATCAAGGGAAGGGAGGGATCACGAAAAGGGAGGGATCAAGGGAAAGGAGAAATCAAGATAAGGTAGAGTCCACGAGAAGGGAGGGATCAAGAGAAGGTAGAGTTGACGGCACAAGGAAATTTAGTACGAGTTGCGCGAGGTAAATCAGAATACGTATGTGGTATCTGTGGCGTTTCTCTTTGGCATGTTGTTACTCCGGCTTCTTAACACTGGGCTTCTTTCTCTAACTGCGAATATGTTATCATGGGTTATGAGTATATAACGCCGCCAGGAGGTCATTTTCCCCGCGTCTACTCCGCTTCTGCGACTTCAACGAGTAGCGCCATTTTGTTATGTCATGATTACTAACCCACGTTGACAGGTCAATTCGGCAATTTTAATGGAAGCATTGATTGATGCACACGGACGATTTGGTTTGTCAGCAATGTGTTTGTTGCTATCAAAATCGAACATACACGATTCCCACGCTGACGTTGCACAACAATATAACTGAAACGACGTTCAGAAGTCAGTTTAACGCAAATTACGTCACAAAGGACAAGACGGCAGTAAGGTTTAACTCAAACATAAGCGTTTGTCTACGTTGATACTTACCTAATCTTCTGCATACGGATATTAGCTGTTTAAACACCATATTGTTCAGTTTGTTCGCGTATCACTCGACAATATGAAGTGTCAAGGTAGTTTATTTACATTCATTTGCTGCATGTGTCTGTCTTCTAACAATTCGACACACTTTCGCGTGGATAAAACTGTTTAACAGAGCAAGACGTCGCGAGAGGTCGCGAAACGTCACGGAAATTAGCATATTATCGGAATGTAATCATAGGAATAAATAGTGTATGTACAAATTATGCGTAAATTAACATAAATGCTCGACGGAAAATACTGTATGGACAAATTATACGTACGTTAAGATAAGTGATAATAGAAAACATTGAATATCAAACACACAAATATAGCAATTAGATTTACGCAATTTAATGGAAAACGTGTCAATATTTTTGTAGGGTATCTTCTTAACCAATTAAACTTAGTAACGACTGTTGTTAATATAAATGTACGAAGAGTTTACATAAAACAAAAACAACATATTGTTGATACGTATATATATATATGTGCTAATTCAATTGCCATTTGTCGAGTTGAATGTACAGGTATACCATACTGCCGTGTGCGACTCTTAAATACAACATAGTTGTTTCGTTGCCGTAATTGTTTTATTTACAAAAATACGTTTGTTTTCAACAATACCATAGATTACAATGATTTACAACATAGACCAGTATAATTACATAATGTTCTGTTTTAATCAATAACGTTACTTATAAAACAAATTACGTAAAATGAACAAGGAAATACTGATTGATAATTATGACCGTATTAATGTTCAAATTGTACGCACACATCTTCCAAATTTGTTGAAGGGATGCGACATTATAAAATAGTACATCTTGATATCATCACCAATTTTATTGTAATTATAATTCCAAGTTCAAGAAAGAATAGACTTGACAATCGTAAATACGTGTGCACAGTTTCATAAAATGTCACAAACAAGTTATATTTCAATCGTCGAGTTAGTTAGTTTTTTTTGACAAGCCTATACGTCTTCTTTCCATTAGTCGCCTTCTGTCGGGGCGCGGTGAAGGTGTTACGAGTACCAGCGGAAGAGAGCCTTAGTGTGAGTAAATCAGTGCAGGTGTTAAGCTACGTGGAGCGACTTAATTTACCGCACCCGCATGACAAATCTCATCCGCCTATATCCTTATGGAACTACTTCTGATAACTTTCACTGGAATTGTTTTGCCGCACGCCGCATACCGCATGGTGTTTCCATACATATGGAATCACAGCTTCAATGAGTGTGTCCGCGCGCGCGTGTATGTGTGTGTGGGCGTGCGTGCGTATGTGTGTGTTTGTGTGTGTGTGTGCACACACACATACACACATACGCAGGCACACACATACTTATAACTTCTGTTTAATTAGTGAATTAATCAAGTAAATGAACCATGACGTGTCTTTTTGTATGTATAGAAATCGTTAATATTTATGTTATTTATTATACATATTTCCTAAAAAGTTATTTATTTATATTTTTTCGACCTTGCTCGAGGTGGGGGATTAAGAATGTTGACTAAGGGTAGTAGTATAATAGTTGGTTGTTTGTAATGAAAACACAGCTAGTGGCCTTAATAAGTAATGCTACTCGGTGTGCTCTTTTTTCTTAATACTTGGCGTTATGAGTCTGTTTTACATCCTGTTGCTTTTTGACTTTGATGCAGGTACAATTTTAGGTAAGATCGTAGCGAGTGAAGCCAGTATTTTGCTCTCTCTTTCAGAGTGGTTCCGCTTTTCAAGGCTGCTTTCTTGTTCACCGTGTTTCTTTCAAATGCGGCATTCCAGTCGTCGCCAATATGAGTGCTGTCGATTTCTAATACTTGACGATACTTCGTGTTCATTCTGGAAGGGGACAGAAGGAACAATGTGACACTGAGGTATTCTTCAATAAAACATTTTGAAAGGTGTACACAATGCCATATATGATAATTTCATTTAGTGTTTTCATATAATAAAATAACATCACATTTGTGTATAAAACTAGTTTCATGACTCCTAACTGGACGTGGAATATCATCAGCAAAATTACAATCTAATAAACAGAAAGTATGTGTCATGTAATGAGAAAAAGGATTTTCTGACAGACAAAAGGAAATAGTATGGTGATTAGAATAAGAGGTCGGCAGATAATGAACACCCCCCCTGACCCAGTGGTGGTGACTACACACTAATACTGATGAAATCAACGTCCCCTTGACCCAGTGGTGGTGACTATACACTGATACTGATGTAATCAACATCCCCCTGACCCAGTCTTTGTGACTATACACTGTTACTGATGTAATCAACACCCCCTGACCCAGTCTTTGCGACTATACACTGATACTGATGTAATCAACATCCCCCTGACCCAGTGCTGGTGACTATACACTGTTACTGATGTAATCAAAATCCCCCTGACCCAGTCTTTGTGACTATACACTGATACTGATGAAATCAACACCCCCCTGACCCAGTGCTGGTGACTATACACTGTTACTGATGTAATCAACATCCCCCTGACCCAGTGCTGGTCACTATACACTGTTACTGATGTAATCAAAATCCCCCTGACCAAGTCTTTGTGACTATACACTGATACTGATGAAATCAACACCCCCTGACCCAGAGCTGGTGACTGTACACTGATACTAATGTAGTCAACATTCCCCTGACCCAGTGGTGGTGACAATACACTGATACCGATGTAATCAACATCCCCCTAACCCAGTGGTGGTGACTATACACTGATACTGATGTAATCAACATCCCACTGACCCAGTGGTGGTGACTATAAACTATTACTGATGTAATCAACATCCCCTTGACCCAGGGGTGGTGACTATACACTGATACTGATGTAATCAACACCCCGTGACCCAGTGATGGTGACTATACACTTATACTGATGTACTCAACACCCCCCTGATCCAGTGGTGGTGACTATACACTGATACTGATGTAATCAACACCCCCTGACCCAGTGGTGGTGACTATACACTTATACTGATGTAATCAACACCCCCCTGATCCAGTGGTGGTGACTATGCACTGTTACTAATGTAATACACACCCGCTGACCCAGTGGTGGTGACTATACACTTATACTGATGTAATCAACACCCCCCTGATCCAGTGGTGGTGACTATACACTGTTACTGATGTAATCAACATCCCCTGACCTAGTGGTGGTGACTATACACTTATACTGATGTAATCAACACCCCCCTGATCCAGTGGTGGTGAATATACAGTGATACTTATGTAATCAGCAGCTCCCCTGGCGTGCCAGGACGATCAAAATAATTACTTCATTAATGGTCTAGTAGTCTGGCTCGAAGGAGCACAACTGGTGATGATGATGATGATGATGATGATGATGATAATGCATTATAGTAATGGAATGACTCCTTTATCGCCAATATCCTCCAAAAATCCGAGGTCAGTAGCGCGACAGATCCAAAGGATTAAGCGTTCTCATTGTCAGGTACATAACAAAGGTCGTCAACAGATGGACGGAATTGCTAAGAACCCAAGGAGGATGCAGTATTAAAAAGATAGGTTTTTAGGTGACGGCGAAATGAAACTGTATTTCTTACGGACTTGAAACCAATAGAGGGTAAGTTCTATAATGTTGGTGCAGCAACCGAAAACGCTCGAGTTCCAGTTCGGCTTAACTATGTGAACAAAAAGTAGATTTGAGTCTGTCGACATAAGCAGATGACGATGATAATGGCGATGATGATAGGAATTATGACGATCATACTGATTATTATGATTATGATGAAGTATAGATTACCTACAAAATGTTTAATTCAAAACATGGTTACTTCTGCTTTAACTGTAAATTGAGAAATCATAGCGGGTTTCACGAGTATTGTTAAACTATATTAAATAGTACCCCTTTACAATTGTGTTACTGTATTGAGTGTATCATTTTCAAAAAAACACATCATGGTGAATGTTGCTATTAATTTTATATAAAGATGGACGTAATACTTGTGTACGTCACATGAATTCAGCAACGTCCTATCATCATACCATGTTATGTACTCGTACAGAGGTTGCAGGCGTTGAGTACACTTCTATTCTTTCATTCGTTCATTTTGTTTTCGTTCGTTCATTTGTTCGCTCGTTCGCGTTCGTTCGCGTTCATTCGTCCGTCTGACCGCTCGCTCGTTCGTTCGTTCGTTCATTCATTCATTAATTCGTTCATTCATTCATCGTTCCATCGCTCAATCCATCGATCCATCCGTCCATCTATCCACCCATCCATCCATCCATCCATTCATCCAGTGACCCATTCAATCATTCTGCAATACATTTTCACGACTGAAAATGACGCCAATGTATTGGAGAGCTTGGACAAGGACGAAGGAAGAACCATACACACCGCATGATGGCTGACACACTGACGAAGAGCAACATCAGTCCAACGGTCATCAACACCATGGCGAATGTGATGACATACGATGCACTCTCCGACTTGACCACCGCCCGCGGGACGTTGAGATTGGTCGGGGTCTCGTCTCCTCCCGTGACTGTCGGTGGTGTCGCAGCGACGTCTGTTCGACACATTCATAAATCTACACGTCTGATATGAAGCTGATCTCGTTTGATTTGAAAGTCGACAGTATTTCTGTTTTGTGTAAAAGTATTTGATGCGTAAGTACAAAACACGTACAAGTTATAAGAATGCAGGAAGAAAGAAGAGAGAAGACCAAAAAAACTATTGCAAAGAATGCAGGGTGGAACAGACTGTGATTGACAGGACACATACAAATAACGACTGATATGTTCTCAAAGAGAGCATCGGACTCATAAAAACTGGTAAGCGGAGAAGAGGATGCTCCACATTAAGATGGAGACGTATTGTCAAGAGACATCGAAAGGGAGAAGGAGAGCAAGGAGAACAGACGAGAGTTAGCGAGAACAGCACACTATCGCTATAGATGGAGGAAATTCGTCAACAGATTGGTGCCAATTAAAATACGTTGCCCCAGCCCCAAAAGTGATCAATGATGTAAGAAGAAATGGAAGTTAAAGCTATTGATACGCGCAAAATAAATCATATACCGAGTAGCAAAAGTACGTTAATGTAATGGATATGTTGTCACCTTTGAATAACTGTTCATATGTAGGAGCGCAACAGTGTTCTCCAATATTACCAACTTGCAACTATTACCTGCTAGGTATAGTACACTAGTGATACAGCAACGACTATCATAGACTGGGGAACCACTGTCGTGAATATATTGTAGCTGTATACCTTCGCATGTATAGCCTGACTCGAGGTTGTTTGTGTCGATGGCACAGCGCTGCGTGGGTTCGCACGGCCGACCGACACATGGGTCCACGGCTAGCTCACACCGATCGCCTGTGTAGAAAGGAAGGCACACGCATTTGCCTCCCAGGCCGGACTCCTGATGACGCCACAGAAACAAGACGGGGTTAGTACTAATGTTTTAAGCGGACGAACCGCTTTTGTATCATCTTTATATAAGGTATTGTGTTGGTTAGTTCGCAGTAACCTAAACGATTAAGTAATGCCATGTCAGATGCATAGGTTTTATGCATATGGTGTTAACTCGGTTAGTTAGCAATAACTGTATTATCAGTCTTTACGTGGATAAGTTTAGTTTTCGGTAACTGGAACATACGTCTTGATAACTGTGTGGTAAATGTGTTAGTATACAGTAATTTCAACATAAGAGGTGGTGGTGGAGGCACAGTTGGTTATACATATTGGTACCACATATCTACCAGTCGTCCGATAGTGGGAAGTTCAACAATGCTTTGTGCCACACGAATACCACCAACGTCTAGAACCACACGTAAGTGGAAAGCAGTGGACCCGTAACTGTTGGTATGTAAGCCAACCACGATATCATTTGCAAACTAATTACGTGTGACAGTGACACGAGGCATATGGTACAGATGACAAATGATAATCCGACAAACTATGGCCATATCCGTCCGAAATTGCGTATAAGGAGATGTAATGTTGATTAGTTGCGAGTGTTATAAACGCACCCAACTCTTCATCCAACTTTTGCAGGGCAAATAGCGTTTTACTAACAAGCCGAGTTATTCTGCGTTGCCCAAAAAAAAGCAGTCATATATATTTTTTTTAATTAAGCCACGCTGTAAAACAAACGGTATTATTGAAATAGAATTACTATTTTAAATACATATATTGTGTCAACAACAATAATGCAATTAAATGTTTGGGTCAAGTCCGGCTATCAATATCAGTATCCAGACATGTTAAGCGAACACTCTTACCAATATTGCTAATCTGAGACATTATTTAAATCATGTTCGTTTGAACTATTCCAATGGGCCCGCTAAACCACTCACAAAATATCAGCTCAATTCATCCACAACTCACTGAAATATGGGTTCATACAGACAAACAAACAAAGAGACAGACAGAGAGAACCATACTATATAGAAGTCAACGTCTTACCGTACACGTGCCTCCGTTGAGACACCGGCTAGAGTTGCTGCAGGTGCCGCTCTCTAACATCATTTCACAAAGCACTCCGCTGAACCCAGGCGAACACAAGCAACTCCACGAATCGCCCAATACTATCCTTGAGCCTACAATTATTTAACATAGACATTAAGCAACTTCTGACAACAGTTGACTTCGAATGTAACACTTCATTAATAGTATGTATTGAATATAATGTATATAATGTTTCCTTCGCTTATGCAATGTTCACTGTTTCTAATAAACTATATGATTAAGCAATGCATTTTACAAATATAATATATTTATAGCCATTGAAGTACACAACCATGTTTGTTTTGTCGCAATTTCGTGGTATGCAGTGTTGACAATACAGGCTGTCTGCTACATTGTTGACAGTTGGAACATAGAATCGCTACCTAGTCCTTCCTCAACAAAAAAGTAATACTAATCCAGTAACATCCTTTCCATTGACTAAACACTGGATGTATCACTAGAAGATATTTACTGTAATATCTTACCTCCGTTTTTACAGGGGTTTCTTGAACCAGTCAGAAAGTTGTTGGTGCCAGTCAGCTGGCTGAGTCTGTCGCACTTGGATCCGCTGTATCCTTGGTAACACGAGCACGTGTACTTGTTGTCATGGGCAACGCACTCCCCGTTGGGCTGGCAGACACCCTTTAGACACAGATCCCACGAGAAAAACTGGCAACGAGCCCCCGAGAATCCGGGCTCACACACGCAGTGAGTGTGTCGGCGGGGACCGATCACGCATGTCGTCGAGTTGCCGCAGTCCATTCCTGCCAGGCTACACTCAAACTCCTGCCAATGTTTTTGTGAATAGACGCCACGTGTAAATATCGTCATAGATGACTTCTGGTTCAATAATACTTGAGTGCAACATTCATGTGTACTGTCAGGGTGTGTGCAACAGCCTGCTAGATCTACAATGTTCGCATCACCGAAACAAGATATAGCGATACAACAGTGCGATCACTAACAGGCACGCACGCACGCACGCACGCACACATACGCGCACGCACATACACTCACATAAGCACACATCACACGCGCGCGCGCGCGCGCACACACACACACACACACATACACAATGTCAATGCCTCACATTGCTAACAACACACACCATATATAGAAACACATGATATTATTATAGAGAACTTCTCAAAAACCCGATATTATTATGGCATTTAAAATAACAATATTTACCCAGATTGTTATAAAAACAAAAACAAAAGTCCAACATGGATACGCTAAGGATATGTACACATTTTACAAAATAACATAAACATAGGGAATTACCCTAAGTCGGCATTTTTTGCCGCGGTAGCCGGCAGAACATGCGCAGTGGTAGCCTCCTTGTTGCTGGCTTGGAAAACACAGTCCTCCGTTGAAACATGGTGCAGGCGAGCAAGGATCTAGCAACCGCTCGCAGTTCTTGCCTTCGTATCTTGACGCGCAATCACACTCGAATCCTCCCGCGCGCGTCTGACAAGTTCCACCGTGTAGACACGGCTGTGTGACGCAAGCGTTGGTGAACATGTCACAGCGCTGGCCCGAGTAACCATGGCGACACACACAACGGTAAGCGCCAACCAGATTGAGACACGTGGCGTGTCCCGCGCATGGCTGACTGGCACAAGCAGTCAAGGTCAGCTCGCAGTGTTGACCGACGTACGCGGCCGCGCATGTGCAAAGGTAGCCGTTGTCGAGATCCCGACAGGTGGCGCCGTGGGAGCACGGAGCACTGATGCAGAAGCCAACGAACATCTCGCATTGAACCCCACCGTAACCGCTGACGCATGCGCAACGGTAGGCACGCGTGACGTCAGAGCACGTGGCACCGTTCGCGCACGGGCTGCTGATGCACGGATGGTCCAACCGCTGACAGTACTGTCCGCTGTAGCCGGTCAGGCACTGGCACGTGAAAGACTGACCAGCGGCCAGACACGTGCCACCGTTAACGCACGGACTGCGCCAGCACGCCGCAGACACGTATATGTTGCACGTGACTCCCGTGTACGTGAACGCGCACGTGCACGTGTACCCGCTGAATCCGTCAACGCACGTGCCGCCGTTCTCGCACGGCGAACTCGCGCACTCGTCTGTGTCGATCTCGCAGCGTCTCCCCGTGTGTCCGGCTCGGCACGAGCACGTCGCTCGCCCGAGAGTCACGGTGCACGTTCCGCCGTGCAGGCAGAAGTCGGCGGTGCACAGCATTCGCCGTGTGGTGTCGCAACTGGGCACGCCTGGAGGGCACACGCAGAAGTACCCGGCGACCAGGTCGATGCACGTCGCGTCCCACGTGCACGGGTCGCTCGCGCACTCGTTCACGTTTAGATCGCAGGTGGCGCCACTGAGTCCGGCCGGACAGAGGCACGTGAACGAGAAGTTGGGATTGCCGACGCATGTGCCGCCGTTCACGCACGGAGAGCTGTCAACACGATACAGGCGGAATGTTGGTGCAGGATAGGAGAGGATTGCTATTGTTACTTCTGCCATATTTATAAGCGGCACTACTACAACTACCATTTCCACTACGATAATTTTAATAATAATAATAATAATACTCGGGCATTAAATAATAAAATACTCGTACTTTTTTTATAATAATAATAATAATATATGTTGTTATGGAGATTTCTAACCACATACAGGCGTACCTGAGACAGGAGGCTAGGTGACCCTGACACCGCCTGCCGCCGAAGCCGACCCGGCACTGACACACGGCCGCCGTGCCGGTGTGTATGCACGTGCCGCCGTTCGCGCAGTGTTCTCCCACTAAACACGCATTCGTTATCTCTGCGCACGTGTTTCCGCCGTAGCCACTCGCACATGCGCAGACGAATCCGATGTCGACGTTGATGCAAGTTGCGCCGTTTCGACACGGATACATCGAGCACGCTTCTGAAAGAGACATAAGGGCCTTGTTGCCAATTTGTACGGCTTTTTTGTTTCACCTGGTTTAAAAATATACTATCTTTATAGGGGAAACAAGACGTTATTTCACTGTATGATTTATTGTTCAAACAAATTATGATGGTACAGACAGGCAGAAGACAGACAGACAGAGAGAGTTGTTTATTTATCCAATTGTGCAATATGATATAATAATAATGATTATAATAATGTACATTATGGTGTAACAATAACAGTGTGAAATGTCAAGTAGATGTCATATTGAATGTTGAACTTGGATATGGGAGACTCTTATTAAGACTAAAGAAAGTCGATCTCATATGAGCCATCTTGGTATATGGTCAGTGGGTTTATTTAACGTCCATTTCAGCTTTTGTACATTAATTATTTTACGTTATACTAAATATGTCCCGTTTGCGCACCAGAGTTCAACCAATGTCTGGGTGTGTCTATATGTATATTTATATGTAAAAATGATTATTATACGTAGTGATCCGTGCATTTTTGTGTGTCATATGTATATAGGTGATGTACATATCATAATGAAATGTTTATTCTTGGCTACGTGTTCAAATACAGCAGTCGATGACAGAGCATACGCTTAAATAGGCTTTTATAATAATAATAATAATAATAATAACATAACTTCTATTGCGCCTAAATCCTTGGAAACCAAGCTCAGAGGCGCATGAAGACAAAAGGATTGGTCAATCTCAAAATCCATAAGTAGTATTCCAGTTGTCAACAGATGGGTCAAGACGCTAGGGAGCAATGGTGGATAAGCAAAGTTGTAAAGATAAGTGTTTAAATGACGACGGAATTGTTTAATATTTTCAACTGATCTAACACTAAGAGGGAGCATAGTCCATAGAGTTGATGCAGCCACAGAAAAAGCCCTAGTTCTAATGTTAGTGTTGACTCTAGGAACAAAAAGTAGGTCAGAACTAGATCAGTAGATGATCGAAGCTGGATAGGTCTTATTACAGGAATAAGCAGTGAATGCAAATAAGATGGTTGCTTACTGGACAGTGCCTGGTATGTAATGGTACAGATCTTAAATAGTATACGATGCCGTACAGGAAGCCAATGCAAAGACTTCAAAAGTGGTACAGAGCGAAAAAAACGAGGAGATCTTGTAACTACCCTTGCCAGACAATTTTGGACAAGTCGGAATTTTAAATCATGAAATCTTTAACACAACGAATATATACTTGTGCGCTGTGTGTGGCAGCTTTGTCCTTTGTCACACCTCGTGTATGTTTGATGATATGCGGTAAATCATAGCTCAGATAGTATTTTGCAAATGTTGTTGCGTAATCTCAAATTAGGTGCGTTTCAGTTAGCCAATGAAAATCGTTGTATATTAAAGCTAATTATTAATCATTTGTACAAACAGACAAACAGACATACAAACATACAGACAAACAGACAGACAAACAGACATACAAACAGACATACAAACAGACATACAAACAGACAGACAAACAGACAAACAAACAGACAAACAAACAGACAAACAGACATACAAACAGACAGACAAACAGACGTCACACCTCGTGTATGTTTGATGATATGCGGTAAATCATAGCTCAGATAGTATTTTGCAAATGGTGTTGCGTAATCTCAAATTAGGTGCGTTTCAGTTAGCCAATGAAAATCGTTGTATATTAAAGCTAATTATTAATAATTTGTACAAACAGACATACAAACAGACAGACAAACAGACAGACAAGCAGACAGACAAACAGACATACAAACAGACAGACAAACAGACATACAAACAGACAGACAAACAGACGTCACACCTCGTGTATGTTTGATGATATGCGGTAAATCATAGCTCAGATAGTATTTTGCAAATGTTGTTGCGTAATCTCAAATTAGGTGCGTTTCAGTTAGCCAATGAAAATCGTTGTATATTAAAGCTAATTATTAATCATTTGTACAAACAGACAAACAGACATACAAACAGACAGACAAACAGACATACAAAACATACATACAAAACAGACAGACAGACAGACAAACAGACAGACAAACAGACAGACAAACAGACAGACAAACAGACAGACAAACAGACAGACAAACAGACAGACAGACAAACAGACAGACAAACAGACATACAAACAGACATACAAACAGACAGACAAACAGACAGACAAACAGACATACAAACAGACATACAAACAGACAGACAAACAGACATACAAACAGACATACAAACAGACATACAAACAGACATACAAACAGACATACAAACAGACAGACAGACAGACAGACAGACAGACAGACAAACAGACAGACAAACAGACAGACAGACAAACAGACATACAAACAGACAGACAAACAGACAAACATACATACAAACAGACAGACAGACAGACAAACAGACATACAAACAGACATACAAACAGACAGACAAACAGACATACAAACAGACATACAAACAGACATACAAACAGACAGACAAACAGACATACAAACATATAGACAAGCAGACATACAAACAGACAGACAAGCAGACATACAAACAGACATACAAACAGACATAAAAACAGACATACAAACAGACATACAAACAGACAGACAAACAGACAGACAAACAGACAGACAAACAGACATACAAACAGACATACAAACAGACAGACAAACAGACAGACAAGCAAACAGATAAACAGACATACAAACAGACAGACAAACAGACATACAAACAGACAGACAAACAGACGTACAAACAGACGTACAAACAGACGTACAAACAGACGTACAAACAGACGTACAAACAGACGTACAAACAGACGTACAAACAGACAGACAAACAGACAGACAAACAGACATACAAACATACATACAAACATACATACAAACAGACATACAAACAGACAGACAAACAGACAGACAAGCAGTCCGCATCATTACTATAACAACTGGAAGTGACCACACGTTGCGCTTGCGAAGAAAGGTGTGTATGCAAACACGATCGCAAAGTGGCCAGCGACTGGAATTAATTACATTAATTGGACTAATTTCTTTTGCCCCTGCGGCGGGATCTTACAGGTGATTAAATAGATTTATGAAATACCGTTGACGGGCGGAGCGCTACCAGGTGACGTAGTTCCGACAAAAATATATAGAACATATATCGGAAGTAAATAAAAGTAACAAAGTAAAAAGAAGCGTTACCTTAGCTAAAACTATTTCGTTATAAATAAAAGTAGTTTGTAGAAATTGTACTTCGTTCCTTGTCAAATAATAGAAACAAACTATTCAAGTAGAATGATGAAGTAATTTTACTTCAGTACATGACACCAATGCCCAATAATAATTGGCCAAATAATTATAAAGTCGAAAAAACAATAACAATATAAACAGCGGAAACACCAAGAGCGTCGGTGCGTGCTCATTACAGCTGCTATCGGGTGAAATTATAATTTAAATGTACAACACTTCGTCGCTTTTTATGAATCAGGCTATACTCTATATGTTAATCAACTTATATTTAAATTACGTATATTCAATTAAATTATGTATATTTGCTTCAACGAAAAAAGTCTTAATAAATGTTGACTGGAATCTGTTTATTTTGAATGTTTCGGTAGGAATATCAGCTTTACATTGCTTGGTGTGATGAACGAAAAGGCACTGAATATGCACATACAATTGTCAACTAATATCTTGAAATGGTGAATCATCACTACACAAACTGTCAAGATGTTAGACTAAACAGAAGGTATATAGCATACAGGATAACCCCACAGAAACGATCACATGTAATACATTTAATGGGGTGTGATGTGTTATGTCCACCGACCTGACGTAGTTCGGTTGAACAGAGGCGGACGGTAATGGATGACAGTGTTGTAGCCATTCAGTGCAAGGATTCCTGCCCGTGTTCTACCGACCCTGTTTGTCCTTGCACGGACCACGAGAAATCCGTCCAGGTACACGGACGCTGTCTGCCTCGCACGCATCTAAGAATGTATATGTACAGTTCCATGATGATAACAAAACATTTAGACTGTTGAATACAATTGTACACTTTCATACAAAAACATACGCGCGCGTTCACGAAGGCACGCGCACACACACTCACTCGCCAACACACGTCCAAACACATGCAACTAAACAGTACATACATGAGCGCGCGCACACGCACACACACATGCCGACAAACACACACACGCACGCACACACAAACTCACATGAACGCACATACCCACACACATCCACACACATCCACATAAGGCACAAACGCACACGCGCGCACACACACACACACACACACACACACAAAATGCACATACGCACGTACCAACACACTCACGCGTATACCCACTCGCACGCATACATAAACATCGTTCAGTTCGGTAGCAGATTATGTCGTACCTTTACGGTGACATTGAACCATTTCCGGTTGGGCGGTGGGTAAAATGGGCACGAACCGTTTACGGTATCCAAACCCGATATACCGCCAACAACACTGCCTGTCTGGAAACAGTCTTTCCTGTCCGTAGAACTGTTGATACCAACATGGTTAGTGTTATTATTATCAGGACAATACGTGTATTCTCATCAAAAACATTTGTGTGTTTCTTAATGCGAGAAATATACACATTCAAGTAAGCAAATAGTTTGTGTATTTAACACATACCAAATCATAGACCTTGTTTTTTATATAGAACTATACACATTGATCCATTCTCAAATTATTATCCCATACCAATTAGGACAATTGCCCGGACTAAGAAATATAAGTAAAGCTAACTAATGGTGTATCTCAGTCTTAATCTTACCAAGTATATTTTATTAGGTTTTATGTCCTTAGCTTGAATGTGAGGCAATGAGGGAGTGATGGACGTGGGTGTGTGGGATGCGTGCGAGTATGTGCGGACGGGCGTGCGTGCGTGCGTGCGTATGTGTGTGTGTGTTTATTTTTGCGGATCAGCAGGAAAACATGTTAGATCACATATGTAAGAATTAGACAACACAGTTTGTGACGTTCGAATGTGTTATTTATCCACAAAAGAATAGTGAAAACTATAAAGAAAGTATTTATCTTATCACTCATAACTACCATGCCGAGTATAGGATCTCAGTAAGCTGAACCTCAAGCGGCACTCTCTTTACTCAAGCGGAACTCTTGCCTCAGCGGGTGTAGGAAAGAGTTCCCTTCAATTACAAACAATAGCCTATTGGCCCACATTATATACAACATGCATAAATATTATCAATTTTTCTATCAATAATCGTTACCCAAGCACGAACAATACGTAGTCGTAGTTATCGTGGTCCTCAACGTTATACATAACGCCAGCGACACCGACGCCACTTTGACCAGTTTCAACGTGATTATACAAGTCGATACTGACGTCGTAGTTCTTCCACTTGGCGTCGTGTGGCGCCACTACGCGGCAGTAGCTGTCGCCCCGTTGACGACCGCCATTGGCGCGCAGCGATCGCATCCCGATAACGTCCGTCACACCGCCGGAACCACCGCACTCGTAGACTTTGTAAATATCACCTGTAAAAAGGGCAGCAAACAGCGTAAGTGGACAAAAATCAAAATATAGGAACTTTTGTAGTTAAGACCCGCACCCGATTTCAAGGCCATAGCTGGCAGTTGCCCCCTGCCCCCCCCCCCCAAAATGCCATTTTTTTAAGCGTCCTTTTTGTTTAAAAGTAGCCTTAATGTCTAGTCTATGTAACTGATGTCACTGCTCGTTTTGTGATTCCATGCCTACGTATTGATCAAAGTATCTTATTTTGAGAAACGGTCCCGCACTATACCTCCTGAAATCTTGGATCCGTGCCCGAAAATGATCGTGCCCAGGCGTAAGGCGTGGATATGGATGACGGATGCGGGTAGTTAAAAGGGCAATTTCATCCAGTTAGATCAGCCCTGATCAAGACCGTAGCAGTCTGCAAGAAGATTAACAATTTATCATGCCCCTAGTGGTGGCCCAGAAGGTACTCTGTTTTCTTGGGTCTGTGACCAAGAACCTCGATCCAAGCCAAATAGTGCAATCTGGGCGATGCATACAATGACATTTCGTTGGCGAGTAAATGGATCCAGCAGCATCATCCCATCAGGATGGGATGAGATATGGCGCCGTGTTGGAATGGTGGCCAACATTACAGGTATTGTGATTTTTTGGAAACCCAGAACGGCACAGCTTCAGCGCAATGGAGCTAATGCTGGAGACACGGATCAATCAACAACTAACTACTATCGCATCTACATATTTTACCCATTTATTGATCACGTCTTTGACGAGTTGGCTGAACGATTTTCTAATGACCACCATGGACTCACTGCAGCTCAAGACTCTCCTGCTGTCCAACCTACAGAAACTAGATGGCAAAGGACTAACTGAGTAGGTATATCAGTTCGGCTGAACACAACGAGCTTCCTGTGAAAATCGCAAAGTGGCGAAAGAGGTACGCTGACCCACAAGTTCCACGACCGTTGTCTTCACGTGAGCTGTCGGCGTGTGGTCTATGCATTTGCGTCATCAGCAAGGTCGTAAACATCTTCCTCACAACGCCATTCGGAAACGTTGCTTGCGAGCGGACCTTTTCTGGCCTATGACGTCTCAAGTGGTAGAGTCACGCAACAATGACAGAAAGACGGCTCAATGGCCTCAGAATGTTAAATGGCCATAGAAAAACAAACTTTCCACCCACGAAGACGTTTATTTGTGTAAAGTCATTCGGCGAATCACAGAACGCGACGGCGATAGAAAGTGATCTTGTAAAACAACTTCAGACGGGTGAACTGTTGGACCGATATTCCGTATATGATGCATAGCTGTCGATTTTGATGAATCTGTTGTCATTTAATATTAATTATTTCTTTTCATGTACTTTTTTCATTTCCACGTAGCATGCGAACGACACTGAAACAATAGTTGAGCCGTGGGCGAAATTCTCCAGAAAATACAATAGATTGCACCAAGACGTTTTCAATTTTTTTTGGGAGAGAACCCCCGCGTGAATTTCTGTGCTTTGCTATAATTGTTTACTGCCCCCCAGGTAATTTAGGCCCTAGATTTACTCATAAAAATGGTCACGTTGAGTCGGCAGTCGCAAATGATTAATATCTGTCGTCGGCCCTTCTTGTAATTAAAGCAATACACTTGCTTACTTATAACGACATAAAAATATCAATTAAAACTACAGTGTATTGTCATTTTGAAATGTTTTGTTGCAACTTGTGGCGGGTCTATCCGGCGATTGAATTATTCGTAGCAACAACACTGTACGGGAAACGTGCTTTGCGCCAGCAAACTAAACAGCTAACGAAAACGTATCTGAATGTTTATCAATGTTGATCATTATGTGTAAGAAAGTGTGATTTTTTACTTATTGTTACATTTGCTGCAGAATGCAATTGTTTTGGACGATATACACATCCATTTGACGCAGAGTTTCCAGTACAGCGTATAACAAATACGTTCCACGCATGCCGTGGTCGCAATAGTACTTGCGGCACGGCTATTACCAACAACTGATTCGTGTTAAGTAGAGGATGGTGACGGAGAGCAACTGGTTACGTCGCAGTGACGTAACAGACGTAGATACGATCTCAGACAGATTCTATGACGACGTCATTTGTTGAAATGAGTTTCTTTATTGTTGGCCGAATAGCAGCGGATTAGCTTAGCATTTATTTGAATGATAGTGGCATTCAAATGTGGGTTTGCAAGCACTGATATTAATTGAACAATATAATCAGTACATTCGTTCTGAAGCTACTGCAGTTCGAAGGCCGGTTTACTACGCTAGTGGATTATAATTAGTATCTCTGGGCACGGGGGTATTAATGCAGGCTAACCTCAGCAACAAGCGCAAACAACCTGTTGAAGTTAACTAAGGCAAGATAGAGTGCACTAATGCAGCTGTTTTGTGTATCCGGAACAACTCACTCAAACGTGACTACGCTCAGATACACATACGCACGCACGCACTCACGCACCCACACAAACTCACATAAACGCGCACACGCACACACACACACACACACATACGCACACACATACACACACACACACACACACACACACACATACAGAAACAAACACATACACACACCATACACACAAAAGCACGCACACGTGCACGCACGCACGCACGCACTCACGCGCGCACATACACACACCTTATATTCCAACAACAAGCAGACGGACACACAGGCATACCTCCAACTTTCTCGGCGACTTCCGTGAGGCGAACATTTTTAAAGAACACGATATTCTGCCAGCGATTCGAGGCGAGAACCCCCACTCGACCTCTGACCCCGCCCCTTGGGGTCACGTCGACCAGGTGCACATCGTTGAGACGAATGAAGGTGGGTAGACCTCCTCGTGACCCGATCGTCACGTTGAACCACATGCGTCCTTTAGGCGGGCCTCCTGGACAACTATTGACGTCATTGTCCCAGAATACTTCGCCACCATCAAACACTCCAGTCTGATAACACTCCACGTTGTCGTGGAGTCTAGGAGAAATAAAACAGTTAAAGGTAAGTTCTTATATAGTGCAATATTCAGTCTTTAGGACCGCTCAAAACGCTTTACACTTTACTCCCTGGTAGACCTGTTAAGTTCATCACCATTTCGATTTATCTGGGAAGCATTCAGCCAAGCTGCAGTTAATGCGCAAAAATATTCGTACACACATATATCCACCACTGTTTATAGCCAGGTAATCATTCATAAACTGAGTGAACTGGAGCAACGTAGAGTGGACGAACTTGCCCAAGGTTCGACACGGCAGCACAGGATTTGAACCCATGTTCTCTCGATTGAGAGTCCTATGCTCTATCCACTGACGAATTGTGCGGTTAATGTAATAAGCTTGAACAAAGGATAGCATTTGTACCATATCAGTGTCATATACCTGAATATGATAAAATCGAAGTTATCGCCATCTTTGATGTTGTACATAACGCCGATACTGCCCCAGTCAACGCCTCCCTTGCTAGCGAAGTTGTACAGCTCCACGCTGAAAGAAAGACGTATTGTCAGCACAGATTAGACAAAGCACAGAGATGAACGTCTGATTGCGCGCGCGCGCGTGCGTGCGTGCGTGCGTGCGTGTGTGTGTGTGTGTGTGTGTGTGTTTAACAGCATTAAATAAGACACATATCCATAAATATTTGTAACGAGTATATATAATATGATATTGTCCGACAAAATGTCTTTATATTTGACATGTGCATGTATTGTTATTCAATTCTACTTGAATATATATAGGTACTAAGCCTTAGCCCTAGCAAAATACATGCATACTAGCATGCACCCTGCACGAACATAACTCCACGTGGCATTTCCATTTAGTATTATTATTTCTGTCACGATATCAATAATTTGAATAATTAATTACAAAATCAAATAATGGAAATCGTACTTCTTGGAAATCATTCGATTTTACCATTTCAACAGCGCTGATTAGAAGTACATGTTATGTGAATAGACTGGATGTGTGTATGTGTGAGTGTGTGTATGTACACATATATACATATCATACATAAATATATATATATGTACACATATATATATATATATATATATATATGATTATATATATAATGCTATGCTATGTACATTCTTATACATATCACATGCCACATTTACACAATCTGATGTAGATGTTTTGTTCTATTGGAAATTCGAGCTCTGTAATAATTGTGAAATTAATTCACAGTATATTTATGGTATAGCATTAGTAGTCGAGTTTACTTGCTCTTCGAGTTAGTTCGCCGATTTGGCTTTACTGTTAGAATGACTACTCAACCTTTCTTCCGTAGATTACGTCAAAAAGCAACCGCTTTTTTTGCTGTATTTTATTATTAAACATTAATTCTTAAAATGGTATGCTTAGAAAAGACGCCGTACACCTTATTTGAACATGTATTAGTCACTTCCGTAACTGCCGATAATTAATTTAGTTCCGTCACGTAAACCTCCAGCAAATTACATTGACCACACCAACCTGTAGTTGTACCAAGCGGCATTGACTTGCTGTGGCGCCACCACGCGGCAGAATCCCTGTTGGAAGACATCGTTGGAGTGAGCGTTCAACACGATATAGTCTGTGTTGTTGATGACACGTTGGTCCGAGCACGCATAAGCTGAATAGCCGAGTGCTGAAGTAAAATGCAATAATTTACTATCGTCACACCTACACAGTTATGTTTATTATATTTGGAAACCACATGTGGGCATGTGTTTTTTGAATGCTTAAATTGAATAATAATAATATTAATTTTATTTCTGCACTAAAATTGAAAGTAGAACTCTGTTCGGCAGTGTATCCAACATAAGATAAGATTGTTTATCTATTTTTGAAAATTCACATGTTGAATCAACAACAACAAATGAGGTCTTGGATCAATGTCCTCACTTTAAATGCGCCACTGACACAAACATCAACTACGTATTTCACTGACCGTAACTGGGGTTAGTTTGGATGAGTTGGGGCCTCCCGAAATGAACCACACTGCGTTGTCCGTTGAGAGCGACGACGCCGACCGAGCCCCGTGTCGTATGACGCGGAGTTGACGTTACGGTGAATCGGCCATCTTTAAAGATGTCGGCTGTGTGAGGACGAACTTCCACAGTCACGTTGAACCACAGTCGACCAGTCAGCACCCCGTCAGGACACGTACCCACTTCCATACTGCTCCATGTCAGCACCCCGCCTTCCACGTATCCAGTCTGGTAACATCTTACGGCGTCGTGAAGCCTGAAGAAAATACACACTATTCGTTCATGTATAAGATCCACCATTAACAATTGTAGTAAGGTGCCTTGTTTGTATAGATCGTAGTGTCACAATACAACATATACACGATCAAATGTTAAATAAACAGTATGACGCATTATTATTGTAATGTATCCTTAAGAACAATATTACGAAAACGAGAATTACAGTAGTCACGTTTGCTAGTTACAAGTGTAGTTGCAATACGTTTTGCTAAAGAAAGGGGCAAACAAATTGTGACTGTCACCAAAGGTAACTCATATATTTTGTAGGTGTGTCATTCAGACTAAGAATAGATGTAGCAAAAAACGTACGTTCGGCGCCCGACTGCTCACTGCCTACCTGAAGACAATAAAATCGAAGTTGTCCTCGTCGTGTACATTATACATGATGCCGACGGTGCCGTGTCCCGCGTTGTTCCACGTTCCCCGCCAGTTCCGCAGCCTCACACTCGCCGTGTACGCCGGCCCTGGGACCACGCGAGGGTACATCACGCGACACAGACCCCGCCGGGTGAATGGGCCCTGGTCGGCGTCGAGTACGAGGAAGGACCCGGTGTCGAGCACGTGGAAGCGACGGCAGTTGTACGCGTGATACATCGGCACTGCAGTCGGGAAAGTCAAACTATAACAATGGTTAAATATCGATTTTTATTAATACATAACTTGGAATTCAAAACTCACATCGACCTTTCATCAATATATAGCGCCAGCTGTCAGACCACGCATAAAACTCTAAAAAAATTAGTATACCGAAAAGACAAAGTGGAAGACAATAAGAAGACTGATTGTGTATACCGAATCCCATGTAAGACTTGCAACAACATGTACATTGGGGAAACAGGGAGAACATTTGGCTAGAGTAGAAGAGCATAAGAAAGAAGTTGAAACTGTAACAATCATACGTTTCAATCAGGAAATAAGAAAAGGACCAACAACATTTGAACCCATGTATAGGAATTAGGTGGTGCATAAATTCCTTGTCATTACTTCTCCGTGAATTATTCTAATTATTATATAAGAACTTATATTTAATAAGTATATCGTTGGAACTGCTTTAGATAGATAAATAAGTTGTTTTTGGTGTCTTAAAACTTGAACTAGAATACCGGAAGTTCCCCTTAGTTTACCTGAGGTCATTCCCAAGGTAGCTAGGCCGGATAAGCATAGTCTAGTTGCTTGAGTAGTTGGGAGATGATTTAGTTGACAGATAAGACAACATCTTGGGACAATGTCCAGGTAGCGCAGTTAAGCAAATTCCAAGCGCTCCTTATTAAACTGTGCACAGAGAGCACTGACCAAAGAGAATCGTTAGTTATCAGGAGAGAGAGATCTGTCAATATAATTATAACGTGGATCTGGAAAGAGTAGTGTGCGATTGGGGGAGGACTTGCGCGCGGGAACCATGTAACACCACGTCTGGTTTCCACGGAGGACCAATGGTCTGTATCGTGCTAACTGTCTGTATTAACGTTCTTGAAACGAACAATGGAAATTCTTCTGCGATGATTGAGTAATTATAATCTTCCCCTGTGACTATCTGATTTATATTGGACACACTGGCTGAACTGAGTAGGTCGATGTCTAAATTGTCTAGGAAATCAAAACAGACGAAGAACGTTGCAATACGTGTCCTAATTAGAATACCGAGTCTACCAACAGAATAGGCAGACGCAACAAAGGGAAATAATAGTAGACCGGGCATTCTATAAACTGACCGTGAGAACAGAAACAACTGTGCCATAGACTGGGAGGGTGGACAGAGAGACAGGCAGGTGTGCACGATGGATTAAAGAGGCCGACTGGATCAGAAAGACAACGCCAACAATGAATAGACACGAGGGGTGATACCGATTGAGTAACACGTGGGACACCCTGTTCGCTACACCATCTGGCGAGCAGAGGATGAACAGTTCCTATTAAAGGCGAATGCAGTCGAAACGTCCTTGTGAGTTCCAAATTCCTAGTTGTGTATTAAGAAATATCGTTATTTAATTATTCTTCCAACTTGAACATTTTGATTAAACTAACGAAGGTGTTTGAAATGTTTCTAAGTTAAACCAACGTTGTCTGTTCCTTATATTTAATATAATGTTTTAATATTACGATAAATATGTTAAATCATTATGCCAGTCAAATTGCGTTTAATAAGCCAGCAACAGTGTGCTCGCAATTTAAGTATTTTGTTTGGCAAAATGTACAAATTGTAAACAAGACATCCATATCCTAAACAGGGTATGTTGGCAATCTTGTTGAGATGGGCTGAATTAACCGCAAGGCTGTTTGTAAATTGAGGACAAATACATAACGTTTATTAAAAAAACATAACTTGATTACATTTACACATTGAACAAACGAATACTACAGCAACACGGATTTACCTATTTGTTTTTAATACTTATTAAACCTATTGGCCAAGAGCCAGCGGTGATTCATTTGCTAGAAGTGGCCAGGTGCCTGATTGGTATTTCTGAATAAACACCATGTCTTAATGTTCCTGAGCGGTGAAATTATATGCTAAGCGTTAATGATTGACGTGTCATGTCATCAACATAAATCTTGAAACGAAACCATCGTTAATATGACAGAATGGTGTAAAGACGTCAATACGACATTATACATAAAACACGTTTTAAATTACTGTACATTTTTTGTTCATAGTTCATTTTGGTGGGAAATTCCGCGACAATATCTTTCAAAAAACTACATAACATAAATATGAAATCCAGTTGTTTGCCACATGGCATTGGCAATCATTACATAGATATTGATGATATACCATCGTCCGCAACGCAATCCCTGACCCAAGACGGAACTGCTTGGTACCTTGTTTTCAATTAAGCGTATCGACAATTTGAGGAGGGAAGACAACCTGTATCTGTATGAGGGTTTAAACAACAACAACAACAACAGCAACAACAACATTACGTACCGAAGTTTGGTTTTAATTTTTGCAACTCCGGTTCCTTGAAGAAGATCGTGTAGCCGTGCCCGGTTGGCGCCATCACCCCGATCCTGCCCGTTGCCCGGAATCGAGGTGACGGCGTGACGACGAGGTCGCCGTTAAGAGCCACCCTCACTGTGTCACTCGTGACTTTGATCTCGACCCGGAGCCAGCGCTCAGTGGGAGGAGGGCCGTTGGGACAAGGCCCTCTCGCCGCCCAGTTCCAGGATGTCTCGCCGGACTCCAAGTAACCAGTCCGGTAGCAGAGGCTGCGCTCATGTAAACTGACGGTCAACCGAGAAGTGAGATAAAGCGATTATAACATTATATAATGTTCTTCCCTTGTTGTTCTCATTACGTCATTATATATGGTTTGTCTTAATTTGACTTGTATTTGCAAGGATTGTAAAGAGTTACAATAAATTTGATTTGATATAGTGGGTAGCGTTCTAAGTTCAATATTCGGAAGTCATGTTAGTGTTGATCAATTTGGGATGTAAACGAATCATTGATAACAACAAGCTTCCCGTATGTGACCACCCTCGGTGACAACCTTCGATGACCACTTTCAATGCCATCCTTCAGTTACCACAATCAGTGACCACCCTCAGTGCCGGTGTAAAACGCCGAAAATAGGTTCGTGCCAAGAGTTGCTGCTGACGTCACCGTGCAAAGTAGGCGTTGCTGCTAATGTGTGGTTTACGCTAATAATGCGTTTAAATTGAACAGTTTAGTTGTTATAATGCGTAGCATAAAAAGAAATGTAATACCTTGTGCAATTATTTGCAGAAACGTAATAACAATAATGTGAAGACTGAGATACTAAGCCTCGGTCAAAGGTTAATGGACTAGGTCAAAGTGTTCACTGCCCTTGTACGCGCATGTGCGGTATACAGTGGACTACTCTTGGCACGGGGGTATCATCGGCCTGTTACACTAGAAAGGTCAGTTTAGCCTTAACAATTATGTTCGACCTCATAAAAGCGTCATATTCTAACTACAATATGTGTACTCATTGGTGCGTGGGTGCGATGGTGCGTGGGTGCGATGGTGCGTGGATGCGTGGGTGCGTGGGTGCGTGGATGCGTGGATGCGTGGGTGCGTGGATGCGTGGGTGCGTGCGTGCGTGCGTGCGTGTGCGTACGTGTTTGTGTGGTGTGTGTGTGTTTGTGTGTGTGTGTGTGTGTGTGTGTGTGTGTGTGTGTGTGTGTGTGTGTGTGTGTGTGTGTGTGTGTGTGTGTGTGTGTGTGTGTGAGTGTATGTGCGTGCGTGCGTGTGTGCATGTGCGTGTGCGTGCGGGCGTGTGTGTGTTAAGTTAAGATTCCATGTGTATTGAAACGACCTGCGGAATGGGATATACCTGTGTCGTGACGTCATTTCTGCGCCTCTCAGGTCACATTTCTGGGGATATTGGCGCTATAGAAGTTTCATTATTATTATTACTAATAATCACCCTTATCCGCGTCAACAATGCATTTACTTATGTATATACATAATCATTCGTATTAGTTTCCCTAGGCACATCGCATCCACGTGCCGTTTCCGTTTATATATGTAATCGTAACTTTACCTGAACAAAACAAAGTCGAAGTTATCCCCGTCAGCGACGTTGTACATGACGCCGAAGCTGCCTCGGCCGGTCTTCGTGTACCTGCTCTCGTAGTTGTAGAATCTCACGACGACGCTGTACGACGGTCCGATCACGTGACCCGGGCCAATGACGCGGCAGAACTCGTTATGGGGCCCACGTGGTACAATGGCGTCAAGGACGAAATACTGGGTAAGGTTGACGACGTTTGCCCGGCGACAGTAGAAGGCACGGTAGCTGGAGGCTGACGTGAGTGAAACGTAACAGACATACATAGACAATTACAATTTATTACACAAATTCAGTGCGTTCGTATTCTATATATTTGCAACAGTGAAGCTGCGTACATTTTAAAACTATTAAGTTGAACTGCACGACATGTTAGTGCTTGACTATCTATACACTACGCAGATCAGGAAACAGTTTTACATGTCCGTGGATCGGGTGTGTTTTGTGAGAAATGCAATCAAAATGAGATTATAACTACCGTAATTCATAGCTGCTGTTGTAAATATGGGAGCCTTGAAGTAGGTGTCGGCCGTTGACCGAGTCTGGCGACTGACAGTGACCAGACCAGCGCGCCCCCCAGCTGGATGGAAGTAAGGCGATGTCTGTTTGACTATCTGGCCCCCGACGAGGAGGTAGGCCACGTGATCTCGTACCTGCACAGTTACATTATACCACCCTCCTGACATCGATTTGTGGCGGCCATCTTCCCGTCGCCCCTTCGCTGACGCATACTTCCGGTGTGACATTTTCGTTTGATCTACCTTTGTTCCGTTCGTTGCTTGTCCGTCTGTGTTCTGTGCTTCATTTTTAACTATTGCACTCCGGTTACTCCAACTGAATTCACCTGTTTCACTTTCATGTTCAACTATCCTTCCCGTAGTATTGTCCCAATGGACGTTCCCGTCCAGTAGGTAGCCCGTGTGGTATTTGCAGGAGATGAAATCAGCGGAACAGGAGCTGTAGAAAGTCCAACGTTATCAAACCAGTCATTCGCCAGTGTCAGTCGTTGTTATTTTAACGTTCTACAAAATAGTCATCTAAAACAATGATGGTCTTATACGTATTTCATGAAGTATATTTTTTTAAACGCGATTATTAGAACACTTTCATAATGCCAAAGAAATAAAACGGACATGTTTGAGGATTAGGTTATATTGAAGTTTCCGTATATGCAAAACCATAATACAACAATAAGAACAATAGAACAGGTAGCATAGTAAGATATAACTATCGTGATGTAGCTACCAGCGCACTATCCACCATGCTGCCCAGTTTTGATAGCCAAACAGCGTCAATGTGCATTGATACAAGTTTTACTCGTTAGACGTCGCGACTGGAGCGAATGTATTGTGGTAAGCACTGTACAGATCAAATGACTACACACCTGTACACAATGCTATTCGCTTTGGGATTTTGCGAACTTATTCAACAATTGCCAACCTGATGAGAACGAAATCGAAATTGTCTGCATTGCGGGCGTTATAGAGAATCCCAGCGCTGCAGTCAGTGAAGTCACCGGAGTCGAAGAGAGGCATTGTGACGTCATAGGCCGGCCCTATCAATAGCAATGTCTTAGGTTCTTTACTGTCAACGCTCACGTGCAGTACCGCCGGTAATTACTTGACATGCTATATGATTATTATGTGTTATGTGACTTGGTAATTCCAGAAGATATCCAAATGTGGGTATAAATATAAATAACTTAATAAAAATACTTAGATGAGCGCAAACGGGAGGAGCAGTGTGGAGGGGTGGAATGTATTATATGGGATAGAAAACTGACGAAATAGGTAGACGGAAATTATTAGAAGCGTGCGTGGTACCAGCTCGTTACATAGGTTGGGAAGACTGGCACTGAGAGAGAAAAGAGAAGATATGGGTAATAAAACACAACTGGGTCTTAAGAACATCTAAATTGACACAATAACGTAGAAGGAGGATGGGGCTTACGAGAAGAGATTGGCATTAAAACACCTAAAATGAAAGTAATTCGTACACAATAGGACGACTAGAACACATACAGAGACCGAGTAAGAAAGAAGACTGAAAACAGAAGAGTCGTAGAAGAAGAAAAGGAAGACCAACATTAAGAAAATGTAAAGAGAAATATCGAACGGGCACCTATGGACGGTCGAGAATGGCGAGAAAGAGAGAGAGAGAGAGAGAGAGAGAGAGAGAGAGAGAGGGGGGGGGAGAGGGAGAGAGAGAGAGAGAGAGAGAGAGAGAGAGAGAGAGAGAGAGAGAGAGAGAGAGAGAGAGAGAGAGAGAGAGAGAGAGAGAGAGAGAGAGAGAGAGAGAGAGAGAGAGAGAGAGAGAGAGAGAGAGAGAGAGAGAGAGAGAGAGAGAGAGAGAGAGAGAGAGAGAGAGAGAGAGCGAGAGCGAGAGAGAGAGAGAGAGAGAGAGTATAGAAGAAGTATAGGACCAACGATTTAGAGAAGAAGCATCATTAGACCAAAGATGTAAGGATCAATGCTGATTTAGTTCATAGTAAATACGGGCGGCGATATAAAACAAATAGTCTATGAACTATCATATAAATAAATCTCGGTTATAATTTAACAGCGAATTAAGCTAGGTGTTACAAACCGGTGATGTATCCAGGCATTACGACCCGACAGACGGCCGAACTACTGTCCTGCACCTTTCTCGCATCTAACGCGAGGAAATTAGTGAAGTTATACACACGGGAAGCTCCGCAAGCAGTCGACATAAGCGACTGAGACACTACAACACAATATTACAGCTTCGTGTCTGTTCAAATGTAAGCAGTAAAGCACGGTAAACAGTTAGAACTAAAAACAAAACTGAGACTGTTCAACAGTAGCGTTGCTAGTCTACTTCTATGCGGCCCTGCGTTGTGATAACTAGCACACAAGCATACCACCTTCCAGAACAAGTGCTATATACTTGTTTAAGTTCATTATTAATTTGTGAGTTAAGATATTGCCAAGCAAAGTAATCATTGAAGTGCGCAACTCGTGTTTAGAACTCCCTTCTAAAAGTGTATTACTGAGTTAGTTCTCAGTAGGACATACTGCACTTATTAAAATGCACCCACCGTAATCAAAATCCTTAGATTTCAAATCGGGTGACCAGAAATAAACTGTGGCGTGTTTGCCATGAGCGGCCATGATGCCGACCTGCCCCCTAGCGGTGTTGAAAGGTTCCAGCGTCGTCAACAATGTTCCGTCGATGAAAATTGAAACGAGAACGGCGCGTACTGCTACACCGACTCGGTGCCAAGAGTAATTCGAGATACCCGGACATGGCACGAGGCTGACGCTGTACCACGTGACCTGACCCTCGTCCACATGACCGGCTCGATAGCAATCCTTGACGCTGTGAAACCTGAAAAACGTAGGTCATGTGCATCTGAGAAAATAGTTCAAAAACAGCGAACGTATGCAACTTAGAAACAGAGACTAAAAGAAGACGTGGATGCACGGACACACATGCAGAGAAAAATGTCAGCGTCCGGGGAGTGGAGAAAGTGGGCAAGGGAAGGAGAGAGAGATAGATATATATACATATATATATGTATATATATATATATATATATATAGAGAGAGAGAGAGAGAGATAGAGAGAGAGAGAGAGAGAGAGAGAGAGAGAGAGAGAGAGAGAGAGAGAGAGAGAGAGAGAGAGAGAGAGAGAGAGAGAGAGAGAGAGAGTGGGA
>CM034533.1:16205542-16260645 GCA_020002185.1 Paraescarpia echinospica | reverse complement strand
TTAAAGTCCTATCACATAGCAGTTTCCCACAAACCTATCAACAGGTTACTGCTGGTGCATCCCAAGGACAGGATAGAAATGGCAGCAAAATGTGGATTGATATAAAATACAACACCCACAATGCGGTTAACACAATATAGGAGAAACAGCGAGAACACACAAGAATTAAAGAACATCTTTATAATCGCCAATCACCATTAGTACATCAGTGTTAAATAAAAGACTTTGCAAGTCTAGACCACGAGGAGAACTGGCAAAGAATGAACATAAAGGAGGCGATCAACATCCACAGAGGGAAACCTACATTGAACCGCGTTGTCGGCCAGGAGCTTCTACCAGTCCTTCTCCAGTTTGTGTCACATGACCAGTGTCATATGACACACACTAACTCTACGTTGCTCGTTCAATCTGCTGAAGAACATCGCGGGACGCAGTCGAAATATTCAGATCGCATACAACGTTTCTTGAGTAGTAATTATGTATATTACTTATAAATATGTGCACATATAACATTTAATTTACAGGTATTCCGCACATCGTACTCTATCGCATTACATTGTTGGATCGTACTGTATACCAGCGAAGTGCGGATATCTACACTAATCATAAAATAATATAAAATAGGTAATTATATTAGTATGTACGAACCGATTTTGTTTTCGAGTCACATATCTGGAACGTAAACTTATGAACGTGCGATGTTAGCAACATCGAAACATAAAATAACTGCTAGTTATAACTATCTATGGTCTGTGCCATAAACAACACCCCCCGTTATGAACACGCTGCTTATTCACGAGTAGATGTAGGCATCCGAAGCATACTTAATTTACAAATTAATAAACCGAACGAACGAAAGAAGGAACGAATGAACGAACCAACGAACGAGCCAACAAAAAAACGGCCTTTCTGCTATCAGTTAATTACTCCGTTATCTGTATACGTTTATAGAAAGACTCTGATTCGGAAACTTGTGTTACAACCTTTGCTTATACAGATACTAACATCTCGTTAATTACCATATTTCATGTCAGCGCTGATGAAACTCTTCACTTGGAATTGGAATTGGTTATGTTGGATGTTGTCTGCCCTATTATAACCGATTACACCGAAGCCACCTCGAAATCTGTGTGGGAATAACATGCATGCATGTTTATATAAAACAAAGTTACGTTGCTTCGGTTTGCGTCAATATGACAAATAGTCGTATTTGATATATATTTTAACTTACCTATAGTGCGGCTTGACGCTGATGCAGACGGGACCGTCATTAAGACATAATCGAGTTGTTTGATACGCATGAAGCTACAACCAATATTATTTCTTTTAGAACGGTCGCACCCCAGTCAGCTCTTAGCAAATTATTATTAATTGGTGTCCATCTACTTTCGTATATGGTAAACTAGCCGAATTACCCGGCGTTGCCCGGGGGAAAAGGCGTATGTGATGTTCCGAGATCCCCACCGTCCCGGGCGAATTTCGAAAACATTTCGAAAACATATAAATCTACGAATCACCTAATGCAAGATTGACGGAGAAAAATGCCATTTAAAAATTGTGACCACACTATTCACACCCCGGATGAATTTCGCAAAAAAACTATATATAGACCCACGCCAATGTGCCCGCTAGATCACTTACACAACTTCAGCTTCATACAAACACAACCTAACGGAGATGTGGGTCCACAGACAGACAGCCAGACAGACAGACATACAGACAGACATAGAGACAGGCAGACAGGCAGGCAGACAGGCAGGCAGACAGGCAGGCAGACAGGCAGACAGACAGACAGACAGACAGACAGACAGACAGACAGACAGACAGACAGACAGACAGACAGACAGATAAACAGACAAAGCGAGCACCGTACTGTTTTATAATATAAATTACAATGATATATTAAAAGAGTTATACGAATAATAATAATTTATAGTATCATAATAATAATAACTAAATACTTATTGACATTGACTTATCCGAATCACGTGTTGTTAATTTATGTAATGACGTTCGGCGCGGTCTTTCCCTGTTGACTTCTTCAGGGCAGTTGCCGTTCTAGCAAGATGGCGTCACAGTACAGAGTACACAGTTCAACCGAAAGAACAAGACGGACTAGACTACCAAACCCCATGTAAGAGAAATAGCGTAGATAGGGACAGTTTTAAGATCACACTATATGAATATAACAAAAATTGATAAACCCCAACGGAACAGAACATGAGGAGTGAAAACAAACTATCACATTCCGCCAATAAGTCAGACCTGACGTCTCACACAACAACAGAAAACCATCTAACATTCTGGCATTAAGCAATCATTAGAGGAGGACAAAAGCAGCGTGTTCAGGAAAACTACACATCACGCTTATCTACCATCATGCCATCTTACTATGACGCAGAATTAGAATTGAAAAAGCCATCTTGGAAATTCGGCGAAAGTCTCAGCAAGTATTAGAAACATTTGGACATGCTACAATGAACTGTATGATTATGAAAACTAGAAAGTTAAGTTCTTATACTGCGCAGTGTTGAGTCCTTGGGACAAGTCATATTGCACTATATGTTACTCCCTGGCAGACCTATTCAATCGAACATCATCTCGACTTATCTGTGATGCATTCAGCCACGTTCGTTGCAATTACTGCGCAGATAACACCCGTACACAAATATCCATCACTGTCTATAGCCAGGTACTCATTCATACAGCAGAGTGAATTGGAGCAACGTAAAGTGAACGAACTTGCCCAATGTTAGAAACGGCAGCACATGATTCGAACCTAGCTTCTCTCTATTGAGAGCCTGGTGCTCTACTCACTGCTCCACGGCGCTCCACAAACATTATAAGGTTACCTACGATCTATTAAAGCACGACTGTCCATACTCACCGCCAGAGAAACGTTGAATCCGACACCTTGACGGGGCAGCCCCATCGGAGAACAGGATCGCCATATGACGTCACTCCAGTAGAGCACGCCTTTCTTCACATACCCGCTTCTATAGCATTCGGCCTCGCTCGGACCAACATCGACACGTGAAATACTAGTATTCGTGGAAGAAGAATTTCGTTGAATCCTGTACAATTGGTTGTGAAATGATTAACAAATAACACTAATATATTTTCTGTTACTTAGCGATGTTTCTATTTTCGAAATACAACGGATGATTCAAAACTTATACTCCAAAAAAAATACGAAAACAACTACGATTACCCGAATGAATGCGGCTGATACAAAACAAACGAATGAAGTAAAACCATCACCATCATATAAATAAAAACATACTTGCCGAAAAAGTAGAAAGTCGAAATTATCTTCGTCGCGCACGTTGTACATGATGCCGATTTGGTTCGATTCTCTAGACTTGGTGAACAGGTGTACTGTGACGTCGTAGCCAGCAGCGTTGGAGACGTTTGGCAATACAACTCGACAATATGTTCTGGGGAATCCGGCAGTTATTTTAATTAATGGATAACTACGACTGTGCGTTGTTACCGGCGTTATCGCGCAGCGATAGCTTTTGTACGTGCGTAACAAATTTGCTGAAGAAATCAAATACACTAAGTAATTGTGTGCAAGCATATATGCATTCGGGCATTCAGATAAACATCTGTCTTGGCCCGACGGAACAATATTCTGTTAAAATAAAAGACGTCACGTCGCTAGTCATATTTAAACAAAAACTCAAATATGCCATGCTGAATTCAGTATATAGCCAAGTGTTTCAACTCACATATTACGCAGTGTTTTAAGAACGCGACTTGTTATTATTTTTCTGACTAATTAACTTACACATTTCACATTTTTACGACGCACAAGTCATGTTTTAATTACTTAATGTTATAACTATTTATTCCGCTGACTTACACACACACACACAAGCAAATGCGCACGCACATACACACGCGTGCACACACACACACACACACACATTATATTACATAATTGCCCTGCTTATATACGCGTCACGTTTTTAACAAATGTATTATTTGCACTTATTTAATCAGTCTTAGTACTTATATTAATATATTATGTATCTTGTGTATCTTCAGTGCCACTGAATTGGCTTTAATGATGAAAATCATATTTGCTGTGGTTTTGCTGCACATTCTATTACACGCTTTCATTCCAATGGCGATTACTGTACCTTTACTATCGAAGTTATTGAAAGCTGTTCTCTATTTATCAATTGCACGTACTAAATACAATTCTTGTCTGCTTTCACAACTATGTATTCACAATTAACTCTCCTTTTAACCACCAGCACAAAATCACATTGACCCTATATAATAATTACAACAAATCGACAAAATAATCAAACTAGTGCAATCCATATCATTACAATAAACAGTAGGATCCACAGCCTTACAGTTATACGTGTACTAACCTGCAAATGATACCCCTATTACCAGATAAATCCAGAGCGAGAGCAAAAGAGGATATCCTGTAAAACAAATGGAACTTTGTAGTAGCTTCAGCTTTAGAGACTATGTGTAAATGTAAGTTATGAAATAGCGCAGTGTCCAATTCTCGGGACTGCTCAAAACACTTTACATTTTACTCCCTGTCAGAACTTTTCAATAGAACACCTTCTCGACTTCTCCGGGAAGCATTCAGCCACGTTGCAACTGATGCACAAAGACTATTTTACATAAATATCCACCACTGCCCATAGTGGATATAGCCTTTAATTAGTTTTTGATATAACAATTGTTTTCAATACAAAACTCTGTGACATTACGACCCCGCGATGACACCACGGTATATATGAATGGAAATCATATTACTAAACTTTACAATGACATAAATAAAGAACTCCAAGTATTAGCCGACTGGTTTCATGCTAATAAGCTCTCATTAAATGTATCCAAATCAATTTTGTTATATGTTGTTTTCTAGGTCACGACATCTACTTAGTGAACAAATAATATTAAAGATGTCAGATCAGATAATTCAGCCTACACATTGTGTAAACTTCCTAGGCCTTCATATTGATGATAAACTTGAGTGGCATGAACACATAAATGTCTGCAGAAAAAACTTTCAAGTGCTCTATATGTCATAAATAAAGTGAATCGCTTTCTTCCTGTAGAATCCCTAAATATGAGTTACTATGCATTGGTATATCCATATTTGACATATGGAATATTCCTTTGGGGATCTAAGTGTACACATAAAAGCTACACACAAAAATTATTCATTATACAAAAACAACAATTGTTCGTAGAATTCTTCGAACTGCTTTCCATGAGCACTCATCCCCTGTTCACACGGTTAAATGTACAAAATTTAAGGATATTTACGAAATAGAAATTGCGAAATTTATGTATAATTATTGTCATAACAATCTGCCAGTGTCGTTATCTAATATTTTTACTCTAACCTGTGATATTCACAATCATGACATAAGGCAAGTTAGACATATTCGTCCAAACAGCAGTTCTACCCTACGATCATCAAATAGTTTGTTATGCAATGGGCCGATAGTATGGAATAATATTTCGCCTGATATTCAAACTAAACCTAATATAACCAGTTTTGTATCTTCTCTAAAGTCATGTGCCTTAAAACACTATGTCTATGAAGATACTACACCATATTAAATGTGTTATCACATTTGTGTTTTTATTACTATATTAGTCTTAAACGGTTTATGAAAATACTACTACATATTACATTGTTATTACTGGATTGTTCTTCTGCAACCTAGCAATAGTGTTGTATATATGTGGAAATAAAAAATGTTGTTCATTTTTGGGTCTACCAACCACGTCACTGCTGTTACTTATTATTTACGGTAGTGTATTAACTGTCTGCTTGTAGTTATAAATTGCACGTTGTATCTACCACAATGCTACATTACCGTTATCAGTGGTTGGCAGCGACCAATGATTCAAGTTATATTGTTTCCTGTTATAACATTGTATATCTACTGGTATCAGCCATGGCTCTGCTGCCAACCAGGAATTGTAAAGTTTGTATACGCATTATGTTTCATTTATCTTCTGTATTATACAATTCTGAAATAAACCTACTTACTTACTGGCAGCGTGTTGCGGGGCGGGTGCCGTTATCATTTGGCGGATACGAAATGGCGCGGGTATTGGCAGCGTGTTGGTGGCGGGTACTATTCACATTTAGCGGGTGCCGTTATTGGTTGGGTTAGGCTCGGGAAAAAGTGTATATATTGGTGGGAACAGGGTGGGTGCTTAAATTATCACCCCAGAGCAGGGCTTTGGTATACAGTGAGTCGATGTAACATATATAAAACATAGAAAGCTAGTTAAAATGCCATGTGACGTATTCATGGGTGCGTGCAAATTGTTGATTCAATATTTAAAATATATTTATGGGGATCAACAACGAAGGGTACGTTCCAAGTTCGTTTGCTTACCTGACACCAACGACACGTTCATTTTTCTGATCAAGCACCTTTACTACGGTCTGGTAACTTTACTAAAAGACGTTCAACTACATTTGCAGTTTACTTTTCTCGAGCAGTAAACTCACGAGTTCGTCGATCAAATAATGTAGATGACAGCCAGAAAGACTTCAAACTAATAACGTCGAAAATCGAATTACGCGGGAATGTCTGAGCAGGAAATGACGTAATCATCGTCTGTATTGAGGTCAACGAGTCGCTATGACGTCATTCACCCATGGCAAATTTAGCGCGTCGATGAAAGCACGCAACGTAGGTTGGGTGTTAGATTATATTATTGCCTAGCTGTTATCAAGACGGAGTATGTGAGTGTATGTGTGTGTGTGCGTGTGCGTGTGCGTGTGCGTGTGCGTGTGCATGTGCGTGTGCGTGTACGTGTGCGTTTGCGTGTGTTTCTGCGGGAAAGATGTGCATCGATATTTTGACACAATTTTGTGACCCTCATAATTACAATGAAATTCAAGATCGAGGGTGGCATCCACCGATACCTATTTTGAGTGATGAGTCTAGCATGATTTCACGCTATTGCCAAAAATATAACATTACATGGTGGCTGGACTATTAGCTGGGGAATGGCACAATTTAGAAAATTCATAATTTGACGATGACCTTGTTCAACATTCGCTCCGTAGTTAGACAACCTCATTACAACTCCATGCCATACCTCATTTCGACGGGAATACGATATACATGTACAGGTCTATAACATGGCCTAGTATAGGTAGACAAACTAGATATACTAACATTATAATTGTACAACATTTGCGGAATGGCCTTCAATCCATACCTGCTGCACCACTTGATCAATCCCCTTCGTTTCCGTTATTTACGGGGAGACAGTAGGCTCTCCAAAGGTATATGAAATGGCCATGAGTAGATAGATAACGCAGATGTACTAATACACAACTATTGATACCGTATTACGTTTACGAGAATGCGCAAATTCCAACACGCCACGACCTGGCTCGTCTTTTTGTCTCACCTAACAACATATAAACTCAATAGTTTAAGATGTAGATATTGACGGAAGATTAGTGTCCATAAAAATAAAACATTAAAATTATCAAAGGAAAACGACAATTTCGTTTAGACAGTTTCCAAAAATGTGTGTGTGTGTGTGTGTGTGTGTGTGTGTGTGTGTGTGTGTGTGTGTGTGTGTGTGTGTGTGTGTGTGTGTGTGTGTGTGTGTGTGTGTGTGTGTGTCGGTGTATGTGTCGGTGTGTGTGTCGGTGTGAGTGTATCCCTCCCCCCTCTCTCTTTCTCTCTGTCACGTGCTCTCTGTCTATAAATGTTTCGATGTTTCTCTTTCCCCTGCTGTCTATATGTATGTATGTATGTATGTACGTACGTATGTATGTATGTATGTATGTATGTATGTATGTATGTATGCATGCATGTATGCATGTATGCATGTATGCATGTACGCATGTACGCATGTACGCATGTACGCATGTACGCATGTACGCATGTACGCATGTATGCATGTATGCGTGTTTGTATGTAAGTATGCATATGTATGTGTGTAAAAAAATAAAGGTAACTTTTTACTATGCGCAATATCCAGAGTGTTCAACGCGATTTACATTGTTCTCTTTGGCAGACCTGTTCAATCGAAAACCATCTCGAATTCTCCGAGAAGCATTCAGTCTCGCTGCAACTAATGCGCGAAGACTATAACTATATAAATGTACACCATTGTTTAGAGCTATGTACTCATTCATACAGCCGAATGAACTGGAAGGACTTGGAGAGGAGTGAAGAACGAGAGCGAAAGAAAGATGAGAATGGAGACAGTTGGTGGACAGAGCAGTACAGGATAAGTGAGGGTAAAGAAGAAGAAGAAAAAGAAAGTTAACTGAAATCGAGTAACGGAATCGAGGCCACCCTCATCCCTGACGACAGGGAATCAAGAGGAGAACAACTCAATCCACTACACTCTGCACGAGCACGTATGTGTGTGTGTGTGTGTGTGCGCGCGTGCGTGCGTGCGTGCGTGCGTGTCTGTGTGTGTGTCTCTCTGTGTGCGTATGTGTGTATGTGTGTATGTATGTATGTATGTATGTATGTATGTATGTATGTATATACGTATGTGTGTATGTAATTACGTATGTATGTATGTATGTATGTATGTATGTATGTATGTATGTATGTATGTACGTATGTATGTATGTACGTATGGTACGTATGTACGTATGGTACGTATGTACGTATGTACGTATGTACAAATGTACGTATGTACAAATGTACGTATGTACGTATGTACGTATGTACGTATGTACGTATGAACGTATGTACGTATGTACGTATGTGTGTATGTATGTATGTGTGTATGTATGTATGTATGTACGTATGTATGTAGGTACATGTGTATTTACGTACGTGTGTATTTATGTACGTGTGTATGTATGTATGAATATATGTGTGTATGTACGTACATACGTACATACATACATACGTACGTACGTACTACATTCGTACGTACGTATGCAAAACAATTTATTTTGTGGAGGCCACTGCGCAAATGCCCCGTCTGTGCTGTCCTAACTCCGGCACTGTTGGCAGCTGTCTTCGTAGCTGAGACATGCACGCCATCCACTAGCACATTTCCCATACTGGAGATATGTCATTATGCAACCGTCAACCATCTGATGAACATAGCCGAGCCAAATACATTTTATATGATGCACTGTTTATTCTTGTGAAAGTACCAAATTGAAATAATAACATAGTCGTTATATAGGCAATACATTAGGCAATACAATGTATATATTAATTAACAAAGTATAATTAATAACGTAATTTATGACATTTCGTTAATGCGACAATATGTTATTCACTCGCATCACGTGTGTAGTATATTCGATACGTCTCCTGTAGTTGCCGTTATTGTAAATTTTCACTTCTCCAGGAATGTGGCTCATATTTCTCGTTCCTGTGAATGTAAACACGTATTCATATATATATATATATAATTCATATACATCACATTGTACTGCACGCTGATTCATACAATATTAAACCATATATTAGTAATTATCATCTTGGTCTCCTAACGCTTTTTCTTTTATAAAACTGAATCGTAGTTGACGAATTGCAAATGCATATTAAAGGGGTAAAACAACATTATTAGAACCACTGCAATATCATTTAGGACGTGAGTCTAATATATCTTTTCAAAATACCACATATCTATCAAGATTCTCACAGTATATATAGGGTAAATCAGTTGTTTTAAACGTAAACCGTAGTGTGCGCGTATTAGGTGAAACGTAACATACAGAACAATCGCACAAACCACGCGTGCGCTGCAAATACTTCCGGAAAACGGCCACCGTGTCGTAGACTCGGCAACATGGAGTAGACGCTGACACAATAATGGCTATGTCTACCCTCATGCCAATAGTATAGCAACACGAATATTACTTGATTTTTTTAGACTATCAGGACTATCGGTGGACGTGAACTTCACATTCTCTCCGACCTGCGTCTTTTTAAACAAACAACGAGTATCTGTGAGCGTGTCATTGTGTTCGTGTGATGATGTTGTGTGTTTTCTAACAATTGGTAGATATTACTATCACGACTGCCAACCACCAAGACAACCAACCACCAAGACAACCAACCACCAAGACATACCCTCAGTTGATGGGCATTTTTGCTAGTAGCTATAATTATTATTCTTAGTAGTATGAGTAGAAGCATACATTACATGGGATTGACGCAGCGGAGAGCGTCGAAATCCATTGACTTATTTGGGTTCAACTACAGGATACACGCGACGACCTGGCTCATCTCCTTGTCTTAGCCTGAAAATATATCAAGTCAATAATTTTAAATGTAGTCATTGATGGAGGATTCATGTCGACATATACCAACAACAGTTTAACATCTCAATGGAAAACTTGTTATATAATTATGTTAATATAGTTATCAACATAGCTGTGTCAGTGCATATTAAGCTTAACATACTCGGATTAATAAATACTAGTGTTTGGAAAAATGCAAAAGAAAGGGAGTAAGACAAACGTAGCACACCAGAAGGAAGAAGAAGACCAAGGCGACAACTGATGAAATGGATGCAGAAAGCAAAAGTGTTTTTGGACTTTGCGAACCCTTCCTTAATACGTGTCCTTTAACTTACTCCCGCAATTCGTTTTTGTATGTCTTGTTTTTGAATAATTTCGCGAAAACCAAATTTGTTAATGATTACGACATGCTAGCTTACTTACTTTGCGATAGGCTAAGTTAATTGCACATAGGGAGAGTTAAGTATGACAGTGATTGGTATGACGCCTTACATACCAAGCCGCTATCAAGAGACCGACGACAAGCATTGATGAACCCACAAAGAGAGTCGTTATGGTCATCTTTACAACGCTGAAGGTGTCAGCGGATACACTTTGTGTGGTGGTGTATAGTTCTATAACAAATGTTTACTAACCATTATAATACTTGGCCTACTATTACCAATACTTACACATATAATACAAACAACCCATATAACTCAAATACCCGGAAATCGGAGCTCAGGGGCGCATCAATGCGAAGCGGTTAGACAATGCTATAGTTGTCGATAAATGGATAAATGTGCTGATTCTAATTAAAGGTTAATTCTTCAGATGATGGTGTACTATTAACGTGACCTCTATATAGTAATCACAACAATGTAAATGTATTACAGGCCTTGTGTTTATTACAAAACAACACAAAACATTACATATTTGCTGTATAACGTAACAATGATAATAATAAAAAACAGTTATGTTGCAACAACGTATTAGAGTCTATTGGTTTGGTTATCATTACCAAATCAGTCATTATTATTATCATCATCATCATCGTCGTTGATGTCGTCATCGTCATCGTCATCATCGACAACATCGTCGTCATCATCATCATCATCATTTTCACCAGGGAATATATCACATGTGTTGCAGAGGGAAAATAGCCAATTGTGGCTTTATGCACTCAATACCGAAACTGTAACATTGCGTGTGCCAATGTACGTATCGTAATACCATTTATATAATAAACCACCATCATCATCTCGTCATCACCATCGTACCCACGGCCATCTTACCTGGAGGCTGGATGCTGTTGACACACCTGTAGCCGAGGAGGTGATTGTACGTGTCCGGCTGACAGACCTCAGTTCCTGGACACGGGTCTCCGGCACATGGGTCACTGTCCAGGTGACACCGCTCGCCGGCGTAGAACGGCGGACACAGGCACACGATGACGTTCGTATCAGACATCTACAGCGAGACAGGTCAAAGAAGGCCTATATCCCATTATTGCCAACTAGTGTGTTACGCATGACGCGGTCACTGCTTAGTCTGTAACCAGTATTTCATTTATTAATTAATACAATGTTTTAATATTAAGTATATGGAAGATATTGCCCATGGCTGCAAGATTAAATTTTAATAGCTAGAATAAAACTTACATTGGAAATTTTACTATTAAAATATAATAACTATGTTGAACATATATATTGCCTGCCAAATTGTGTTTCGTAAGCCCGTAACAACATTCGCAATTTGGAATATACGACCACGGATAAAGTTCAATTGGTAAACAAAACATCCAGTTTCAAAACAAGCTTATTGGCAATACTGCTGAGGAGGGCTAAGTTATCCGAAATATCCTTCGATAATCAACGATTTTCCATTTCCCCATGTTCAACACAGTAGATTTCCTGTTACAAATTACGACGCTGGCAAATTTCTGAGTAGGCTACAGACTGCCTCCCTTTAAAACCGTATAACAACCACCTGCGGCGATTAGAAAAAAACAAACCCCAAAACATTGACTTTGGATTTGCGAATTCAATCGTTCCAATTCAATAGTGTCGTTCACTGTGACGTCAAGCATTTGGATCCTGGTAATTATCACCTGCTTAACTTGTATCAACTACCTCACAAAATATCAAGAAAACGACGAAACCGATGATGACAGATATTATGCAATATGCTAATCAATTTAAAGGCAATAATAAGTGTTAAATTAAGCTCATATAAACGAATAATGTAGAATTAATAGCAAGTTTTGTTTAATACAATCTTTAAATGGCTGCTTGTAAGGCACAGACACATTAACATATGCTGTATTGGATGTTAAATAAAATAGTATCAGTAGTACCTAACATGCTACTGGTATCGTTAAATAGGCATGCAAAAAAACTTTTAATAAACAAGTGGGCAATATACAAGTCTAACCTGACAAGTGCCACCATTGAGGCAGGTATCACTGTCGCATCTATCGCCACCTGTCGGATGTTCGCACGTACTTCCGGTAGAACCTAGCGGACAAAGGCAGCGATCGATGTCTCCGACCGACATAAGGGTGCCTGAGGAACATAGGAATGTAAGACGCACGTTTGTGATGAGAACGATATTGTTAAGTAGTATAACATACACAATCAACTAGTATTAATTATACAACAGCTATGTGTGTTTACAGCCACTCGATGTTCAAAATATGCTTAACATAGTATTCCCAAAACGAGTCAGCGATGTATTACCTGGAAGGATATATCATGCACGACCCTGCATGTGTATCTGAAGAACACTCGGAAGTAGTAGTAATAATAATAATAACGATAAAATAACGTCTTTAGCGCCAATATCTACGGAAAATCTAAGGTCAGTGGCGCAAGAAAACCAACGGATTCAGTGTTGGCATAATCATGTAGGGCCTACGCAACAAAAGTCGTTAACAGATGGATGGAATTGCTAAGAAGCTACGGAAGGTATGCAGTATTACAAATATAGGTCTGTAGATGATGGAAGGGTGTTGGTTTGAGGTCTGACCTCTCGACGCGACCGAGTACGTGGCGGTATGCAGTTGATGGTATGAAGGGTGTCAGTTGGAGCCTTTACAGAACCTCAAGAGGGGATGCAGTTGAAGGTTTTCAACGGATGCAGTTGGATTTATTAAGGTGGTCAGATGAATGTTTATGGGAACATCAAGAGGTAGTTGGAGGTTTATTTGAACCGCAAAGGGTTGACATTGGAGTTATCAGGGTGTGTACGTAGATGGAGGTTTACAAGGGGGTGCAGTTGGAGATCTCAGAGGGCGTGCAGTTGGATATCTCAGAGGATGTGTAGTTAGAGGTTCTTGGGAGTCTAAATACGTATGTACCTTGAAATATTCAACCGTGCTATGGGCCTGCTATTTGTATTTTGAAAGTCACCCCTCTATTACTGTTCAAATAACAATTTCTACAACTTACATAGACCGTCCCCACCTCATTAGTGAACGGTTTACCTAGCACGGAACAACCAAAGAAAACACGAATAACGTAGCGAAAAACTGTTCAAAATTATGTAATCTACGTCAGATGTACGTAAGTTAGTTGATATAATACACTGTGATGTAAAACGGTGGAACAGTGTACTCTGCTTTTATTACTGAACATTTTTCAGGATAGTTCTTTTTTCAAATCAAAAACTTTCTTTTTGTATATCAAAAATGCATTTTATCTGGTAAAGGCTTTCGTCGAACGTATAACGTTGGCCCATCAGTACCGATGACGCTGAATGACGTCACCGTACACGTGATTCAGCATATTCGGTACTGTTAAAGTCAACATCATACGTTCGACGTGCTAGGTGCCGATGCAAGCAGATGTGTGGTAGCCACCTCTAGCAATTTGCCAGAAGGTACTGAAAAATTCGATTAATGGCTGATGTTGCTTGTCTATATATGATGTGTAGTGCAGCGTGAAGTCGTCGTTGTCAAACTACACATTGATACAAACATTTGCACGTTCGTGAAAGCAATAAACGAATTTCATATCGCAATATCGCTCAACCTGATTCGAATACGCGGGAAATTGGGCCCCCCTCCTTGGTGTCACTACATAACAGTGCACACGACTGCAACAGTTATGCTCTACTGAACACAATGCCCCGAAAACCAAGCACCAAGACGTCCCCAGATGACCGTGGAGTTGACGCCGACACTGAGCGTACTCAGCCTTTAGAGGGACACACGTTGAGAAATGCGTTGTTAGCGCTTCTAAAAGACGAGGATACAATCCAGAACATTGCAACATCCATCAGCGAAAGCAATATCAACAAACTACTAAAACAGAAACATTCACCGACAAGCTGATCAAAGCTATCTTGGACTCAGACCAATTCAGCGCAATCAAAGAAGAGGTGTATCAGGCTTGCAGCACTGACGCAAGCAAGACAACAGCAGAAGTAAACGCAATTAACACCAAAATGCGCGTACAGAAAAAAATTGAACAAGCGAATGTGGTAGTGCTTGACCAATTAGATGAACAAGAACAATACAGCCATTGAAATTGCCTCGTATTTCACGGAGTGTCCGAACAACAAAAGGACACGACTACCGCGGTGACCGACATGTGCAGCCGATCGCTCGGATTTGATATCTGATATTCTCGTTAACGTGTACAATTTAGTATCTATGCTCCATTTGTTTATATTAGTTATTGTGCAAACTGTTTCTAATATGATGATGTCGAGTTTAAATAGCACCATCACATACTATATATATTTTAAGTTATATTTATATGTTGTAGGCCCCTCCTCTGAATTTGTTTAACCCGTGTGGAATATAATTTGGCAGTCTAGTACCTGCTAAATGAGTTGTGAAACTATGGATTCTCTAACACGTAATTATACAAATCAAGATTTAAGAAGTTTATTTTATTTGCGTGCCTTGAACAGAGATGAAGATATAAACTCTTTTGACTTAGCTAATATCAAGAAAAATTATTATGATGTTAATGATATACTTTCTGATAACTACAGGAATGCTACCTTTCAATTTAGAGTACTTCATTTTAACATTCAAGGACTGGTATCAAAATTTCACAATCTTAAAAATGTATTATCTCATTTATTGGAAGCGCATGTTGAATTTGATTATATCCTACTTTGAGGAACCTTCTTAAATGATGACAATGCATATCTTTATAAACTGCCAAATCATAACATGGTTTATAAAAACAGGCATACTAAAACCAAAGGTGGTGTTGTTATATATGTACGTGATAATATTCAATATCATATTCGTGATGACCTTGGTATTTTTAGAGGGTGAATTCGAGTCCATTTTTATACAATCCAATGACAAAGGTTCTATTTTCATTGTTGGAGAGATGTACCGTATTCCTAATACAGAGGTAAGTTCATCACTTAAATATTATGAGTCAATTTTAAACAAAATTCGAAACTCAACTCACCAAATTATAATTGGAACAGTTCAGTATATTGACTATCTTAATTTGGACTCACATAAACCCTCAAGTGACATGTTAAATATGTGTTTGGTGCTAGCATGGTTCCTACAATTACTAAACCAACACGTATCACCCTTACATTTGCAACCCTTATTGATAATATTTATGTAAGACATACCAATTCAAATGATCATTCTGGCATACTTTATAACGACATATCGGATCACTTGCCTATATTTTGTTTAATTGGTAAACGGAAATCACCCAAACCATTACACGAGCCGCTTATCTTCAAACATAAGTCAGTTTCCGAAGCATCTATCCATCATATAACTTCCGCTCTTAAAGAAATTTATTGGACTCAATTACATTGGTTATATATAAATAATGCATTTAAAGAATTTATGACACAACTCCATAATGTTGTTGATTACTTTGTCCCAGATAACATTATTAAGATCAAATCGGAATATGCAATCAGGAATGAAATGATGACCAAAGGTCTAATGAAATCTTCTAAAACATCCAGTAAACTTTATCGAAAATGTATTGGTAAGTCAAAGACATATTCCGCTTACGATCATCATACTAAGTACAGAAATCTTTATAGTAAACTAAAGCATATTGCTAAAATAACTTATTATTCTTACCTATTACACGAATTCAAGAATGATTCTAAAAAGACATGGCAGATACTTCGAACAATAATCGGGATACAAAATGATAAATCAAGTATCCCTACATATTTCGAGCTCAACACTGACTTAATTAATGACCCTGATCAAATTTCGAATACATTTTACATATACATAAATTTCTTTACAAACATTGGACCGAGTTACGCTAAAGCGATCCCTAAGCCCCAAAACAATTGTACCGCTTATCTAAACAAAAGTCATGGTCAAAGTATGAATAGTATGTTTATGAATCCCACTGATGCAAGTGAATTCAGCCAAATAGTAAATTCTCTTCAACCCAAGAAAAGTTGTGGGTGTGAGAATTTAAGTCCTTACTTTCTAAAACAAATTGGTGAAGGAGTGTCTCTACCAATAGCTATTCTGATAAACAAGTCTTTAAGTGAGGGAATTGTACCAAACGAAGTAATAATTGCTAAAATTATACCAGTCTATAAATCAAAAGCTAAAAATGAATTTTGCAACTATAGACCTATATCTTTATTTCCCGCTATTTCAAAGATATTAGGAAGGATTGTATATAAAAGGACCTATAATTTGTTTAATAAATAACAACATCTTGAATAATGACCACTATGGTTTCCGATCGAAACATACCACCATTAGTGTGGCATCTACATTAGTTTCTGACGTTTTAAATGCGTTAGACTCAGTCATCAGTGTATTTCTTGATTTAAGTAAGGCGTTCGATACCATAGACCATCAGATTTTATTACATAAGTTAAATTACTACGGAATCAGGGGTACCCCTTTTAATTGGTTCAGGAGCCATCTTAAAAATAGAACACAATATGTCACTTGTTGCAACAGTGCTTCGCTTCCACAAAATATCACATTCGGTGTGTATTTTTGGTCCACTTTTATTTATAAATGATCTCCCCTTTTGTCTGAAACAAAGTAAAGCAATATTATTTGCTGATGGCACCACGGTATATACATATATGAATGGAAATCATATTACTAAACTTTACAATGACATAAATAAAGAACTCCAAGTATTAGTCGACTGGTTTCATGCTAATAAGCTCTCATTAAATGTATCCAAATTAAAATATATGTTGATTTCTAGGTCACGACGTCTACTTAGTGAACAAATAACATTAAAGATGTCAGATCAGATCATTCAGCCTACCCATTGTGTAGACTTCCTAGGCCTTCTCATTGATGATAAACTTGACTAGCATGAAGACACATAAATGTCTGCAAAAAAAACTTTCAAGTGCTCTATATGTTATAAATAAAGTGAATCGCTTTCTTCCTGTAGAATCCCTAAAGATGATTTATTATGCATTAGTATATCCATATCTGACATATGGAATAATCCTTTGGGGATATGCACATAAAAGCTACACAAAGAAATTATTCGTTATGCAAACAAAATTTTCATAGTGCTCCCCATGAGCATATTCATCCCCTGTTCACACGGTTAAATGTACTAAAATGTAAGGGTATTTATGAAATAGAAATTGCGAAATTTATGTATAATTATTGTCATAATAATCTGCCAGTGTCGTTATCTAATATTGTTATTCTAACCTGTGATATTCACATTCATGGCACAAGGCAACTTAGACATATTCGTCCAATCAGCACTTCTACCCTACGATCATCAAATAATTTATTATGCAATGGGCCGATAGTATGGAATCATATTTCGCCTGATATTCAAACTAAACCTACTATTACCAGCTTTGTATCTTCTCTAAAGTTATGTGTCTTAAAACCCTATGTCTATGAAAATACTACACCATATTAAATGTGTTATCACTTTAATTTTTGTTATTATTTGATTAGTCTTAAACGGTTTATGAAAATACTACTACATATTATATTGTTATTACTGGATTGTTCACCTGCAATCTAGCACTAGTGTTGTATATATGTGAAAATATTTTTTTAAATTTTTGGGTCTACCAACCACGTCACTACTGTTACTTATTATTTTTGGTAGTGTATTAATTGTCTGCTTGTAGTTATAAATTGCACGTTGTATATACAACAATGTTACATTACCGTTATCAGAGGTGGACAGCGACTAGTAATTCAAGTTATATTGTTTCCTGTTATAATATTGTATATCTACTGGTAACAGTCTTGGCTCTGCTGCCAACCAGGAATTATAAAGTCTGCATTACGCTTTGTGTTTCATTTATCTTCTGTACTATACAATTCCGAAATAAACCTACCTATATACGAAAGCCTTTAACAGGTCAAATACGTCTTGGATATGCAAAATGAAAGTTTTTTGATTTGGAAAAGAACTATCCTGAAGAATGTCCAGTATTCTTAGAACGAACTACGGACAAGAATGTGTCAAAGGCTTGAGGAAACTCGAAGAATTTGTCAGAAAGGTTTCGCGCTACAGGAATCACCATGTGCTACATTGAGATCTGCAACGTAGCGTAAGCTACGTTGCAGATCTCAATGTAGCACATCCCAATCTCAGTCTGAAATGCCCCATAAATGAACGAGTGCGAGGAGAATAGTGGACAAGGCCAGGAACAATCTAGTGATAGAGAGAGAGAGAGAGAGAGAGAGAGAGAGAGAGAGAGAGAGAGAGAGAGAGAGAGAGAGAGAGAGAGAGAGAGAGAGAGAGAGAGAGAGAGAGAGAGTACGTGTCATAAACAACGAATCAAGCACGTTTAAAGAAAATAAACTCGCACTAGAAAGGAAATTGTTTACTTGGTTGCCAAGAGAAGAACAAGAAAACGTCACGTGCCACATCGCGCATGCCAGCGAGAGCACGCACAAGAAAACAAAATGGCGTCATCAACAAAAGAATCAGCGCTTGGAAGCGAAGGGAGACAGAACGAACGAAGCTGATCTTACCGGAACCCAGCTGAAAAGGTGGGTGTTAAACCTGTCTAAATAAAAACTGTCCAGGGGCCAGAATAACATATTACCGGCTAAATTACGCGGTAACGCCAGAGGAAGTACCGACCGAGGAGTTCGTTTTAGCGGCAGAACAAGCGACATGGAGCCTACAATAAGACAAAAACGACAAACTTCATGCAAACATCGCGGCACTTCTGAAGTCATCAAAAAGCTCCAAAATCAAACCTAACCAAACAGGAAAGAGCAGCTCTAAAGGAGCTGCAGAAGGAGAAGTCCATCGCCATACTCCTTGCGGACAAGGGAAAAGTAACAGTCATCATGAAAACGAAAGAATACCAGGAGAAAATTAAAGAAATGCTAAGTGACCAAGCGATGTATGAGAAGTTAAAAAACGATCCGAGCAGGAAAGTACAAGGCAGAACTCATCAGAATGGTAATTCCATGGAGGAGGAGGAGGAGGGGTAGATCACCAAAGATCAGTATGCAAAAAAATACCACGGATGTATGGATCACCAAAATTCCACAAGGAGGGTTCAGGGGAATTGGCCAACATATTACAATCACTTGTTGGAAAAACATAACACCGCACGGAAAATTCACAAGAATATGTACCATAGCTGAGAGTGAAATAAGGAGAATCATTTGTGTCATATGATGTTGTGTGGCTGTTCACGAAGACTCCGATCAAAGAAGCGTGCGAAATCATCAGAAGAAGACTAGAGAATGACAAGACACTAAAGAAGAGAACCAATCTAAAAGAAGACGATATCATGGAGTTGTTGAAATGTGTCTTAGGAGTACGTACTTTAGATTTGGATGAGAAATTTACCAACAGAAGTTTGGGTAGCCATGTGTTATAGCCATAGTCAGGTATCCCCTATTGTTGTGAACTTGTACATGGAAGACTTGGAGCAGAAAATCATAGCCACAGCACGACGACTGCCAAGCGAGAAATTGGAAGAGATATATGGACGATGTAATTTGCCTGATACACACAGGAAAGGCAAATCAATTACAACACATGAACACTGTAGATCCCACGGGTAGCACCATTTTCACGAGAGAAGACCAAGAGAACAAAAGCATGACCTTCTTAGATGCGAAGTTCACCAGAAAGAAAGATGGCAGTGTGAAGTCCACAGTATACAGGAAGAAGACGCACACTCACCAATATCTGAACTTTGCTTCCCACCACCCCAAACATCAGAAGTTAGAAGTTGTCAGAACCCTTATGAACAGGTGTGAGATGATAATTTCAGAGGAAGGGGACAAGAAAGAAGAAGTGGAACACTTAAGAGGAGCTTTAAGAGTAGGTGGCTATCCGTCCAGGACTTTAAAAAAGGCGACGGATAGCAGCAAGAAAAAAAGACCAACGAAAAGGCAAAGGACAGAAACTACAGGAGCCATATAGTAATCCCGTACGTGGAGGGGGTCTCAGAGAGAGTACATCGAGTACTGAAGAAGTATGGAGTAGCAACAGCCATGCGTCCCCACACCACCCACAGGCGCCTGTTACATCCGAAGGACAAAGTAGAGCTAGAAGAACAGGGCGAACTGGTGTACCAAACACCGTGCAATAATTGTGGTGCAGAGTACATTGGGGAGACAGGAAGACTACTTAAATCATGACTGGAGGAACACAGAAAGGACGTAGACAACACGAACAATCAGAATTAACAAGGAGCGGAAACAAAGATTGATGTCTCCCATCAATAAATCCGCCCTTACAGATCATCCATATACTAGGAGGGAGCGAAAATTGTAGACAAGGAACCCAACTGGGCGTCTCGTAGGACATGCACTTACAATACTCCATAGCTTTAGCAAATTAATATACAGATTAAAGCGACACTGCATATTCGTTAGTTAGCCACTGCGATCAAAGCTATTCCCATTCAACAAGTCCCAGACGAAACTCGGCTTCTGACCACCCACCTCCGTGACCACAAGTCAAGGGTGTTGCGGTCAAGACTGTCGCTGGACCAAGGGTGCCATTGGTGGTGCACGAGTAGCCAGACACGAGGTCTGTGCAGCTCTCGCCCGCCGGACACGGGTCACTGCGGCACTCGTTGAATTCCCGCTCGCACGTCAGGCCGCCGTAGCCGTGCTTGCATGCGCACATGTAGCGCCAGTACGACAGACGCACGCATGTGCCTCCGTGCAGACATCCGCCCGCCTTGCAGTATTCCGGCTGCAAGCACGACACGTGTAATGCCAAGCTCCGTGTTTGCGTGAAAATCCTGCCTTATCACATCTGCTGTAATTTGATTTTAATGAACTGTTAATTAAAGGGATGGCGGAGTAGTATAAACGATTGATGTTCGCAACTTTGCTTTGTACGGTAACATATTTTCAAACAAAATATGTTTTTTGTTTTTATAGTAAATTTTAAGCACCATTCACAATAGTTTATAGTGAGATAATTATTGACATACAGTCTTAATTATTCACATACATTGGGACTTTATAATTGTCATACATTGGGACTTTATTATTGACAAACATTGAGACTTTATTATTGACATAAATCGGGACTTTATTACTGACACACATTGGGACTGTGTCCTATGAAATAAAACTGATTTTGCACATCGTTATCTCATTTGGTAAACTCGTAATAATGTTGTCGGGTTATGTCTAACTTTCAGTGGCACACATTTGTGGGTTCTAGTTCTAGTTGTCTCCAGCACTCGGCAACGTTCTATTAACTGACTGGTTACAATGTTATGATCTTATGAGGTCTCATTCAACTAGTCAGCCTTTTTCAGAACATTATCGCCAATCCGACCTTTCTATGCTGGCACTGAGGGTGGTCACTGCCAGGGTGCTTGTCGTCCTCAGTGGTTCTTTTACGTCCCAAATTGAGATGGGACCGACATTAACGTGATCTCCGAGTCACGAGGGATATACAGTCCCAAATGTTGAGAGCCAGGTTTTTACACCAAATATACCACACCTGCCCGGTCCGGGTATTGAACTCGGGTCGCCAGCATGACAGGCGGATGTGCTAACCACTACACTATCGCGCGCCCCCACCTGTAAAACCTGGGTAATCTGTTGTGCATATAAGCAGGGAAAGTAGAAACACTCAAAGAAAAATACTAAAACAAAGAACATGTGCTAATTGTAATGATTGCAATTTTTTCATACAAATATAGATAGACACTCGATTAAACGGTAGACAGTATCTATGTTATTGGTAGCCAGTCTTCCGTCACAACAAGACACTGCAGAGGGGCCTACTGACAAAGAATAATAATAATAATGTATTATGTTAATAAAATTGACTCGTCTATAAAGATGGAACAGAATAAACGTGTCGGTAAAGATGGAACAAAATAAGCGATGTTGACCTCGCCGCGCCAGGGATCACGGGGGAAGAAAAACTATACGAACATACCTCTATGACGTCACACGCCGCTCCAGTAATGCCAGGCGGACAGAGACAGCGCGTCATCCGTGCAACGTCCCGTATCGGCGTGCCCAAGTTCCCGCACCGCTGCTGTGGAAGCGGCAGCAGGTTATTTGTGATAATCAGCTCGCACACCTGGCCGTGGTAGCCGGGCGTGCAATGACACAGGAACCCCGTCGGACTGGTGTTGCTGACCACACAGCGTCCACCGCGTTGGCACGGTGACCGGCCGCACGGGTCGACGAGTCGCTCACAGTTCGACCCGTCGTACGCCCTCGGACAGTCGCAGCGGTACGCTGTAGACGCAACAAGATCGCAGCTATTACAACTATTACATGTAAGTAAATAAATTAAAGGTAAGTTCTTATCTGTATAGCGCAAAATCCAGTCCTTCCTGTCCAGACATTTTACTCCCTAGATACCGTAGAATATAAAGTACTTTTACGGCAATTCGGTAACATGATGGTATGAAATGGTACAACGCAAAAGACATATTACTCTCTCAAATAATAAAATAATGTTGTTAAACCAGAAGATAGATTACGTCGGATACTACTCTCCAATATAAAACTACGCAGTCTACGAAAAAAAACCTACAATCACCCACCGTTCGTAGCATCACGGCACGAGCCGCCATTTTGACACGGCCTACTGACGCACATGTCCTTGAGCGTCTGGCAGCGATCGCCACCGTAACCGTGGCGACACGCACACAGATAGCCTCCGACCTCATTCAAACAGGTGGCGCTGTTTTCGCACGGGCGACTTGCGCATGCGTTCAGGCGGTTTTCGCAACGCACCCCGACGAACTGTGCCCTACACACGCAATGGAATCCTTCCCCCACATCCCGGCATGTGGCACCATTAACGCACGGGTAGCTGCCGCAAACGCCGACGTATTGTCTGCACAGCAAACCGACGTATCCTTGCGCGCATCGACATACAAAGTCCCCCGTGGTTGTGTCTTCGCAAGTGGCGCGGTTCGTGCAAGGGGAGCTGGCACATGCCAACGCTGCATTTGTTTGACAGTTGGTGCCCGAGAAGCCACTCGGACAGCGACACGTATAGAAGTAGCCACCGTCGGAGCAGACGCCGCCGTTCTGGCAGGGACGACTCAGACACGATGTGTAGACGGCATCCTCGCACCAGCGCCCGGAAAACCCGCTCGGACAATGGCATGTAATGTTTGTACCACTGCAACGCACACGTGTATAAAAGTATGTATTTTATACAAATACAGATATAGCGGCCTACGTCAACCAGGGACGTAGATAGGCATAAATACATGTGGAAGCACAATTTTATATATAGAGTATGTATATATATATATATATATATCCACTTAGCTTCACTTATTATTGTTGGCCATTGGCTTTCCAGTTTTCCAAATATAGATCTAGGTAGTTAAGCTACGTGTCTTTCTCGAAGGAGAAAGCCTATTCTTCTTCTTCAATATCTTTCCCATGTTCTTCATACTTGACCACCATTTCTCCCACTTGTCCACCTGCTACCTAATAATTAACAATGGCAATATCAGCCAAATCAAAAGTGATAATTTTTGATAATTTAAATTATTAAAAAACATAACTTGTCGATTTCCCTTGACGACGTGAGGCTTCGTCAACGCCACCATTAAGGGCTTGTGTGCTATCGCCTTACTGACTTCATAGTGGCTGCATGCTTCTGTTAGTTTCGCCCCATAGAGGTAGTCAAACATTGACAAATTGCTACAAGTGAATGATGACATAAATGATACGCTTTGCTTAGAGACCGGCTTCCCTGTCGGTCGTATACCAACAGCAGCAGCTTCGTAGAAAGGCTGCCTTCGTCTAGTAACTTCATCTTGTATCATCAAAGTATTGATAAATTGTTACAAGGTAGTGATGCCATTTCCTTTGCCAAGGGGTACAACGTTATCAGGGCTTCCATCGACCACTGTTTAAAATGGAATTTTTGGTTTGATAAATTGACGTGCATACAGCTAGCTACGCCCCTGTCAGCTCGTATTACAAGTATACTCACATATACGTATATATAACAGTAATAACATAGAAATCAGAGAAATTGGTGCAGTCACATTAGTTGAATGCGAGTTTAAGATATATTTTTAGATGTTTCTTATATGTGCTGAGTTGTTTATCAAGGTCTTTAATGTTCTTTGGAAGCTCGTTCCGTAGTACGGGTGCGTGCCGACTAAAACAACGTTCGCCATATGTCACTGTCTACCTGATCGGATCCAACACCTACCTTAACACACTTGGCCGACACACCCCGCCATTGTGAAAATGTCTACCTGCCGATCCATCACCTACCCTGATTAATAATAATAATATAAATTTATATAGCGCCCGAATCCAGTGAAAATAAAATGATATAGGGCGCTTTACAAAAAAGTGAATAAATAGTGTAAAACAATTAAGTATAAAAATGTGTAAAAGTGCTGATTTAACCATCGTAAATAAACGTATATACATACAATTATAATTATAATACACACCTGTTTAAACACACGAATAAAATATTACAAGTATACATATATATATATATATATATATACGCAGTAATACAAATAGAAAGCAGTGAAATTAGTGCAAGTATTTATATGTTTCTTGAATATGCTGAGATTCTTAAGGTCTTTAATGTTCTCAGGAAGCTTGTTCCATAGAACGGGATGGTGCCGATTAAAACAACGTTCCCATATGTCACTGTCTACCTGCGGAACCAACACCTACCCTGACACGCCTAGCCGACACACCCCGCCGTTGAGGCACGGCCGACCGCCGCAATTCCTCTGATCAACCTGACACCGAGAGCCCGAGAACCCTGGCCGACAGAGGCACGTGTAGGCCGGGGTCCCGTCCACACACCTGCCGCCGTTGAAACACGGCATCACGGCACACGTCTGAACATGAAACATTGACACTTGTGTAGAATCTGGACAACAACTAGTGATAATTATTTGTTTGCTTAAATTTGACACATTTTACGAGATTGCTTTATCCTTTGGTTTTGCTGCGCCACTGAGCTCGAGTTTCGAGGATATTGGCGCGAAAGATGTAATTTATTATTATTACTACGACTGCTACTACTACTACTACTACTACTACTACTACTACTACTACTACTACTACTACTACTACTACTACTACTACTATCACCTCAGTGCGTCTGTTAAACCATTACACATCACCCCTGGCATATTTACGATATCAAAACACCGTGTTTTAATGTATTTTGAGGCTCAAATAGCGCTTTGATTTGTTTCAGTCAGCGCCGCTACGGCCATGCATTACTTCGCCGCGCGCCTGAAATGAGGGGTAAACAGCGCATGTTGCTACAAACCGAAGAGTCTTTTAGACCTCAAAATATTGAGAGAAGATGTACTTATGACGACAAAATGGAGATGGGTAAGGATTCTACACAAGCACAAAAGTATTTCAGATTAGGCCTTTCAAAATAAAATTTATATTTCCCGTTTAATGCGTTCACATTTTAGCGTAAGTGTGTAGGAGAGAGTTCCATTGCCGTAGGGGATATATATTAGGGTAGTTTTCGAGTAGTTGTCCATTTAACAATTTTCTTGGTAACGTTTTGTTGTTGCAAAAATGTAACCAAAGACATTTGGTGACATTCATCAAATCAATATCAGAAAGCATACCACTAGAAATTTGGTTGGGCAACAAGAATTAATTTTATGTTTTGTGTTGTTCATGGATTTATAGAAGTTTAAATGCCATGTCGTAATAACGTCGATCGTCTGGTAATCAGAACATATGTGTTTCTTCAACTACGTTACATACCGAAAATATAATGTACAAATAACTATTTCTGGTGTGTGTGACACCAAAAAATCTACCACCCTGTCACCAACGAAGCCGTACAGTATGTCTACCTTATTAATTGCATTGCCTACGTTACCAACAACAGCACTTAAAGGGTTTATGACAAAAAGCGATATATCCATTTTTATGTTTTTGACAAAAAAAGAAATTTTTATGTTTCATACTCACAGTTTAAATATTTTTTCACATCCACTATCATCTTGTCATTGATATGCTGAGCAACTGTCGCTAAAATTATATACCTTCAGCGATTTTATTAAAACGCAAGCATGTACGATGCCCACCAATATTTACTTCTGCATCACAATATGTGAATAAAAATGGAAAACAAATCACCCCGCGAATTACAATCTTCCAAATCTGCATTATTTCACTATATATGCAGTCTGCCATTGTGCCTTCTAACCCAGTTCACATAAAACAGCATTTTTACTAATATCACCACTTTCTAAATTCTACAATTTCTATGCAACAAAACACGAAGATTAACTGTACTGTGACTCTCTCACTATCCAACAAAGGGCGTACCTCGACGACCCGGCACCTGCTTCCGGTGAAACCCTGTGCGCACGCGCAGAAGAAGCCATCGAGGAGATCGACGCATGTGGCGCCGTTCTCGCACGGTCTACTCTCGCACTCGTTCTCGTTGAGCTCGCAGTGGGAGCCAACGAGACCTGACGGACAGCGACACCTGTAGGCGGTGCTGCTAGCGACGCAAGTCCCGCCGTTGAGGCACGGCACACTGGAACGGCAATTGTATTGTATTGTATTTGTAATTGATTTTGTATGTGCATATTAAAAAATATGTTTATGTGTACGGCACGATGGAACGGGAATTGTTGATATTGTACAGATAGTCTTAAAGTTGCATTTTTATACATTTTTATATACATATTTTTTAAATGTCTATGTGCATGTATGTCTGAGATAGTTTGTAATTTATAATGTTTTAGAGATCTAGTTCTTATGTAGCATATTTCAGGAATACACAGCAGGTTTTTTGTGTGTGGACGTTTTAGTATGTATGACTGGTTGCAATGTTGTAAAGAACTTTGAATGCGTCTTTGTGCAGTTCATACTGAAAAGGGCGCTACAGAAATATTTGTATTTATTACTTTTAGTAATGTATATATTGCCCAAGTAAATAGCATTTATTTCCCTACTATAATAATAATCCGTTTTTTTCACGAAACGTTGATTTATGTCGCAAGGAACTGTATATCATGTTACAAAGTTATAGATGTTTTTACGTGTAACAGGGCAGGTATTTATAAGTGTTACACTTCTTATTGTCCTTCTTCGACTATTGTATATATCTATTTAATTAGCTTCTTTATTATGTCTATGTCTGTTGTTGTTGAAATAAAGTTTCATTCATTCATTCAAATTGTTCTCGTGGATAATGTTGCGGTGTTTCTTTAGTAGGATGAAATAAGTGAAAGGCAGAACGTCTTTAGAGCATTTGCAGAAATCGGGTTGATGACAACGTTGTACAATTAAAATATGGGATGCAATGTCATGGAATCAACATTTCGTTTAATATATAATATATAAAAAAGAAGTACTCAATTAATTTAACTTCGTAATTGATTTAGATACAGTAAACTGCTTGTTGATATCCTACAACGTGTGGACGATAAATAGAAACGTGCATTCAAAACAGGACCCTAACCAATATTTTATGTGAACTAAAATACACTTTGCAAATGATGCCATTCGGCGCACCTTGTACACGCATCGAGGGGATATTCGCATTGCTTTCCGACGAAGCCTCGAGTACACAGACATATTGATCTGTTGCCGACGCTCATACACACGGCGCCATTATTGCACCTCTGCGCTATCTGGCGACAGGGGTTGACGATGACGTCACACGTTTGGCCACCGTAGCCATCGGGACAAGCGCAAACGAAGACATCATCAATATCGATGCAAGCAGCGTTATGCAGGCAAGGGTTGCTCAGACAATCACCTATAGAGAGATGAAAGGTATTTCAAATCGTACTTTCAAGATGTTAGCACATGGGCTATGCAAAGATTCACGTTGTTAACAAATATATTGAAACCCATAGAAAGTGCATCGGAAGGTAGATACGCTGTGCGATTTAATGTACACATTACACAGGATATGTGAATCGTGTGAATTTCATTAAAGGTATTTATGCATTTAAAAATCAACTTTCACGATCATAATGTTACGGCAGCTGTTAGCTTAAACCAGTTACGTTCTGGTGTATATTCGGCGAATTCACGACTTGCTAGAGCAATAGTTGGTCATTATTACGTAACTGACCAAATCCCGTTTACGTTATTATGAGATTGACCATGCCGTAGACGCAATGACACGATAACTGTAATGTGTGGGGGGTGACAACGGATAAAAAGTAAAGAGGAAATGCAGGAGTTGAGATTGGGCCGCTTGCAGACACGCTCTAAAGAATAAGGCAGTCCTTCGAACAAGAGAAGGCAAAGACAGAGACACGTATAAATGTCTAGTGGAGAGCGACATCTGAAGTGAAGGATGAAATGGAAGTATGTGATGTGTTTGTGGTGTTCTTTCTTCTTTGTAAAGGTTATTCGCAGAGTTTGATATTTCAGTTAACATTAGTAATACAAGACATGATATTGTTTGCTGCAGTCCTCTCGTATTATTGTTGTATTGGTCGTCACAATATGTTACAGGGTATTGTAATATGTTGATGTAATGTAATATATAATTACAACAGAGAATTGTCTACAACAACGAATTGCCGTAACTGTAAATTTCTACTGTGTGTTTTCAAACACAAAACGTATCTAGATAACTGTATTGTGAGTACATCATGAATGATAATGGCAGAGCCAGGTGTTCCGTTGAGCCAGTGGTTACCCACCTATCGACGCCTTTGAGACGACCAGAGGGCGGAAGTACACGATGTCGGCCCGTCCATTGTAGCTGATCACACCGACCCTGGACCTTCCACGGAAGCGGGTCTCGACAGTTTCCACTAGACTTCCGTCCATGAAGATTCGCGCCATGCTGCCTTCACGCATCTACGGTAAGACTACAGATTATCATACAGTTGTAGAAAGGTCATAATTGTTGGAAGCAGTAAATTACAGCATTGTGTGAACAGTCGTTTGATCATATTTAAATTGTCCTTGATAAACAACATTTCGTAGCCAGCATTGTTTGAAAGCGTAGACAGGACATGACGCACGTGACAAAACATTTTATTGGATAACTACTTTCGTTATAGGCCCTATAACAATAATAATTATTAAATCATGTCATATATAAATCTACCATTATCTTTCCTTTGATATTATGAAAGTAGTTATATGTCTAGTTTTTTTTTACAAAAATGTAGATAACCACTTTTTTTCGTGTCGTGTTAACGGGAAACGAATTTCGCCTTAACATCACCAAGTTACGTTACTTCGGCACGTTTCTGTTTCCTTCTGCGGCCTTCTTCAGGAACTAAATTGATGGAAATTAGTTATTCTACTCAGCGTCGGAATTAGGTCTCTGGGGGCCCTGGGCAGTAATTAGTCGGGTAGTGCAGCATACTAGTTCTCAGTCCTTATTACCTTCTATGATAGGGATTTCAAAGCAAAATACGATTTTTCCCATTTATAGCACCAACATGCATCATACTGAAGCACTCAAAATACGTCTAAAACGTTTCGACACAGAAGAAATTACCCAAAAATTGTTTTGTGGAGGCCTCCATTAATTATATTGGGGGGCCTGGGTAACTGCCCCGTGTGCCCTGCCCTGCCCTAAACCCAGCACTGATTTGGCTCGCTAGATGGCATGACAAGCAGGCCGACCCACGCGGTGTACTATCTGTATTTGTTGATGACAACTGCTCGCCACACCATCTGTAGAGCAGAAGAAGATATTCGTGAAGAAGACGACCGACGGTAGTCGAAACGTTGAGAAATAAGTGAACGTGGTTGTTTTAAGGATACATTCGAATCCAAGGTATTCCCCTCCAACTTGATGAACAGTTTCACCAGCAGTCATATTCACTTTGACGGTGATGTTGAACCACTGTCTGCGCTGGGGTGAGCGGCCACGACACGAACCTATGCGTCCCCACCCTCCGCTGTCCACGAGGCCATCAACCATAGACCCGGTCTGGAAGCACTCCTGATCATTGCTCGAACTGAAAAAGACGTAACGACGACGTGGTCAGTTATATCACAAATACTGGACGATGTAGCGTCGACCAAGAGGTCAAAGATATTAAATTGACACAGGTGCACAGTGACATGAATTGTAATATTCCAACATTGTAATTCAGCACATCCATATCACGCAACATCTCGTCACTTTCACGTCTGCGTCCTTTCAATACTGTTAGAAATGTTATATGTTTGTTTCACCACGGGTAATGTTGATATTGTACAGATAGTCTTAAAGTTTTTTTATTTTATACATTTTTATATACTTATTTTATATATTTTTTAACCGATGTGCGTGAGTTAGTGAGTGGGTGGGTGGGTTGGTGTATGGCTGAGTGATTGAGTGAGTGAGTGGGTGAGTGAGTAGGTGAGTGAGTGAGTGAGTGAGTGAGTGAGTGAGTGAGTGAGTGAGTGAGTGAGTGAGTGAGTGAGTGAGTGAGTGAGTGAGTGAGTGAGTGAGTGAGTGAGTGAGTGAGTGAGTGAGTGAGTGAGTGAGTGGGTGAGAGAGTGAGCGAGCGAACGATTGATTTATTGATTGATTGACTGACTGATTGGTTGATTGAGTGAATGAGTGAGTGGACTGACGGGTGAGTAAGTTAATGATTGGTTGATAGATATGTAGATTGATTGATTGAGTGAGTGAGTGAGTGAGTGAGTGAGTGAGTGAGTGAGTGAGTGAGTGAGTGAGTGAGTGAGTGAGTGAGTGAATGAGTGAGTGAGTGGGCTGTCGGATGAGTGAGTGAATGATTGAATGAGTGAGAGAGTGATCGAGTGAGTGAACGAGTGAGTGATTGGAAGAGTGACGGAGTGAACGAGTGAATGAGTGGGTGAGTGGGTGAATGAGTGAGTGAATGAGTAAATGAGAGAATGAGTGAGTGAGTGAGTGAGTGAGTGAATGAGTGAGTGAGTGAGTGAGTGAGTGAGTGAGTGAGTGAGTGAGTGAGTGAGTGAGTGAGTGAGTGAGTGAGTGAGTGAGTGAGTGAGTGAGTGAGTGAGTGAGTGAGTGAGTGAGTGAGTGAGTGAGTGAGTGAGTGAGTGAGTGAGTGAGTGAGTGAGTGAGTGAGTGAGTGAGTGAGTGAGTGAGTGAGTGAGTGAGTGAGTGAGTGAGTGAGTGAGTGAGTGAGTGAGTGAGTGAGTGAGTGAGTGAGTGAGTGAGTGAGTGAGTGAGTGAGTGAGTGACTGAGTGACTGAGTGACTGAGTGACTGAGTGACTGAGTGACTGAGTGACTGAGTGACTGAGTGACTGAGTGACTGAGTGACTGAGTGACTGAGTGACTGAGCAAGCGAGCGAGCGAGCGAGTGAGAGCGAGTGCAAGGTCCGTTCAAAACGTTTTATTAGTATATCCTGTACTGACATTAACTGTGCAGAGTAGCGAAGCGCTAGTCACCTGATGGCAAAGACGACGAAATCAAAGTTGTCCATATCTTGGACATTATACACGACACCAGCCAATCCGAGTCCTACCTGGTTCAAAGTAATGTCGTCATATAATGAGGCGTTTAGGTCGTAGTTCGCCCACTCGTTGGTATGTGGTGCTACGATACGGCAGAAGCTATCAGCGGAAACCATATAATGACTCTTTCGTTTGATTGAACAGTAATAGTTACACTCAAAACGTCACATTGTTTTATCTACTGAAAAAGATTGCTGGTAAAAAAATTTGGATGTCTTTTAATTCGATAAAAAAAGTGTAACGTATACTTTCATGTTAATTATTTTAAAATGGGCATGACGTAGATACACGCATTTATTACTATTTCCGTAATGTTTTATATTTAATCTGTAATACTACGATCGCTATTATTTGTTTCATTTCACTCATTCAAATGAAACAAATAAAACACAAGGCAACGATGCTAGTGATTTCAGTACATTCACAGGCATGATCATCATCATATCCACTGATTGCTTTAAGAAATAAGTACTCGCACAAACCTATTAAGTTGGAGTTTGTTTCCGCCATTGGCAAACAGCACGAAAAGCCCGGATGTTGTGATTGGCACTTTCTTAGACCCGCAGTGAAACGCCTCGTAATCAGTGGCTGATGAACGGGAATGGTGGTACGTTGAGTACTATACTAGTGATTGTGGGGGTCGTACTGGTCATTGTCGGGGTCGTAGTCATCGTCGTCGACGTATTCGTCGTCACCGCCACAGGAGCAGCACTTGTAATAACAACAGCGCCATTAGAAAAATAATAATTATTATTATTATCCTTCTTCTTATTATTATTATTAACCTGCCCATCGTCCCCACAATTATCACCATTGTGACTATCTACCTCAGCAATTGTCTCAGCATTATATAAACAAACGCAATCTATCAGCGGAAACCACACCATGAGGGGAGAACTGTTTAAGGAGAGATGTGGCAGCATTGCAGGAGGAGCGGAGACGAGAGCGATATAGAGGTGAATGGATACGGATGGTGGAGAGAGTAGTGCAAGATCGGCGAGGCAGAAGAAGAAAGAAAAGAAAAGAATAATCGAGGATCAGAATGGAGGCCAGCTTCACCCGTGACAGACAGGGAACATGATACCAACAAAGTCTACCGTGAGAAAAGTTCCTGGCGACGAGTCGAATGCGCCGGAAGAGCACGGTGGTGTTATAGCCGTTGAAGGCGAGCACACCGACGCGCCCGAGGAGCTGCGAGTGAGGGAGGACGTCGACCACGGCCACTCCATTCAGCATCACTCTGACCGGCTGGTTACCACGAACCTGTCAACCAATTCACGCCTATCATCATGTTTGATGGCCTTGGTCATGGTTACAAAATGACGGGAAACATCAACTAACAACATAGGATGATGTAAGATAAGATAAAATAAATTGTCTTTTTTCAAAAGAATTTGGCACCAATTTGTACCACTTGCTAAATGTTTCAATGGTTTATACAGGGGTGTCAAAATAGAGTTTTTGTTTAGCCCGCAGCACAGTAGCCGTTTTTTGGCGGGCGACTGCTGATTTTTCATCGCGGTTAAATGTGTCGGGCCATCGGCGTGCAGCACACTAGCCGATATTTTGACGCCAATATTTAGTCACGACAACCTAAGGTGCACGGACTTAGGCGGTTCAACTGTATCAGTATATATCGGGCTCAAATATTTATAAAGCGAATTGAATTTGCACGTACGAAGACGCATATCAGATGCTGTTCCCACTGCCAGTGTTGGCTGTTACTAATAATAACAATCATGCTAGACATATCAACTTCAGCAGAATTTCCTTGCCAGAGTTTCGCTTTCACGACTCTTGCTACAGTCAGTAGATTACACATCGTAAAGCCTAAATACACTGATGGGATTCCCATGCATTGACTTTTCTATAGTTCACTGCTTGGATTTCAACATTTCGTTTGGCATCGTGGCCTTGGCTCAGAGGGACTGCCATGTTTACAATGACGTTTGCGCGTGCACGTTTCCCATTGGTCGCTAGTCGAGCGAGGCCCGACAATGTATCGGGGTCCGCAGCACACTAGCCGACAAGGTCCGTCAGGACGTCCTGAAATCTAGCACTGTCAGATATTATTCGACAAGCCCCGATCTTGTCGGAATTCGCAGCACACTAACCGACAAGTGAAGATTATTTGTCGGACGTCAACAAATCGGCTAGTGTGCTGCGGGCTTAAATACAGTTTCATCTTTTAAAACTAGTGCACCCAAGTCATTAATGACCGTGAGTATTAACACAGAAACAGTGTATATTTGTAACCAGATTATGTCATTATGTTCTTCTTCTTCCGGATAACGCGATTGCCCCTACTTCCGGGTAATGTCCCGCAGTTTCGTTATTTTTGTTATGCCCACACCATTTCGGCTTTCCGAAATATAAATAAAAACCTCGCGAAATGTTGAATAAAAATGTGACTAAAAATTCAAATGTCATTATATTCTGCGATGTGCATGCGTGCTGCCAGTTGTTGTTTCAATGCTACAAGTGATGTGAAATCTAGTGCACCTGGTGAGATGGTGTTCCAGAGAAATGCAGCTGATGAGAAGAATGAGTTCACGTGTGTATTTGTCGTGGAATATGTAATGGTGAGCTCATAAGTATGTCGTCTTGTGGTTTTCTTGCACTGGTGGTGTATTTCTGTGAGACGTGTGATGTTGGCAAGACAATTTATGATTTTGTACATCATGCAAACCTTGTCAATAGTTCTTCTTGTTTCAAGCTTACCTGAACAGATACGTTGAACCACGCTCTGTCACGTGGTCGTCCTTGCGGACAGAGCCCATTTTGCGTGTACTGCCAATGTATGTTCCCGTTAGACACCGCTCCCGTGAGGTAACAATGGACGGTGTCGTGAACTCTACAGAGATAAGAGATAAGACGGAGAGGAGATGTTATACGAAGTGTGCCAGAGGTGAAAGACATGGCGATTCTTCTTCTTCCCATAAATACCCACAATCGCGTGGTTGAATATTCTGACATTAACGCCGACGGGAGTTTATAGAATGAGATCCCAGCTCAGCGAGTCCACAACAGGTTTTTCTTCATTTCCCTGCGTGGGATCTTTTACTTCCCCTGGCATATACACCAGATAGAAGGGACCAACGGCTTATAGTCTCTTCCGAAAGACATAGGCAATGCAGTGTGAACGAAATTATCGAAGTTTTGACTGGGCGGTCGATACCGGTACCGAACCGGTATCGACTGTCCGGTGTTCTGCCCGCTTGTCCACCGCGCCACATACGTTAATATGCACGAGAGGCTAATTCCCGGTAGACATGTTGCAAAAACAGTAACAACTGAATCGGTTGTACCATTTGTTTGATCATCTATTTAAAAAGATACTGCAGATGTCAGGCAACGTTGACCTCATGACTATGTCCTTTGGTCGACGCAAGACACATCACATGTTTTAAAAAGCCTGAAACTTTCACTGCCAAATTGTGATTTCCTTAAATTGTTTATTTTCTTATACACAATTTATTTTCTAATTATATCTTATTGATTAATATAAGTAATTATAAAAAAAAACATTTAAAACGGAAGTTATAGTACTATGTGGCGTTGAGAAAAAATGCTATAATCAGCAGTCAGACATACAAAATAATGTGGCATAAACACCGTTTAAATACAAAGTATATTATGTTCTTCCAAGAAAAGGGCCATCTTGTATTCACGATGGTAACCACATTTTTTGTCTTATTTGTTCTCATACAAAACCACAAGAAGTCTATTTCAGTTTACGCATACATTTACACACACCACACCATACCATTAACACTAGCAAATGACTATGTCAAAAATAAACTGAATCACAATCAATCATATTATCTTGAAATGGAGCTTGAATCAATTTACACATATATTGTAAAGAAAACACCCAGACTAAATCATGGCATTTGACGAAACATTCCTCTCATATTTAGGAGGTATTCATAACAATGATTTAATAAATGTTCTAAATATAAATGATATTGAAAATGATGAACCTTAAATAATACGTCGCTCATCTTATTACGACTTTGATACGTTTACGAAATTAGCTCAGAATAACACAAAATGCTTTAGTATCTTATGCACTAATATACAATCGATAAATGCAAAATTTAATGAATTAGAAGCTTTTGTAGAAGAACTAAGCAGTAGTAATTTTAAATTTAGTATTATATGTTTACAAGAAACATGGAAGGCAGAAACAGATGACTTGTCCCAATTTTCTTTATGTGGCTACACTTGCTTAACACAGGGCAAACACTGTAGCGACAAAGGAGGGTTAATAACATATGTTGACAACACATATAGATCGGAAGTCAAATTAAATATTAACATGTATGAAAACTGGGAAGGATTAGTAGTCCAAATAAATGGTGGGAGCCAATCTAAGAATATTACTATAGCAAACATATATAGACATCCAAGATCAAATAATGACAACATAAATGCATTTGTAAACGAACTCTCATCGACTACATCAGCAATAGAAAATAATGGTAACACTAATGTTATTATTGCAGGGGATTTTAATATAAATCTGCTTAAAATAAATGAAAATGATACATATAATAATTTTTTGATACCTTAATATCACACAGCCTTTACCCTCATATTACACTTCCTACCAGGTTCACTAGAACAAAAGACACTTTAATAGATAATTGTTTTTGTAAACTAAACAAATTTATATTAGCTAGTACTGCAGGTATTCTAACCAAACGTTTCTCTGACCATCAACCGTATTTCATGATTATTGACATTTTATTAAATCTAGAACCATCTCCTCGATACGTAAAAATAAACATATCAAACGAAGTAGCAATGTATAAGGTTAAACATGAAATAAATTCAGATGCAATTTACAATAAACTAATTAGAAATGTGAATGCCGATACAATTCGTAATTATGAGATCATATATGAGGAAATTTCACGGGCAACATAAAAGCATATGCCAACCAAATTAGTTAAATTTAATAGATATAAACATAAAAAATCAACATGGATTACTCAAGGAATACTGAAATCAATTCGGTATCGAGACAAACTATATAAACAATTGAAAGTAACAAATCCAAATTCGTTAAATTATGAAACTATTAACATTGATCTCGAAACGTATAACACGATATTAAAGAAAAATATTCGTGAAGCAAAACAAATGTATTTTGAGCACAGTTTTAATCTATTCAGAAACGTTATAAGAAACACTTGGAATACTATTAATGAATTTCTCTCAAAAAACCTACGCAGCATAAATTACCACTAATTTTTAATGATACCGGTGTCAAATTAACATATGAAAAAGGTATTGCTAACAAATTTAATAAATATTTTACAAACATAGATCACTCTATAGTAGAAGATATTAAATGTGCAGGTAACAAAACCTGCAGTTCTTTTCTAAATAAACAAAGAAATTCTACTTTTACTTTTGAAAAAGTAGGTGAAGATACTGTAAAGAAAGTTATACAAAGTCTCCCCACTAAAAACGGCTATGGATTTGATGATATATCTTCAAAATTACTAAACAATAATTGAACCAGTCATTATCAAATCATTAGCGATTCTAATAAACCAAGTATTACACACCGGAATGTTCCCTGACAAACTCACAATTGCTAAAGTCATTCCAATATTTAAAAAGGCGATCCGTCATCATTTGAAAATTACAGGCCTATCTCTCTTCTTCCTTCTATATCAAAAGTACTTGAGAAGATATTTTTACACAATTATCATCATATTTTAACGACTTAAAACTTCTTTCTGATAACCAGTACGGCTTTAGACTGAAACATTCTACTGAATATGCCGCACTTGAGCTAATTTCTTGAATAGTAATGACATACCTATTAGTACATTTCTCGACTTGTCTAAGGCATTTGACACCATCGATCATAATATTATACTAAATAAATTAAAATACTATGCCCTAAAAGGTTCAACACTACAACTACTTAAAAGTTATTTACAAAATAGAAAACAATACATTGAAATAGAAGATATAAAGTCAGACATATTATCAGTAACCAATGGCGTTCCTCAAGGTTCAATACTCGGACCACTATTGTTTGTTATATATATTAACGATTTCTCACAAGCCAGTCATAAGTTCGATTTCATTATGTATGCAGATGACACTACACTATTTAGTACTTTAAACTCTTTTAGTGACAACCCCGAAAATAAAAAAACATACAATCCCCAATAAATGAAGAACTCTCTAAAGTTATTGAATGGCTAAAAATTTATAAATTATCGCGGAATAAAAACAAATCAAAATATATGATTTTCCATATGCGAAATAAACGCATAACGACTTTTACACCTAAAATAGATGATGTAAATATTGAAAAAGTAGACGAATTTATCTTCTTAGGGTTGACTTTGGACTCAAACTTAAATTGGAAAAAGCACACTGAAAAAGTATCAAATAAATGTTCCAAAAAAATTGGCATATTGAATAGATTAAAATACGTACTACCTGTGCAAATAAAAGTTCTGTTATATGACTCGTTCCTATTATCTCACATTAATCATTGCATTATGGCACGGGGTTATCAGGGAAACAGAATTATGAAAATCCAAAAGAAAGCATTGCGAATAATAACATTAAGCAAATATAACTCACATACTGAACCACTTTTAAAAAACTAAACCTGTTAAAAGTTGAAGACATCTTAAAGCTAAAGAGTTAAAAGTTTACTTCAGATATATTCACAAAAATCTACCGGATTATTTTTTAAAATAGCAAATTGTTCCAAAAGATAACATACACAACTACGACACTCGGAATACACAAAATATACTTTCAGAACTAAGCATGACTTTGTAATGAAATGTTTGAAATACAACTTGCCACACGCCATAAATAACACGCCTGATTTAATTAAAGATAAGATATACACCCACAGTATGCGAGGTCTTTCAATATATGTGAAAAATTATTGTTTACAAAAATACGATTATAGGTGCACATTATCAAACTGTTATACATGCCACCAAAACATAAATAATAATCGATTACAAAGACGCTAGCGTAAGAATGCATACATGAGTACACGTACAGAACAAAAAATAATACAATTGCAGGCACGAACACACACATGCACACACGCACACACGCACACACGCACACGCGCACACGCGCACACGCGCACACACGCAACCACGCACACGCGCACACGCGCACACGCGCACACGCGCACACACGCACACACACACACACGTTTGAGATTGACTTTATTGTTGATTGAAAAAACCTACGTTATTTTTACGTAAATGGGGTGGCTCTTATGATAGCGACATTATGTCTTAATAGGAGTCACCGACCCCGTCTGATATATATATATATATATATATACAGTATGTTATCAAATAAAAGATTTTTTTTTCCTGCAAATTACCGAATTACATACTTATGTATCATGTGTAGTATATTTATTTGTGTTTGTATATGTTTTATTGTATTTCTACAATCAAGTATGACAAACAAATTGTACTTTTTATAAACATTGGGTAAATAAACTTCTTCGTTCGTTCTTCGTTCGTTCGTTCGTTCGTTCGTTCAAAGAATGGATTAAATCAGTACCTTCGACCATCGTGCTGTAATAAGCTATCACTATTTACCTGAATATAACGAAATCGAAGTTGTTCGCGTCTCGTACGTTGTACATGACACCAGGGGCACTTCTGTTGTGCATTCGGGCTGCCGATTGGCTGTTGATCTCGACGTCGTAGTCGTACGACTCGCTAGTGATGTTCTGTGGAACCACGACTCGACAGAAGCCGTCCTCAAAGAAGTCTCCTATGTTGGCGTCCATAATGTAGTACGTCGTGACGTCAATCACGTAGCGGCCTCTGCACGTTGTAGCTATAAATCCTTGCGCTTCAATCCAATTATAAAAGAAAAGTTTTACGCCTAAATTCTTGGAAACCAAAGCTCAGAGGCGCATCAAAGTAAATGGATTGATCAATCTCGAAATTGGTACGTGGCATTAAAGTTGTTAAGACGTGGACGGATACAAATTCCAGGGAACTAAAGGTGTAACAAGGTTTAAAAGCGAGCTCATGTTGGCATGCAAGGTTATCCAGGTTACTAGTCGGGTTTTCTATAATCAATGTGTATTTTCTATAGAATACTGCAACGCGTTATATGTATGATACACGTTCGTGATATATATTGGCATATGACGCTACGTACTGTTACAGCAATGGTTGCTTTATTTATCGCGTTATATTCACAACTGTCCTTTAAGTATTTCAGGGATTCAACCTTTGTCGTAACATAACAATGCGTTACGTAGACAGTACAAGGTGATAAAAATACCCACATATTCGACAAATTTTAGATCAATCCTGCCATATAGCCACCAACCAAAGGCAACATTCACCAAACTGTAGCAATTTTGACATAAACTAAATGCAGCCTAACATTCCAAAACGAATCAAGTCCTTATTGGTCGTTAGGCCATCACAAATATTTTCAGAGACATTTAGTGAAATCACAGCGCACTCACCAACAACATAAGAAGCTTTCAGCAGCGTTGGAGGCACGAAACGTACAAGGTTCTCAAACACATTTAACGCCACTACCCCGACCTTGCCGTGGGCTCCATGCTGTTGTGTTGGAGACACTACTTGCTGGTCATTCAACTCAATGACGGCCGTCGCCGATCTGACTTTCACTGTGACCTTCATACAACAACGTGGCCACGTCATACATCGTGGCCATCACTTGACATTAAAACAGGTGCCAGTGATGACCACGTGTAAGCTGTTTGCGATACAAAGGCGCGACAGATTCTACCATGTACAAACAAGATGGAGTCTTACAATACCAAATATTTTATTGCGAATGTACATGTATTTTTGCTAAGCTAATTATGTTTTTTGCAACATGAAAATATTTAAATCGTTCTCTTAATTTTTCGACTTTAAATTTGTTTGATTCGACGTTTTGCTATAGAGATAAATCCATGCTAGAGACACTCGCAGCACACGCCTAGGCATGTGTTCTTAATCTGTACTACGCCATTTGGTGTCAGAAGTGGGATTATACCGATACAAATGATACAATTGGGTGTTTAATACAGTAGCGCAGTATTTATATAAGCCTGACAATTAGCATATATTAGGCCATGAAGGATCACCAGAGTAACACGTTTTGTGGGGATATTATTTAGAACCATCCAAAAATTATATACTATATAGTCACGCAAAACAGGAATTCACCGAAAAGCGTCGTACATTCCCTTGAAATGTAGTGTCGCGGCCTGAACTTTGGGACTGGGTGTTACACATAAACGGTTAGCGGCTGTATGCAAAATTCAGGTTTAGTCATGCATATAATTTGTGTTGCTATGTAATTAAGCATTGTCGTTCCTTGGGTACAATGAGTCATCGTGTTTTGCAGCAAAAGGTAAAACTTACGACACGTACTCGTTACAATAACTTAATGGAACAAATTATCTATGGATTGTGTAAATTCTAGCAACACAAACTTTGCAAATATATGAGGTCGGGTTACACATTTAAAAAGATTGACTCTCGATAAGGCTTCATTGTCCACTTACCGTCTAATGTTTAGCTCATAGTGGCTACCTTCATAAATGTTGTTAAATCTTGTTACGGAAGAATTGGCGCGAATTGTCTAACGTGTTACTTACTTTAAACCACTCGTTTCCCTTCGGCGGCCCGCTAGGACAAGAGCCTGCCTCGGAGGCGTGCCAGTAGAGGTCGCCAGCCTCCACGTATCCCGTTTGATAGCAGTTGCCACTCGTGTTGTGAAGTCTGAAAAACAACCGTACACTGTTGCACTAAACCGGTGATAGTGGGAAACGGGAGGTCATGATTGCCATGTACAACGTGGAGGGAGAAGCTATGCAGAAGTCTATTCACGAACGTACAGCAACCTATCCACAAACTGCACCATCTTCTGCCCCCCTCCATACGTAGCCCGCAACGCAACTCTTCGATTTATAACTGGACGTTTTAAGAGTTATTTTATAACCTATGGACTTTTTCACTCACATGTAGTTACCACGAACACATTTTAAATTTCCCAAGAAGTACTTGTTATTATCAGTGAACCTAATTTTAGCTAATTGTATTTATTATTTACACGTAATTTAAAGTTGTTTTAATTATTTATTGTTTCATTCATACCGCTACTACTACTACTACTATTACTACTACTACTACTACTACTAGTACTACTACTACTACTACTACTACTACTAGTCGTAGTAGTACTACTAATACTAATACGTCTACACCTGATTATGATAAACCGAATACGTGCCTGAAGGTGATCAAGTCGAAGTTGTTGGCGTCTTGCACGTTGTACATGACACCGATGAAGCCATGAGACGCGTCGTGACGACGGCCGGGCATATTTCGCAGGTAGATGGTTGAGTCGTAGGCAACTCCAGACACCCACTGAGGGATGCTTACCCGGCAGACACCACGGCGGGGGTGCCCACTTCCGTAGGCATCGAGAACGAGGTAGTCTCTGGTACCGTAAACGTCGGTGTCGAAGCAGTTGTGCGCCTCATAGCCTGGCACTGCCAAAGATAACCATTACAAGAGCATGGAATCAACTGCGCCTCATAGTGCGCCAAAGCGCGAGTGTTAATCAAATTAAAATGGCATCCAAGAGGCATCTTTTACTAATTATTTTAACATTTCACGATCGTAATTAATTATTCATACATTTTTGTATTTATTTATTTATATTTAAGACAATCTAGTTGATTTTATTTAGTAGTAATTATTGCGTATTTTAGCATTTTTATATATGCATGTTTTTTATATTGACTAGTCATAGCCATTGCACAGAGTCCCAGAACAATTAATTGGATGTGGCGCTATATTAGAAATGTATTGTTATTATTATAAAATAACGGAAACACCCTTTAGTGGAGAATCAGCACTAGATTAAAACAAAATTTTACGGGGTTTTTTCGCAAAATAATATCCGCATGGCTTCCTCTATGCACAAAATGCATTCGCTTTAAAGGTTAATCATCCTCATTTCGAATCGACAGTAACATCACACGTTTGTGTAGGATGAACAGTCTAGAACTTAGGACCGATACTTTCGCTTAAATATGCCCTCCGAGGAAACTTGAAATGAGTGAGGGTCTGGTGACCCTACTATTTACATAGAGTTTACGACGAAGGTTAATCGTTATGGCATCGCTTACAAGGTCTACATGTGAGAATGTGAGATGTGCCAAATAGGCGCATATTCAAAAGGCATCTGAAGAGGGGACTTAAATACTGAAATAATAAGAATGAATACGAGATGAATGCGTGGTGATAATAAACACGGAGGGGCGGATGTAACTCCGAGCAGTCAATTCCAATACTTAAGGAATACACGTTCTAAAAATAACCATTGTCTTATTCGGAGTTTGGTTCGTTAAGGCTCTTCGCAAAGTATTCTGGGTAAAAATGCGTTCATTGGCATAGCGCGAAATTCAATTTAACAAAACAGGAACAAGTAGAACTATGACGTCTGCGGTCAAAGTGAGTTTGGTTTTGCACAGGCAACAAATGCATACTTTACACAAATCGGCAGCCCAATAATAATGCAAAACATAATTTTTGCTATATATTCCGTTGTTTAAATTTACATTCTGGACAAACCCCCCCCCCCACAATTCCATGATGTGCAGTTACGAAAATGGCGTTCTCCGAACAAGTCAGTGATGTGACCACCAGTGCACGATGATAATAATAGTACAAATTGAACATCTATTTGGCCTGAGTTACCTGGGTCGCGCGACCTACGACGCAACTGGATGTCACTGAAATAGACGATGTTATTGAAGCCCTTGAGCGTGAGTACACCGGCGCGACCAGTCGGCCGGAAGTAGGGAGTCGGTGAGGCTATGAGGTCATTGTCGAGGAAAACGTCCACTCGTTGTCCTGCCGTCTTCACGGCCACGTTGAACCAGACCCGGTCCGCCGGGGGACCCCTGCTACAACGGCCCCTGTGACGAGCGTCCCACGTAACAGCGCCGTTGGTCATGTGACCAGTTTGGTAGCAGAGGCGAGGGTCGCGCAGACTGCAAGCGAACGCAAGGGAGAGTTGACACGACGTCAGTTCAGAGAGTAGTTTTTATGACACTGATAATAAGGATGAAGTCAACGATGATGAATATGATTACGGCGACTATTATGATGACTGATGAGGGTGATATATCTTCCAAAAATACAAATGCCTATTTTATTCTTAATGTGTAACTGTATAAATGTATATGTGTATTTGTGCGTGTGAGTGTGCGCGTGTGCGCGTGTGCGCGTGTGCGCGTGTGCGCGTGTGCGTGCGCGTGCGTGTGCTTGTGCAAGTGCGTGTGGTGTGTTTGTGTGCGCGCGCGCGTGTGTATGTGTGTGCATGTGCGTGTGCGTGTCCGTGTGTGTGATTTAGGACGAACAACTTCCATATATGTTTCCGGCGGGTGACTTTGTTGTTATTGGTATAATTTTCTACACCCAAATGTCAGAAATTCCATGTTGCTCGATTTGCTTCTATTCTAGACTCGACTGTTCTCACCGAAGACGCGACACACCACCTGAAGATGACGAAATCAAAGTTGTCCTCGTCTATGACGTTGTACATGACACCCGGATGTCCCGTGCCGACGTAGTTGTAGAGGACGACGTTGACGTCATACGCCTGTCCCGCCACCTCGCGCCCCAGGACGGCTCGACAGAACAGTTGACTATTCACGACACTCGCGGCGCTCGCATCAAGCACCAAGTAGTCAGTCACGTTCTGTACGTGACTACGGCGACAATCGTACGCCATGTAACCGTGGGCTGGAAACATACGGTGGCCTTACTATTATTGTTATTATTATTATTAGTCGTAGTAGTAGTAGTAGTAGTAGTAGTAGTAGTAGTAGTAGTAGTAGTTGTTGTAGTAGTAGTAGTGTTATTGTTGTTGCTGTTATTATTGTTATTATTATTATTAGAAGTAGTAGTAGTATTGTTGTTGTTGTTGCTGTCATTATTGTTTTTATTATTATTATTAGTAGTAGTAGTATTGTTGTTGTTGTTGTTGTTATTGTTATTATTATTAGTAGTATTAGTAGTATTGTTGTTGGTGTTGTTGTTGTTATTATTGTTACTATTATTATTTGTAGTAGTAGTAGTAGTATTTTTTGTTGTTGCTGTTGTTATTATTATTATTATTAGTATTATTATTATTATTACCATCATCATCATCATTATTTTTATTCGGACACAGCAATCCATGAAAATGTACATGACAAAAATACATTGATACATAAAAACAGGTGTTACAAAAAGTTAAATATTGCTGAGATACATTAATTCGCTGATTGGATTCGTTCCGAGAGGGATATTTGAAGGAGAGACGACTTCACAAATTACACATATGGACAGAGGTGTATTTTGGTAGCATTCTGCCGTGTGGTGGAGCAATTTGTGTGACTACACCTACCGACCAGCAACCTCTTCTGCGTGACGCCGACATGTCTGAAGAAGACGGTGTTGCCGAAGCCGTTGAGCACCATCACGCCCCCGTTGCCTCGGGGCGGGTGGAAGTGAGGTCGGGCGCTGACAACGAGGTCGTTCGAGAGGTAGACGTAGGCCACGTGGTCCCGGATCTTCACCGTTACGTTAAACCAGGTCCGGCCGGTCGGAGGTCCGTTCAGACATTCGTCCGTCTGACCTGGAGACTCGTAGGTCACACCGCCCTCCACGTATCCCGTCTGGTAGCAGCGACTAGTCTCATGCAACCTCCCAAACACACTTTTCATTTATATATATATATATATATATATATATATATGTATATATATATACACATATATATATATATATATATATATATATATATATATATGACCAGCCACGGTAAAGTGAGTGTTACGGCACAAAATTGTGAAATCGAGTTTTATACCTCTGTGGATGTCACACATTTTTAGCATTAAAACTCACACGTCGAAATATCCCCAGTAGTTTGTGATTTATTGCTAAAACTAAGCACATTTAAAAAGCGACATTTTGAGATAATATAATTAAAATTTGGGCTGTGTATAAAAACAATGTCCACCGCAACCATACATTTAGTATTTTATTAGTTTTGGATTGTTTGTCGAGGAAAATGAACCGGACATTGAAAGATGAAATTATAAGGTATGCATTTCTACCAAAATCACAATATTCATGGGACATGACGTAGACAGCTATTTTTGGCTCGTGTGCAGAATAAGCCTGTGCAACTTATCAGCCGGTTCGCTGTGGCGGGTCACGTGACATAGACATTTATTTTTGGCTCGTGTGCACAATAAGCCTGTATGACTTAACACTCGGTTCGCTGTGGCGGGTCACGTGACATAAACATCTATTTTTGGCTCGTGTGCAGAATAAGCCTGTATGACTTATCACCCGGTTCGCTGTGGCGGGTCACGTGACATAGACATCTATTTTTGGCTCGTGTGCAGAATAAGTCTGTATGACTTAACACTCGGTTCGCTGTGGCGGGTCGCGTGACATAGACATGTATTTTTGGCTCGTGTGCACATTAAGCCTGTGTGACTTAGTACTCGGTTCGCTGTGGCGGGTCACGTGTCTCAGAGCGGCTCTCCAGTGTGAGCTTTAACTCACCATCAATCGGTTTGGTCATTCACAATCTCCTTTTCTTTCCCTATCCGTAGACGTAGGAGTCGGACATATTATTTTTAAAAACCAATAAAACTGTGAAAGGTTTACTTCAAACTGGAAAGTGTTCGTTGTTACGCAGTAGTCCGTGACATGACCCGCATATGAAGCTCAGTGTAAAAACCAACAAGGCTGTAATGCATGTTTCGACAATTCTCACCAAGACAGACTCAGGGAATTTGTGCAATGTTTGATGAAATCCTTATGTCATGTCTATGGAACAAGCAAGAATTGGGTGTATACGATTTTAGAAGGCTAGCAACAAAAACTCGTTTAATTTATATTTCACGTCTGACATCAAACGACGGGATAACAATATTGAAGACCCATTTCAAGTAACTCATTAACTGGTAACATAGAGAAGAACAAATATAGTTTAATGGCAAAACCGTATTATTGAAGCTTCCTTTATGTGTGTGTCTACTATGCATTACATTTAATACTAATTTAATCTGCTTAACACTTTTCTGTTTTTCTTATAGTGCCAGTCGGGTACTACACTGGGACACCAATATGTATAGGAATAATTATGCTTTCCGACTTTTAATTAAAATTTATCATGGGCCTACTTATTGTGGTAGACACCATGCATTCATGATCTCTTAGATCCATAATTATAACTATATTGAACATATTGTTATGATAACATTTAGTTTGCATTGTCAATTTCCCAAAAGGATACTAACGCATATCATATTACTTAGAAAGTAAGATTTTCACAAACCGGAAGTAGACGAAATCAAAGTTGTTGACGTCGCGTGCGTTGTAGATAACACCAGGGTGACCGAAGTTGACTCGGCTTCCGCCTCTCCTGTTGTACAGCGACACCTACAGGTGACATATGGTAGTTATTCCTGGTCAAGTACACTTGAATATATTTAGTACATATTTGTTGTATAATCTGTTAGTTCCGGTCGTTCACTAAATTTCAAAGGGCATTTCATCAAGACGTGAAGGGCGTTTTCTATTTCATCGGTGGAATTATACTATGTTCTTGTTAATCCTGTTTCAATTCGAAAGTATGGTCATTTATATATTAATACGCTAACGTTGGAGTTTTATAACTGTATCTCCCTCGAGATGCCGAGGTCCATTCGCCTCGAGAAGCAGAGGTCCGTACGCCTCGAGATGCCGTGGTCCATTCGCCTCGAAATGCCGAGGTCCATTCGCCTCGAGATGCCGAGGTCCATTCGCCTCGAGATGCCGAGGTCCATTCGCCTCGAGATGCCGTGGTCCATTCGCCTCGAAATGCCGCGGTCCATTCGCCTCGAGATGTCTAGGTCCATTCGCCTCTTCCTAGTTTCATTCGCTTCCTTAGACGACCGGACTCAGATCGAGCAACTAGCCATGCACTAACAAATTGTAAAAAAAAGTTATTTAATTACGTGGTTTTGCTATGATAGGTTTTACTAGAGGTCCTTTCTCATACACGGGAAAACTGATAGATGGTCAGTTTAATATAAACGATTAGTTTGTTGTTCCGTTGGTGGTTGTCAGCTAGTATACTCACAGCCGGAACATGTGTGCCACGTCAAACCCCGTGTCACTGAATCTCGTGTTCTGACGATCTTGGTCTACTTTAATACACTGCCCGATATTGCCCTGATGCAAGTGACACGTTGTGGCCATGAGCGATTTATACAGCACATATGTGTGGCGTACGTTTTTGAAGTATGCGTCTATTCGAGATTTGAACTTCGCCGGTCTATTTTTGTAAGTACTTCACACTAAGCAACTTTTGTAACAGTTTGGTTGCACAAATATCACGGAGTACGTGGTATATATTTAGCATATTACATACTTACGGTAGAATTTGTTCACGTTTTTGTTAAAGCGGCATAACACATTAATATAATACGAACAATGTGTGCCCCCACCTGTATATAGTTCAAACAAGCATGCATGTATGAGAAAGGCGAATAAACACTCGAGGCTCCTACACAAGATTACTACGTAACATTTTCAATGTGTCCTGGCGCGATCACATCACCAACCAGGAACTATATGACAGTCTAGCATGGATTTCCACCGCAATGAAGCAACGACGACTAGGTCTGGCAGGGCATGTGATGCGCCAGGACGAAATTGCTGAGTTCTGCTTTGGAAACCCTCGAGCCCTCGGAGAAGAGGTCGCCATGACCCTGAGAGAGAGACCATTCAGAGGGACATAATCCTCAGTGAGACTTGTACGGCTGCAACAATAGCAGGCAGAAAACAATGGAAACAAACCCATAATATTACCAAGTTAAGTGGGTGATATAAATAAGTTAGTTTGAGGAAGGCGAAGACCGGTGCGATACCTGGACGTCGTAGGCGAGGCCGCTGACTGAGGCGGGGGCGATGGCCCGGCACACGACTTGCGAGCGGGCGGGGAGAGAGTCCCCCTCGAGGATAAGGAAGTCAGACACGTTGACGACCGCGCTCGAGTTGCACGAAGACGTCGGCCACGTCACTGAAACACGTCATGTATCTCCATTTATTAATTGACCTATCCGTCATGTGACCTCTTGCCTAGCAAAAACTTAGCCTAGCCACACATAAAAACAGTATGCCGAACACGTGGAGTGTTCAACCGTTCAGTTGTATATTTTGTTGAAATTCTGACCTCAAAAGTGTTTCTTTAAGTGTGTTTCGTTTCGGTAAAAACATAAGGCATTGTTATTAAAGTGACAGCTGTATGAGTGAATGAACAATTTATGATATGTCATGAAGCAATAGTAATGTAATTTACATATATAACCGTTATCAACGATGTTCGCATCAAAGACCGTATATCAATACAAGACGGTGCAGCGCGCGCTATCTACATTGTTCGAGGAAAATACGTAAGCAGTTCGTCCGCCATTCTGGAGTTGCGCCAAGCCAGACCATACGCGTGCAGAAAATGCAGTTCTTTGCATTATCATTGCTCAACATTTTCAACGATAACCTCAGAATTTTAATTATATAAGAAGTGGTACAGCCTGATGATTATTCTGATGAAAAACGACGAATTTCAATTGGTTCAGTAAATAATTGCAACGTTTCTATGTGATTTGTTTGAAAATTTATTTCATTATTTTGAATTGTGATAGATAAAAAACTTCAAGGATTACTTTAATATCTTTCATTTTATATAACGCATGACAGCTTGGTGATTATTCTGATGAAATGAGGTGACTGGACAAATACGTTAACATCGCGCTTGCCTCCCGAATGGCGGACAAAAACCTTCAGGGTAGACTGCCATTTTCTTCTTCTTCTTCTTCATCCAATACACGCCTAGCCTCAACATGCTGAGGATACAGGCGGTGCCGTGGCATGGCAGGCGAACAGGAAATTGTTGTTTTGTTTTTAGAGTGCAATATATAAGAACACAAATTATCGTGTAAATAAACATAAATACGTGCAGAAGAACTTGGTAACGTCTAAAACATGGGGTACTGCAAAGTCTGGATGTTGCTTTTAAACGCATCCAGGCTGTTTTGAGGGAGGGAATTCCAAAGTCGAATGGTACTGGGGAAAAAAGAATACAAGTGGTAGTTGCATCTGGAGTGAGGGATAAGGTAAGATAAGGAATGTTGTTTTCTAGTGACTATATTTACAGGAATAAGGTATTGGTTTGCTGGTATACCCACTAGGCCATTTGCTATCTTGTACATCATACATAGTTTTGCATCAGTTCTTCTGTCTGATAAGGATCTCCATCCTAATGTCTGGAGCATGTCTGTTACACTGGAGGTATTGTGGTGGCGATATAAGACATATCGGGCTGCACGGCGTTGAATCATTTCTAGTTTGTTTATTTGTGTAAGGGTATATGGATCCCAGACAGTACAGCTGTTCTCCACGATGGGTCTGACAAAGGTGAAGTAGGCCTGAATTTTTATTTGAATTGACGGAACTTTGAGATTTCTGCGGAGGAAGCCTAGTGATCTATTTGCTTTTAGACAAATGTTATTTATGTGGGCATTCCACCGGAGATCTGAGGTTATGGTTATACCAAGATATTTTATCTGTTAAACAGTTTCTAGTGTTTGACCGTGAAGCATGTATTGATTGTTAATGACAGTTTTGTTTCTTGTTACAGGTATGACATGGCATTTTTGAAGATTGAATTCCATGTTCCAGGTTATGGCCCATTTTCTCGCTCAGTGACGCCTCCTGTCCAAATAGAGGCTGCTTGGTTCGCATAAGCACATATTGACGGAGATCACGCGCAAAATTATTATTGTGACGTATGCAAACCGCGATATACTGGATACATAAATTTACTGCGTAGTTTATTGATCGAATACGAACGAAACAGCCTATTAATAACGTTGACGGTTTCCCGCCCTTATTGCTGCATGACACATAATCAGAATCCGTACTGACCGAGTTCAACCCACATTGTGGGCTTGTGGCCGAGTTCAACCAGTACTATAGCGAGTTCATCTGTATTGGCCTAGTTCATCACGAACGTTACGTTACGACGTTTGCATCATTCCAAACATCATCACGTGTCGCCAAAGACATGCCATCTTTTCAGCGCACGACAATTTAATCGTGCACGACAATTTAATCGTGGGAATTTATAGTAACGGCAATTATAGTTCAAAATATTAAAATGTGAATTTAACGCCCGTAGATATTCGTGATAGTGTATGCAAAATTGTAAATTATATTTATAAAATTATGAATTTATCATCTTTATATTGCTTTCGTATTGGCCTTCGGGTAGTCGAATTGGCCCGAGGTCTCGGCCAATCCGACTGCCCTCAGGCCACTGCAAAGGCAATACGAATATGACAAATCAATAACACATATCACTATGAGTAAATATGTAAGAAGACATCATTAGTATTTACGATGGGGGTTTACAGTGGGAACGTTACTAAATTGAGTATTCAGCACTACATAAATATGACACTGTGAATCGACAACTCGATACGTCGGGACGGCAATAGAAAACCTCCACAAAATACCAGATGAGAAACCATCATTACCAAGCCAACTTATGTTCGCGAGGGAAGATATCCGGCTAATTATTTACTTTTCCAACACACTCCAACTAGACAAATGTCTTCATTTCCAAGTGAAACTATATATCGTGTTTAGTGAACCCTTCGTTAAGAATCGAGCCGTTCTCTCAAAAAAATTTGCAATCACTATCTGTTGAAGATTGTTTGTCAACTACTCATGTCAACGTAGCTGTGATGCCCTTGTCGGCGTACTCACTGATTCTTCTACGAAATACCACTCTCAAACGACTGTCTCTCCAGAACTGGATATTTCGAATATTGGTCGCAAGGCCGCGTTATCTCAAGCAGAGGTGGTACTGGTTATTGCAGGACATTCGCATAAAGAGTAACGGTTGTATTTCGTTCAATTCGCGGTCTTGTTTGCAGAAATTAGATGCGCTGTGGCCAAAGTCAAACGGCAATTCCAGAAACTTGCAGTTAGACCCGTATGTAGTTGCAACAGCTATGTCAACCGAGCGCAATGTCTTAACTACGAACCCTGATTAATAAACAAAAATTTGCGGGCAGTATATCTTCAACAAATATATTCGTATGATGTCATTTATTAACAGTTATTTATAAAAATCTGTAACACTAGAATAAATATTTTGAAGATATACTGCCTGCAAAGTTGTTTTTGATAAGCCAGAAACATTGCTGGCAATTTGAAAGTTTCGCCCGCAAAATGCTCAAAATCTAAACAAAACATTCAATTCGTAACCAATCGTTATTGGCACTTACTGCTTTGACCATTGCTCGTTCCCTGGCTGCTGACGAAATTGGGACAAAGTACAACTGGTTAAGTTTTAGTTCTAGTTGGTTAGATTGTTATGGTATTATTCAACCAGTCAGCCTTTTTCAGAACATTATCGCCAAGCCAGTCTTTCTACGTTGGCACTGGGGGTGGCCACTGCCAGGCTGCTTCTCGTCAATGTTGAGAGCCAGGATTTTACACCAATATACCATGCCTGTCCACTCCGGGTATTGAACTCAAAGCGTTGGTATGCCAAGCGGATGTGCTACTACTGCGCTACCATGACATTGTTTTCTGGAAGTTCAGCGAAGGTGGCACAACGGAACATACAACCTGCTTTTAAAATTTAAGAACATATTAACAAAAATTGGAACAGACAGGGTCGGCTTAAATGGTAGAGACGACGCACCGGTTAGAAGACGCCGCAGGGCTATGTTGGGTGTCATGAACAAGACGAGGTTACCGAAGCCAGTGATCGCCAATACCCCGACCCTCGCCGTCGCTGTAAACATCGGCTCAATCTTAGTGATCAGGGATCCGTTGACGTACAACGTCGCCAACTCCGGCCTGACGCGCATCTCTACACCGTACCAGCGTCGGCCGTACAAGGCCCTGCGCTGGACTTCATGACATATCCCGTGAAGAAACGGGTCGTACACGATCTGACCGTTGATCATGTGACCAACCCTGTAGCAGTCACCGGTGTTTCTGTAGCGAATCCTATCAAGAGCCAAAATAGGCATTTTAAGCATCTATGAGTGTATTTAACGCCCGGTCGACAGTATGTGCACACAAGCAAACAAGCATGCAAGCATGCACACACATATACACATATTCGCACATAGGCACACACTCACGCACGCACGCACGCGTACAGACGAACGCACGCACACACAGACTTCTTATTAGACCGACCGCAACTGTCACATTTCGTGAGATGAACCCGTTGTCGCCTTTTTCGCGTGTCTCCTAAGTTGCGAATAATTTAAACGATTATTTTCTCTAATAACTTTCACAAATGAGTTATTTTAACAACTAAACCGATTTGAACTAAATAAGACTTAACATATCTCAACACCATCACGTGAGAAACTGTCTCGTTTAAACACGGACCCGAAACGGTGGCTTCTCGTTACGGAGGGTGTTCAGAATCATGTCGCTGACTACAAGACTGATGAACACTAGGCCTAATTGATGTATCCAATACGTCGCGCTTTGCCTATGTCACAGTCAAAATTAGGCGCCAGACCTCCCCCAAGCTTCGCCGTTACAAACGATTTTGAAAACGGTTATCGTGAATTACATTACTACATGTATTACTACATGAGATCTCATCAATCAAACATTACCGCGTACAGTTGTCACATTAAAAAAACTTTGCCTTATGTTTTTGTCATAAAGAAACACTTTTGTGGCCAGAATTTCAACAAAAGACACGACGGAATGCACGAATAAACCACCTGTTCAGTATCAGTTTTTATAGCTTGACGTAGTTTTTTGTTAGGCAACAGGTCACGTGGTGGAAAGGTAGATTACCTTTGTTCCTGTCATGCTATTACATGTCGACGTGAAACTGTAAAGTATGAATTACACATCACCTGAAGACGACGAAATCGAAGTTGTCAAGGTCTTGGACGTTGAACATTATGCCCGGATTGCCAAGGTGCTCATCCTTCTGCCCTATGTGGTTCCGCAATGGCACGGTGACGTCATAGGCGACTCCGCTCACTTGTTGTGGCGCAATAATGCGGCAGAACTCCGGGAATGCCCGCTGTCCGAGATTAGCGTCTAGAAGGAAGTATTCGCCTAAATCGATGACGTTGGCACTATGACAGTTGAACGAGATGTATCCGGGCACTGAAGCAACAAGGTAAGTTCTTATATAGCGTGGCATCCAGTTGTTTGGACTGCTCAAAGTGCTTTACACTGCAGACTGGTACTCATTTTTTAAATACCGCAGCGTGAACTGAAACACTACGGAGTGATAAAATTGTTCATGCTTGAAAAGGCAGCAAGATAATTAAAATCCGCATTATCTCGATTGTGTCCAATGTTCGGAATACTGCGCCCCACGACGGCACACCTGCATGACAGCATGGCATGATGGCATCACAGAATGACACGACAGAATTGTAAGATGACATGACAGTATCGTCAAATGACACGACAGCATGGCACCTAACATAACACGACGGTATCGTATGATAACACGACGGCATCGCTATGATGACACGACGGCATCGTTATGATGACGCGACGACATCGTCAAATGACATGACGGCATCATAAGATGGCAAGACTGCATTGCAAAAAGACATGATGGCATTGCAAAACGTCACAAAGACACTGCAAGGTGACATGACAACGTTGCAGAATGTCAAATGCGCCATTGCTTTGGATCGGTGATTAAGGATGAAGGTTAAACGGATACAATAATGAAATAACAATGTTTGCAAGTTAATTAGACAGCCCACATATGACTAATGGTCGGTTTTGCGTAATACAGCCACTTCGAAATTAAAGTCACCCTAGGGTAATCCCAAAGTTGTTCCAAATACAGTATAAAGTATAGGAAATTAGTTCCGCTAATACGGTCACCTCGCTAATCAAGTCACCTT
>CM034533.1:16170542-16203042 GCA_020002185.1 Paraescarpia echinospica | reverse complement strand
TCTAAATGAGGCCTAACTATTGTTTTGTACAGCGGTATTATTAGTTCTTTTTCTTTATATGCTATATTTCACCTAATCAATTCAAGGATTTGATTTCCTTTTGAAGCTGCAATTCCACACTGCTCTGAAACCTTCATGTCAGCACTAATTGTCAGCCCTAAGTCTTTTTCTTTTACATTAGTATTTAGTACAGTTCCCCCCATTGTATATTCTACATATTCGTTCCCATGTCCTGTGTGAAGACATTTACATTTCCCAAAATTGAACAACATTTGCCACTTTTCAGACCATTTGATCAACCTGTCAAGATCATCCTGTAAATTCTCTCTATCTCCATCACTTTTAATCCTTCTAAACACTTTTGTATCATCTGCAAATTTCAACACTTTGCTAGCTATATCATCGTCCAAATCGTTTATATATATTAAGAATAATATAGGTCCCAGTACTGATCCCTGTGGAACTCCACTCAAAATTGATTTCCAGTTTGAAGCCTCCCCATCAACAATTAGGTGTGGTGGTTAAGAATAGACCAGAAGTTGACTGGGAGACAGTAGCAGAAAAAAAGTTGGAACTCGGCGAGGATGTTGTGGAGTTGGAGTACATGCCTGGCAGAGCGAAGTGAAGTCGCCGTGGCTAGAGTGTATTAGTGAACTAAAAACGTGTCGTTGCCGCACTCCGAAGTGGAGTTGCTCACACAAGTGTTGTGTTGTAGTTTGATCGATTTGAACGACAGGTTTTCGTTACATCTACATAATCTCGTACACAAAGGCAGACGAATATTTCAGTCGTTAAAATACAACCGACTGTGACAGTAGAATATATGGTACATTTGGGGGCTACAACCCGCTCAAGTCGTACTCGACTCCTGTCGGAGTAGCTCAAATTTGTTTAAAATTATGTTGCTATTGTGTATGCTACTCCGCCACCGCGTCATCCGATTCCACCTGCATGAAGTTAGTAAAGATACAATTGTATATACTATTTTTGCGACCAAACACCAATGACTTAGGTGCGCTTACCCTAACACTGTAAAACAGAACTGTGACGTCATACGACTCGACCGCAATGCGTCCAAGCAGTCGTACCTTGCAGTAAATCTCGCTTGGTCGTCTCGCGCGAAGACCACCAATAACGAATTCGTTCGTCTTTTCCGTTATGACGTTCGGCTCGTAAATGCAACTGCCCGCTGTGTAGTTGGGTGCTAGCGAAATAAAATAAAACATATCGTGAAGTATGACAAATTTTAAAACAATACTTTATTGATCAATTCTAAATCAAATCAAATCAAATCGTGACATTTATATAGCGCCGTTCCAACAATCGTTGCTCACGGCGCCGTACAGAATGTTCGGGAAAACAGGTAAGTCTTAAGTTCCATAGCGTTGGGGCTGCCACGCAAAAGGATCTATCACCCCAGCGACGCGTTGCACGTGGTACACATAAATGATTGTGTTCACTGGAGCGCAGCAATCGAGTTGGCTGACGTCTGTTCAAACATTTGGTGATATACTGTGGTGCACAGCCAGTCAGTGCTCGGTGCGTGAGTAGAAGTATCCTATACTCTACTCTAACTGCTATCGGCAGCCAGTGCAGCTTGGTCAATAGAGGTATGACATGACAGAAGTTCCTGGCGCCGTCGTCAAGGCGGGCCGCCCAGTTCTGTACTCTCTGCAACCGTTCTAGTTGTTTCACAGGCAGTCGGTGGAGTAATGCATTGCCAACGTCAAGTCTGCTGGTAACAAACGCATGTATGACTTGTTCTGTCGCTGCAGGTGTTAGATAACGTCTTATTCTTGCAATATTTCGGAGATGGAAAATTGCAGATTTACAGACAGCAGTCACGTGCGTCTCCATCTTCATCTCGGCATCGTACATTCTGAGTTACAGTGACCAAACAGTCTCCAATGCATAGTGTGCGCAGCTCAATTTTTTTTAGTAGTTGCGCAGAGCCAAGCACGATGACTTCTGTCTTTGAGTCATTCAACTTTAACAAGTTTGTCATCATCCACGTCCTGATCTCCGCTACACATTCTTCAATACGGACGACAGCCGCAGCAATGTTCTCTTGGTGGGGTTTCACTGGAATGTAGATTTGAGTATCATCCGCGTAGAAATGACACATCAAATTGTACTTGCGAATAATCTTAGCAACTGGTGCTACATAGATGGAGAACAGCTGAGGACGCAGCACGGAGCCTTGTGGTACCCCGTATACCAGAGGACGAGCAGGCGATGTAGCACCATGAATGTGGACAGACTGGACTCTGTCTCTCAGGTATGACTTAAACCAGTCCAGTGCATCTTGGACCACTCCGATATCATGAGAGAGTCTATGCAACATCACTTCATGGTCGACGGTGTCAAATGCAGCCGATAGATCAAGGAGAACCATGATGACAACATTCTGATTGTCCATTGCGTACAGGATGTGATTCTGCACACAGACAAGGGCCGTCTCAACGCTGTGATTCGGCTTGTACGCTGACTGATAGGGCTCACAGAGATTGTTCTCCGACATGTGAGCTGACAATCTCGCAGCAACGACACGTTCTATTGTCTTCGATAGATAGGGTAGATTTGACACGGGTCGGTAATTATTCAAGACAGTTTTGTCTAGACTCGGTTTCTTGAGTACTGGCCTGATGTGCGCTTCCTTCAAGTGCGAAGGCATTACCCCCGTTCTCAGAGACAGGTTAACAATTGTCATGAGCATAGGTACAACATCGTGCACACAGTCTCTAAGAAGCCATGTCGGAATGGGATTAAGTTCACAAGATTTCACTGGCGATGACTTCAACAACATTTCAACTTTAGCCTCAGTGGCTGGCTCAAATGCAGTCAGCAGATACGTCTGCGGTGCATCCTCAGCAGAGGCATTTACAGTGATGACATTCTGATTCAGTTCAGACCGAATTTTCAAGATCTTTTCTGAGAAGAAATACGAGAACCGCATTGCCAGTGTGTCAGACGAGTCACATGGCGGTAGTGGTGTGCCATTATCAGTGTGTAGGAGCTTGGCAACAATCTTGAACAGCTGCTTCTGGTCACCAGATGCATCACCAATTTGATTCGTGTGGTATTCAAGTTTTGCACGGTGCACAAACGAAGTGACGAGCTGGCGCTGGAGACAGTAGGCAAGCCTGTCAGACTCCAGTCCAGATTTTCTCCATGTTTAACAAGATTTAACAAGATTGCCATCCAGAGAATTAACTCTAGATGGCAGGTGGACAAGGAAGCCCTTTGGCTTATCGAGAGTCCAACCCTTTTATCTACATATATCCAGCCCTTCTGAGGTATGTGTCGATTTTATTTTTAAACATATTCACACTACTAGCACCCACACAATCATCAGATAATCTGTTCCATTCATTCACAGTCCTTTGTGAAAATGAGAACTTTCTTACGTCTAATCTACACTGCTCCTTTACTAATGTAACTTCGTGTCCTCTAGTCTTTCTATCTTTCTTAACTGAAAAAAATATATTTCTATCAATATTTTCATAACCATTCAATATTTTAAACACTTCTATCTGATCTCCTCTCAGTCTCCTGGTCTCTAGTGTTGTTAAACCACATTCTTTTAGGCGTTTTTCATAACTAAGATCCCTCAGTTTTTGGTATCATTTTAGTCGCTCTCCTCTGTACTCTTTCTAGCATATCTACGTCCTTCTTGCGGTATGGCCTCCACGCTTGTATACAATATTCTAAATGAGGCCTAACTATTGTTTTGTACAGCGGTATTATTAGTTCTTTTTCTTTATATGCTATATTTCGCCTAATCAATCCAAGGATTTGATTTCCCTTTGAAGCTGCAATTCCACACTGCTTTGAAACCTTCATGTCAGCACTAATTGTCAGCCCTAAGTCTTTTTCTTTTACAGTAGTACTTAGTACAGTTCCCTCCATTGTATATTCTACATATTCGTTCCCATGTCCTGTGTGAAGGCATTTACATTTCCCAAAATTGAACAACATTTGCCACTTTTCAGACCATTTGAGCAACCTGTCAAGATCATCTTCTAAATGCTGTCTATCCCCATCACTTTTAATCTTTCTAAACACTTTTGTATCATCTGCAAATTTCAACACCTTGCTAGCTATATCATCGTCCAAATTGTTTATATATATTAAGAATAATATAGGTCCCAGTACAGATCCCTGTGGAACCCCACTCAAAACTGATTTCCAGTTTGAAGCCTCCCCATCAACAATTACCCGTTGTCTTCTGTCAATCAGCCATTTTTCTATCCAGTTAATTATACCATTTCCTATGCCATGGGCTTTTAGTTTAAGCAGTAATCTCTGATGTGGCACTTTGTCGAAAGCTTTTTGAAAATCTAAGTAGATGATATCTACTGGTGATCCATCATCTACCCACTTAGTGATATCTTCCAATAAACATAACATATTTGTTAAGCATGACCTCGCTTTTAGAAACCCATGTTGAGATGGGTTTATCAAGTTATGTTTAACAAGAAAATCCACCATGTGATCTTTAATTAGTCTTTCTAACAATTTACAAATCACCGATGTTAAACTAACTGGTCTATAATTATTTGACTTGTTTCTCGAACCTTTTTTAAATAACGGTATAATGTTTGCTTCTTTCCATTCTAAAGGAACCACTCCCTCTTCTAATGACAAGTTGAAAACTGTTGCAAGCGGTATGCTAATTTGTTCTACAATTTCCAATAGTAGTTTGGGTGGAATACCACCCACTCCAGGTGATTTATTATCCTTCATAGCCCTAATTTTCTTAGCTACCATTTCTGGGGTTACAATTAACTGTCTTAAATAGTCTGATTCTGCCCCCTTGAACTTACTTAGCCTCTGGTACTGGCAGTGAACTAGTGTCTTCTCTGGTAAACACTGAACTAAAATACTCATTCAGGTCTTCTGCCATTAAGAATCCTTCTGATATTATATTTCCAGCACTATCTTCTAGAGGACCGACCTTATCTTGAACTTTCTGTTTGCTTCGAACATACGCATAAAACTCTTGCTGTCATGTTTTATATTACAAGCTAATTTATGTTCATAGCTTCTCTTTGAATTTCTAATTTCAGCTGTAGCTTGGTTTAGTGCTTCTTTATAAATGTTGTAGTCTTCGTCATTTCCCGTATGTCTATATGACTTCCACATCATTTGTTTATACTTCATTTTTCTAATGGCTTCTTTCGATAAGTATTTCTTTCTGGTCCGTTTCCCTTGTTTTTTGAAGGGAACACATTTATCTACGATGCACTCTATTTCATTCTTTAAGATATTCCAGCATTATGTTGCTGTCTTATTCTTCAGTGTATTATTCCAGTCTATCTTTGCTAAATATTTCCTCATTTCCTTATATCTTCCTTTGTGGAAATTTCTCCTGAACTGCTTTTTATTATTTCTTTCTGATTTTACTTTGATGGTAAAATGTATCTGATTGTGATCACTACTTCCCAGAGGCTCACATAATTTAACATTGTCAACTAATTCATTCTGTGAGGACAAAACTAAGTCTAACACATTCTCTCCCCTGGTTGGTTCTAGCACATGTTGAGAAAGGAAACTATATTGTACTAAAACTAAAAACTTGTTGTCCTCACTACCCATACTCTGTAGAGATTTCCATTTTATATGCCCATGGTTAAAATCCCCCATAATAACACAGTCCCGTTTGCTCACTTCCCTTATAGCGTTTTGTATTTTTTCATTCTCTTCTATGCTTATGTTTGGACTTCGATAAACTAATCCAACCGTTAACGTTGAGTTTACTGTAACTATGTTACACCAAACAGCTTCTTCGCAAACTGCTTCTCTGTCTAATTTTATTTCATAAGCCTGGATAGATTCTTTAATATATAAAATAACTCCACCTCCCCTTCTTCCTATTCTATCTTTCCTAAACATTACATATCCTGTCAGTCCCAATTCGGCATCTGATATATCGGTGGTTGCCCATGATTCGGTTATACCTATTATGTGAGAGTCAATATCTTCTACCATAATGTTTAGTTCATTTCTTTTGTTTACTATACTCCTTGCATTTAAACAAACACATTTATACCCAGCTTCAGAACAGTTTTCCAGACTGTTCTTTGCTGAATTATTTTTGCTGCCTTTATGTATGCCTCCAGTTTCAGGCTTCTCTGCGAGTCCCCCCTGCGAATTTAGTTTAAATAGATGCAACCTGTCCCACTGTCAACAGATCGCAGCAGATTCTCTGAGAATACTGCTGCCCCCTTTCCACTTAGATGGAGGCCATCTCTCATGTACATATCTTCTCTCCCAACAAAGTACCCCCATAAATCTAGGAATCCCACGCCCTCTTCCTCACACATCTGCTCAACTAGTGCGTTGATCGCCATCCTCTTACAATTTCTGTATCTTGCCCCCTTCCTCCCATTACTGGCAAAATTCCTGAAAGAATAACCTGTTCCACTCTTGTCTTCTTTAGCTTCCTCATTAGATGTCTGTACTTCTGAACTATCCCAGTTGTTCCCTCCTTGTCTGCATTGTTTGTCCCAACGTGTACTAGTATAGACCCTCCCTTGCCATGCCCCAATACCTTTTCTTCCCTTTCGGTCACATGCTCTATCCTAGCCCCCGGTAGACATACAACAACGTCCTTCCCCTCGCATATAGTCTTGTCTGTTTTTCTCAGAATTGAATCGCCCATAAACACTCTCTCTTTTCTCCTTGCCCCCTCAATCACTGCCTCGGAGCAGCTCCTCCGGTTTGCATATGTCTGGTTGTTGTCTTTTCCTCTTGTCGTCTTCTCTCCTGTCACATTCTCTTCCATTCCCTTCTTTCCTGTCGCGTTTTCTCTTGTCCCCTTTCCTCCTGTCATCTTCTCTTCTAGCACATTTACTCTCACTTCCTTTCGTCCCTTCTTCTTTTCTCCCATCACATTTTCTTCTCTCCTCTCCCGTCCCTTTTCCCCGGCTACCTCCTTCACTACGGTCACTTTCTCCCCTGTCACCTTCACGCCTGTCATGTTTTCTGTTTTTTTTCTGAACTGCCTCTGTGGTATCTACCTCTTCACCACCTGTATCGCTGTCGTGTGTCTCCTCGTTCTCTACAGTCTGACTACCTGCTGATCTATCCCCACTGGCCCGTTTTCTTTTCCTCTGCCGAACACTTTTCCTCCGTCCCTCTGTTTTTTTAATGTCTTGTTCCTTCACACCGGTCACCTTCCTTCCTCTCAGTCTCCTTTCTTCAGTCTCCGTGTCACAACTCTGCTCCTTCTGTGTTGTAGAATTCTCAACTCTCTCCGTGCCATCCCTCTCTGCTCCATCTATTTCTATGTTGAGTCTCGCCTCCATCTCCTTCACTATATCCGTCAACTTACACACCTCCTTCATCAGACATTCCACCCTCAAACACCCCATACACCGAAATGTGAATCCGTCATCTTTGGTCTCTGCCCATGATTTTGGGCAGCCAGACAACGCAAAATCCACCCAGCTCTGGCAGTCGTTGCAAACTAGATGTCGTTTTGCCCTGAGTTGCCGCTTGCAAGGTGCCATATCAGAATTTATTTATGTTCAAAGTAGTTTTTATGTAGTCTTTGAAAAGACTTTTCTGTGTACAATTTACACCAGATTGTTTAGGTTATAGTTAGTTATATTTGTTAACACATAGTGACACACCGTGCCTTACCTAGTTACGATGTCGATGGCAATGTATTCAAGTTAGGCTTAGATACAAGGTAGTCTTTACAAAGACTGTTTCCTGTGTACTATTATACACTTTAAAAGATTGTTATTTCAGGTTTTAATTACTCATCTAACTACACCGATTATCTCAAATAACGCTATTCTATTGTCGTTCACGGTACGCTAACTTCGCCAGTGACCTACTTTGTAAACAACGTTCCGATTACATTAACGTCCCCAATTATCGCTCGCAAATCGCCTACTTTTAATCTACCCTAGATTACTCCCTCTAGCTAACTTTTAACAAAAAATATTGCTTAATATATATCTATAATTACGTTATGTATGCTATACGCTCAATAATATCACTTATCTTGATCAAATATCCTTATATTTTCGCAAGTTTGCTGCACCAAATTCAAATCAATTCACCACCGTAAGTCCCCCATGATAATGTTCTTTCCAGTTGTCGTCTAACACATTTTTGCGATCGTATGCCATCATTATACCACGGCGTGTGTGGTCGTACAATCACTGTGCGGTTCTTTAACGGTGCTAGCTTGTCAATGATAGCCGCAATGGTTTCATTGTACATGTCAACAGCATGGTTCATGTCACCAGACAGATGATTTGACAGTAGCAACGAACGGATTTCATCACATATCGCAGTGGTATTGATCTGTCGATAATTTCGACTCGTCGTCGTTACCCGGACGTTTGGTGGTTTCACGAGTTGCAGTGTGCAATGAATTGCCGAGTGGTCTGACATGAGTGAGATGTCTGTTCGTATATTGTTCAAAAACATATCAGATAAACGCGTTATAAGCAGGTCGATGGTATGTCCGGCAACATGCGTCGGGACTTCCACGTGCTGAGTAAAATCTACTGCATTTAGAATGTTTTGAAAGCGCTTAGTGTCATTGTCTGATGTATTGTCCATGTGGAAGTTAAAATCACCTGCGATCAGCATGTTTGACGTATACATCGACATGGTGTCCAACAAATCACAAAATTCTAGAAGAAATTCCGCAGTTGTAAAGCCATTCTTGGAGTTTGGCGGGGGGCGATAGACGGCAAGAAGACGAACAGACTGAGTGTCGTTGCTGAGTTGTAGACACATCGATTCAAATGTCTTTGATTTCGGCATCCCGAGATGTCGCGTTGTGAAGCCAGTCTTGTAGACGACTGCAACACCACCACCGGTGCCGTACGTTCTCGGGACATGTCGTAGTTGATAACCAGCAGGTGTGACGCAACCAGTAGAGACGGAGTCATCAGCACCCAACCACGTCTCTGTGATGACTACATTTGATTAAATTAACATAAACTTACCCCTTTGGAGATTAACAACATCAGCCGTTATTCATGTACCCAGACACGTGTTCTTCTTCTGTGCCCAAACAACTTTTGAAATTAGTTATATAATTTTTCATTATATTTCATTAGGATATTCAGTGATGTTATGTTTGCGTTTCATTATGTTTGCACGACAAGAAAATAAAAATGTGGTTAACTGGTCAACAAAAATCGCTGTTAAAACGAACGTGTAAAATAAATAGAACGCGAGTTATCATGTTATCTTTTTTGAAAAGTGTGCATGTGGATCTCCTCCAGCTGTTTTATTGGCTTTCTATTATTTTTCGTATATATTTTTTCGTATATATTTCTTCGTATATATTATTATATTATATTATGTGTGTGTGTGTGTGTGTGTGTGTGTGTGTGTGTGTGTGTGTGTGTGTGTGTGTGTGTGTGTGTGTGTGTGTGTGTGTGTGTGTGTGTGCGTGCGTGTGTGTGTGAGATCCCCTCCAGCTGTTTTACGGGTTTCCTATTTTTTTCATTTCGTTGTGGATTCCATTCCATATATATATATATATATATACATATAATTATATATGAAACTTTGGAGAAGCGTCATTTCGCTATGTGCTCTACTCGGAGCGAAGTGGACTAAGTAAGTGTTTTGGAAATTGGGTGTACTACCATTCTGACAACAACTAATAATAAACCCTGACAACAACTAATAATAATCAGCAGTTGAGTGAATAAGTAAGTAAATGTCATGTTAAAGAAGCACTACCTACTGTGTACGACTTGGTACGCGTCAACTCGCAGATCGGAAAAGAAAACTAAATTGCCCTCTCCGTTAGGGGTTAGGACGCCTACAACGAAAGAGGCGGGGACTTTGCTGTACGTGCTGCCGACTAGTTGGTTATCTATACTGAAGTAGGTCACGAATGGCCGCACTTCAACTTTGACCCAGAACCACGTGCGTGGACTGGGGTCACCGCCATTACAACCTTGAACACGCACGTCTGACACAGCTGTGTTGCGGATGATACCAGTTGTAAGACAAGCCGTCGCGTTATTCACCCTGGCCAACAAAGAATGTAACAGTAACAGGGCAGTAAGTTAACTACATAGAATAGCGATACTATTACGTTAGCATTGAAATAGCTGCATGACTATTACAATACTATTGAGATGTCGTCGTGATTATTTCAATAGTATTGCGATAGCATTATGGACTTGAAAAAGCCGTCCCAAACCACAACGTATGGGTGGCGCCATTGCGTTAGCCTTAGAGGCGGTTAATTCCTAAACAGGTGATGCCGTGATAGACCCTCCTATGGTCACTGGTTGTTGGTGTCAGTTTGGCAAAATGGTAACACAGTAAAAGGAAATTGAAACAGCATGTTGACGAAACTAGTGTTTGTGTGGCGCAAGTAGCCATGTTTAGCTGTTTGCCTAATGTCGTTGTTATCAATAGTTCGTTGTACGTTAACTACAAATAATTAAGCTCATTGTCGATAGATAGTTCACTATCGTCACATCGCCTATCGTGATGTAGCAATAGTTCGGTGAATTGTTACATCCCTAGATTTAACCAGACTTCAATTGCTAAGTTATATCTTCATATAACTTAGTGGTGTTAAACAGATCCACTTGTGGCACACAACAACATCGTCATCTTGCACGGCGCTGTCAATCACTGATCAAAGCCTGTAACTGTAGCAACAGCACAGCAACAACAACAACGCAATAATAACTGAACAACACAACAACAAAGCGTCAACAACAAAAAACGGTGTTGTCAACGACAACAACAACTCTCACGACAACAATAGTAACAACAACAACAACAACAATTGTCCTTTAGACCGCTGCACCCTCTACCTGAACAGTACAAAACTGGTATTGCCGACGTCAGGACCGTTATACGTAATTCCCACGGCTCCTTGTCTTGGTTTTTCATTGCCGAAGTTTGTAAACAACTTCGCATTGACGTCATAGGCGTCGTGGCTGTAACTCTGTTTCAGCACTGCCTGACAGTAAGCGGGGACATTGGTTGACTTCACCGAGCCGGCTAGCACTGCGTAATGAAGTTCGTGTACTTCGCTGCCTCCTCGGCATCCCGTCATGTCGAAGTCTGACACTGCGGTGCAGACAACATGTCGGAATTAACAAAAGGATGTAATCCAGGATAACGCAGGCGACGAAGTAGTATCGCGGTTTTTGAGTCGGCAACCAAAATTACACGTAACTTCAACGTTAGTTGTGTAGTGCTTTCCGTTCCCCCACGATCTTAAAGAACACAGTGTGCTGCCAACATAGGTCGCGCTGCTACATTCGAAAAATGCTCCGTTGACACGGACTTGTAATGTTTTATCAGCTTTAATATTTCTTCTTTTTTAATGAATTGTTCTCACCACTCGTTGAGATGTACTGAAGAAAACACTATTGTTCAACGAAGTGCCTCTAGCATTTGAACATTTCTGTTAAATTCTACATAGGTCCGGTATGCCCGTCAACCGTCATTGCTACCATATCTCCGTTTTTGATGGATGTGTTTTCTGCTAACCAAAAGGTAAAACTTTATGTATTTACAAACACAAAATCATAGGCCTTTACATAATTTACATCAAAACTGAATCATATGCAATATTCTGCATGTTACTAAATATGTATACAGAAAAGTGGTATATTCATTATTTTATATTATGTTGATCAATATACTCGTAATTGTGTATATGTCATGCTGATTCAACGTACTAAGCATAACAGTGGTGCACCGTAGAATTATTAACCAGACAGAGAGAGAGGGGGGAGGGAGGGAGAGAGAGAGAAAGACATACATACAGACAGACAGGCAGACAGGTGCACAGGCGCACAGACGCACAGACGCACAGACGCACAGACGCACAGACGCACATACACAAAGACGCACAGACACACAGGTACACAGTCACACACACACACACACACACACACACACACACACACACACACACACATACACACACAGAGAGAGAGACAGACACACAGACACACAGACACATAGACACATAGAGAGAAAGAGAGAGAGAGAGAGGGAGGGAGGGGGAGAGAGAGAGAGAGAGAGAGAGAGAGAGAGAGGGAGAGAGAGAGAGAGAGAGAGAGAGAGAGAGAGAGAGAGAGAGAGAGAGAGAGAGAGAGAGAGAAAGAGAGGGAGAGACAGACAGACAGACAGACAGACAGACAAACAAATAGAAAAAGAGAGACAGAGAATACAGAAAAATCGTAACATGTTCTGCTGCCAGAACACGTACGCTTATGGGCGGCCCGATCTTCAAATTGAGCTCCGTCGATTATAGGATCAAACAGCATCACGTTGCCGGCGCCGTTGATGGTGGTGACTCCGACCCGGGCTTGCAGGGGCTTCCATGGCACGATCCACTCGATGGCGTATTGTCGGTAGTAGGGCACGACGGCGACACTCGTTACGTGCAACATCAGGCGGAACTCGGTTCGTCCCGCGGGAACGCCGTTGGGACAGGGGGCCGTGCCCCTCGTTGTTACTCTCCCAGACTCTATCAAACCCCACGTCATGCAATTGTTCGAGTCTCCAAGTCTACAACGCACGATAGATCGTTTCAGAATTGTTGGCTTTTTAATTATTGCTCTCAACTAGTAAGCTAGGTAGGACGTAATTTCTTTGTTATAGTATTCTCTCAGGGGCGGATATTTTATAGTTGCTAACTATTTGAGTAAATTATATTAAATGTCTTTTTTTTTGCAAATTACCCACAATTTCATTAGACCATTATGAGAAGATATATTTCTGTTTTTTAGAGTTTGTTATTGGGTTGGACAGAAAAGATCGTCGCAGATCAATTATAACTTTCTTTGTTATGTCGCAAGAACATAATAGGTCGGCTAAGTATTAAAAAGGTTGGTCGGGTGCCCGATGTGGTATTCTACCTATCACGGAAATATGTAAACAGTCGGAGAATTGAGAGGCGAGGAACTCTCTAGGGGGCGCCACTGTGGTTTTACGTTCGCTTTATCTGGGGATATTGGCGCTGCATATGCAATACCGTAATCGGCCACAGTATGATTAATATTGCTAGCGGGAACGAATTTATGGTAACAAAAATATTGCAATTGCAGTAACTGTTGCCTTTGATTTGTTGCTTTGTTGGGTGGGCGTAATGCAGGTCCAATTACGACAGAGAGTTTATGACGCTACGTGGAAGGAAGAGTAAGGAATTGAGAGAAGAGATTGGCATGAAATAACACCTAACATTTAAGTAATCGGAAACAGAATGAGATTCGCAGGATACGTGCAAAGAAGGAGCGAAGACAGACCGTCAAAAAGAGTATGAAAAGCAGGAATTGGCGGCAAACGACGACGTGGAAGATGAACCCTGGGATATTCCATATCAGGTTGGTCTTCCACGTCGTCGTTGGCCACGAAATGGGACCTTGGGAGGGAAGGTGTAAACAGTCACGAACAGAAGGTCGTTGCGGACGACAGAGAAAGGTGGAGAGTTTTAACAAAAAAAGTGGAAAAAGTTTCAAATTAAGTGACATGGACGCCACCCCGCCACGGAGCAAGGAGAAGAAGAAAACATGAGCCTGACGCTTGGAGCAATAGCATTACCGAAACACTATGAACTCCGCGTTGTCAGCGTCGTCGGCGTTGAAGATGAGCCCGGTTCCAACAGGACGATTCCCCCGGGGCAGCACCTCGTTGTAAAACCGCACGTCGAGAAAGTAACTCTGGAAGTTGGCAGGACGTCGCCGGACAGCGCTACACAGCGTCAGGCCGACAGACCTTCGGCGTGTGGCGGCCAATACGTGCCAACCTTCGTGCACAATCACGTTGCTGCCGAGACAGTCCGAGGTGACGTAGGCATTGTCTACAAGCGGCCAAGTCGCATGTTGTGTTTTATGCCAGAGTTAAACAGTTAGACATTTCGATAGTGTCCCCAAAATGATGATCATACAGGCAGGTACCGGTTGAGAAAATGTAACTGTCACGGCAATACTGTTCTAAATAGGTTGACTAGTTGAATGAGACCCCTAAAGACCATAACGTTTTAATCACAATATATTTGTTAATTAATAGAACGTTGCCGAGGGCTAGAAACAAGTAGAACTAGACCCATAGACCGGCAGTAATTTCCAACAATTGGCTTATGGCGCGATACAAAAATACTGTTCATGCAAAACAATTAGTATGTTACACGTTTAGATATATATGACACCCGAGTCGTCTTGCTGTCACATTAGCGCTTTTGCTCGTAATTCATTCACACCATACGTTAATTAAATAGCTCATTAAATTTTTATTTTCCGCGGGAATCGCTACACCGACGGGTTTAAAATCGAAAGTATGCTACAAATGTATTTTTCTGTACTTTTTAATGTTCTCAAATATTACATCCAATGTTAAACTTTGTGTACACATGGACAACGGATTTTAGCTAATGCCCTGTTTTTATTTTATTTAAGTAACATTCGGCATGCAATTATACATACAGAACGACATCATTAGCGATTTTAATGACTCTCTACATGGTTGTGTTGAATTACAAAAGGAACGTCACGTACCGGTTCTCACATTTCGTTCCGAGACACTGTACTGCCGCCACAGGATGATATTACCAAACCCGTTTGGAGTCAGCCATCCCACAGACTGTCGCGCCGCCTGGCGGGGAGCAATAATGGCCAGCAACACGTCATTAATGTGGATGCTGGCAATATGTGCGCGCACCTGCATTGTAAATGACAATTCATTTAGGATTTACTTGCTGCGCCAAGTAATTGCAAAGAGGTAACTATGTTCGTGTTTGCTACTTTAGTAGTTAGTGTGCGCATGTTGCTGTATTAGGAAAATGCCAGTCCTTCGGATGTCGCTACAGCACGCTAAAAGTCGCCGCATTATTGTCCCGCTTAAAAAAGCCGCGATCTCGCGCTAGAAGGGGCACTTGCCTGGGTTGACATAAGTTAATATAACCAACGAAAGAAGAGTGCGTTTTGCTGAAATAATATCAAACATTAGGTCGATAAAATACGCGTGTGAAGGGAACATTACTGTGATTAATAATGGCGCTAACGTATTTTCGCGGCAACGTTGTTTCCCCGTTTTAAAAATGTTAAATACTTCACTCATAACAACTACGAAATACATAAGCATTGAAGCATCTTAAAGATAAAAAACACTATTTTCATAATGCAATGTATTTTATACGACCAAAGTGAAAGTCATATATTCCATTTAGAAAACTATCATTATCGTCCTGACAGCAAACATCATGCTGGAATGAGATGATATGTGTCTGTCTATACCTTCACTGTCATTTTGAAGAACTCAGTGGGCGCCGGTCTATGTGTTAAATGCCTGCAGCGGCCAGTGTATTCGTCCGCGGTGGCCGATTTGCCACCGATGTAGTACCCGGTTTGATAGCACCGGTTCGGGTTGTTGATACTGGGAACAAATTATGATATATGTATCAATGTTTGAGGATTTCTATAATGCACACGTGCCATGATCTCCTAGTGTTCTAGTAGGTGTGATGTGAGGAAAAAAGGCAGCATATTTCTTTTCTGAATCGACACGACGATAAACAATTAAATGCCAGTGGAAGGATCGGTTGATGATATATATCGTGGTTTATGGGTTACATACAAGCAAACAGTGGGATTAATGTCGCTGTAGGTGAACGGTCGACGTTGGTAAGATATTCATATATATTGATTAGTACGCACGCAAACACACACGCACGCACGCACACACACACACACACCACATACACACACACACACACACACACACACACACACACACCACATACACACATACTCGCACACACTCGCACACACACTCGCACACACCGCACACACACACAATAACACACAATAACACACACACACACACACACACACACACCACATACACACATACCTTCGCACACACCGCACACACAAGCACACACTGCACACACACCACGCACGCACACACACACACACACACACACACACACACACACACACACACACACACCACATACACACATACTCGCACACACTCGCACACACACGCACACACTCGCACACACACGCACGCACACACACACACACACACACACCACATACACACATACTCGCACACACTCGCACACACACGCACACACTCGCACACACACGCACGCACACACACACACACACAATATTTCTGTGCACACACTGTACACACTTCAAAGCATTGCACACTCTGCACACACATGCACTGTGCACACACATAACATTTTATGCACACACATACACACACACACTCCCTCATATTATTTCTTCTCTGTAATACACTGCAGACACACACACATTCCCTGCACACACACACACACACACACACACACACACACATTACCTCATATACACACATATTCAGACACATCTGACACATCGCACACACTCAGACAACGTGCATGTACACACATTACTAATATTATTATATTGTAATCACCTCTGTGACATTACTCTTTTGCATATTACTCTTCATACACTTCTGCATCACCTTTCACATACACTGCATCGTATACACCTCAGACACACATTTCATATTACACACATACACACACACTGCACACACACATCATTTGCACTCATACACATATCTCATATCTCACACACATTACTGCACACACTGCACAATATTTCACGTCGCATTATTCTCGTGATATTCTCACGCATACACTTCACATCACATATACATCAACACACACACATTACACACACTTCACACTCTGTATATATTCACTCATACTCGTAAACACCTGCAAACACTATTCAATGTGACAGTCGCATTACCGCACGCACACGCATGCACATAATAATAAACATAAACACGCATGCGCAATGGGAACGAATCATGTATATAACTGTCCCTACGATAATTGATATCCAAGAATACGGATCGGCGGTATTGACAGAATCGGCAGGGTATTGATAGGATTGAGTGTTCAACTTATCAACAAGGACTATGGGCCTCATGAAAATCACTTTATGATTGATTGATTAGATTGAAAGATCTCATTTACTGATCCTTCAAATAAGCCCTGAGTTTGATGAATACACACATTAAGCATATTTTAGGAAGGTCTGATAAACAACTTTGGCCCGGCAGTGTCTAATATAATATTTACATTGGTCACTGTATATGTAAGCAACAAGTTATCACACTCCTGGAAATGTTCCCACATATTGGAAAATTGGGACCCGACTGTAAACGAATGGCGGCAAGAACGGAGAATCGATCCAGCCAGGAATGAAGCCTGAGGACCACCTCTGCCACGATGGACTGTACATGGAATCGGGGCCGGATCGCCTCGGTCCGCAAGCGCATGGCAGAAGGAAAGCCCCTGAGGACGGTTGAAGGACTCTCAGGTGTCTGGATGACCACCACCCGCCGGGGTCCATCCCGGCCCCTGAAACCATTGAATGAATGGAATGAAGGTTTGTGTGGAGTGGTGGTAGGTGGTAGTGGCAATGGCGGGAGTATATGACAGCATATATATATATATATATACAGCAGCATAGGTATCGAAAGATCGGTATGGGACACGTTATGGATCATATGGCGAACGCGCAACGCCAAGGATCCATCCATTTCGCATGACGATCCGTCGACCGCCACATGGCTACATGGCGGCTGCTGCTGCCATGGCCACGCGACGCAATGTGTGTGTGTGTGTGTGTGTGTGATCCGTGTGTGTTTGGGCATACCTGTAATGTGTTTGTGTGTGTGACAGCGCGCGACATGCGTGCTGATACATCATAAGATGTAATGACTACTGTTACTACTAATACAACTAACAACAGATAATAATAATTTGGCGGATAATATAATAAATGCCGAGCCAAAGTGGCTGAATTGGATGGTTATGCCGACGATAGATGCTGACACCGGAATGGACCCGAGTCGTAATCACTGGAAACATTCCCTGGAGTCATTGCGAGGAAGACACTGAACAACACCCAGGCCAACACTACTAAAACCATGGCAGCAGCGTGCCTGTAAAGACAGATAACCTGCAGGTTAATAACACTGTTCAGCTACAACACTCTCACCACATAGGTTTAGGCGAGGGAAAGATAATGGATCTCAGGTCTGAGGAGAGAGGGAACATCAAGGAAGGAGGGAGGAGGAGGGAGGGAAGGAGGGAGGGAGGGAGGAGGAGGAGTGGAGGGAGGAGGGTGGAGGGAGGGCAGGAGGAGGGAGGAGGAGGGAGTGGGAGGGAGGAGAGCAGGGGGAGGAGAGGAGGGAGGGAGGGAGGAAGGAGGGAGGGAAGAAGAGGGAGGGAGGGAATGTTGGACGAGGAGGGGAGGAAGGAGGGAGTAAAGGAGGGACACAGGAGGGAGGGAGGGGAGGGAGGAGGGAGGAGGGAGGGAGGGAGGGATGGACAAAGCAGCGTTGGAAGAATGGAATGGACAGGAAGGATAAAGTAAAGGAAAGAATATGGAAGGACTGATTCAAGGAAGAAATGGAATTTCATGGAATGGAAAAGTGTGGACACAGGCCAAATCGCCAGGATTATACGGTGGAAATAGGACGTTAATGTGCCTTGTTGACGATTGCCCGGGCAAGTAGCGCTGTTTCGAAGACGACGTTTCTCCGTTGTCGACCAGTAAAAGTGCCAAGCAGCATGGTACTGTTACCAAATGAAGTAATATTAATATTACTAAAAGATCTGCGTCCCAGAGATGCTGAGATGGTATCGGAATGAAAAGATCTGATAGGGTTGAAGTGTTAAATTAAGCGCTTTGAACAGTCGTAAATGCATGGTATAATACCGCAATATATAAGAACTCTCATGCGCCTTTACATTTATAATAATTATATCAACAATTTATAATAATTATATCAATAATGACAACAATAACAATAAATTAGCCACTGTAATAAATAACATCGTCAGACGTGGCTGATTGACCAATTTGTTAACTCTACATAAATATTGTCTTGTTGAGCAGCGCTTACTTTAAAATGATGTAGTCGCCGTTAGAACTTCGGCGTGATTTGTTGTAGAGAACGCCGGCAGTTGCTGCGGTAGTGGCCGCGGAGGGAAGGTACATCAATGCTGTAGGGATGAAGACTTGTGATTACACGTAACGATGTTTAGAACCAAAGCAAAGTTATAAAGGTAAGTTCTTATATGACGGCGGAATTGTGAAATATTGTCATATATTATATTTACTTGTTCTAATTTATGTATTAGATACTAATTTATATATTATATAATAATTTATAAATTATATAATATATTTGAACAGGTCTGCCAGGGAGTAAAGTGCTTTGAGCAGTCATTAGGAATGGATACTGCGCTATATAAGAACTTACCTTTATTTTACTATCTTAAATGACGGCGGAACTGTGAAATGTTTCCGGCAGCTCGTTCCATTCTTTGATTATTGATATTATTATTATTATTGTTGTTGTTATTATTTTATCTTGGAATGTGTATATGTTAACATGGGAAGCAAAGTCACAACAGACCAAGATAGCCAGAATACTACAAAACCTTGAGACTTTCCAGTGCAGATGTTTCCGGAAATCTGAAGGGTATTTTGGCCTAACAAAATCACCAACATAAGGCTTGATCGTAACACCAACACAACTCCAGCAGCAACACACGTATAGAGACGGACATGGACATGATTTGGACATGAAAGCGTCCTCGAGCACAGTCCGAGACAGCCACACGCTGGGCAAGAGACAGCCACACGCTGGGCAAGAGACAGCCATACGCTGGGCAAGAGACAGCCACACGCTGGGCAAGAGACAGCCACACGCTGGGCAAGAGACAGCCATACGCTGGGCAAGAGACAGCCACACGCTGGGCAAGAGACGGTGAAAGGAGCAGACAAAGGTGAAGAAAAATCAACTAAAGGAGATGTCAGCGTTCAGGTAAAAACGTAAGGTTTTATGTAGCGCAGAATCCAGTCCTTAGGACTGTTCAAAGCTAGTTTACGCTTTACTCCCTGGCATATATGTTGAATGGAACACTATCTCGACTTCTCTGGGAAGTTTTCAGCCAAGCTGCAATTAATGCGCGAAGACTGTTCGTACACAAATATCACTACTGTCTATAACCAGGTACTCATCCATACAGCTGAATGAACTGAAGCAACGTAAATTGAACGAATTTGCCCAAGGTTTGACACCGCAGCATAAGAATCGATCCATGGTTATCTCGATCTAGAGTCCGATGCTGTAGCCATTGCGCCACTGCGTTGACAACGCATTACTAATTGTGACGCTACCAAAAGCAGTGGCGTGCTCTTGTGGAAACCTTACTTGCCTCCCGAGGCACGAAAAGGATTGAATTGACTAAGTGATCTATAATTATAACCGTAACCCTATTCTCAATTTCACTATTTTGCGATTTAATACCCTCTACGCTGTGGCAGGTCACAAAACGAACATTGCTGGATTACAAGATTTGTGCGTGTCATACCCGTGACGTCGTAGGCGGGGGAACCTAGATCTCCTTCAAGAAGGATGGTACAATAGGTCGTCTCTCCACTGCGGCCCGCCATCATCATAGCCCCGGTGTTGGCCACAGTGATCACTCCTGGATCTATGTGGCACTTTGTTGATGTATAAACCGCACCTGTTTTGGAAAGAAGGTATCAAAACTGTGTGTGAGGGTGTGTGTGCGACTGTGCGTGTGCTTGTGCGTTTGGTGCGCGTGTGTGTGTCTGTGCGTGTGTGTGTGTGTGTGTGTGTGTGTGTGTGTGTGTGTGTGTGTGTGTGTGTGTGTGTGTGTGTGTGTGTGTGTGTGTGTGTGTGTGTGTGTGTGCATGTGCACGGGTGTATGTGAGAGAGCGCGCGCGTGCGTTTGCGCGCTTGGTGAGTTTTATTCCTTTAAATGTAATAACTTATTCGTATTTAAAAGTACTCTTTTTACAGAAGTATGACAACACGATACAATGGGGGAAGGAATAGCGCCAGCGGTGGCGCCATTTCTCAAAGCCTAAAAACATATAGTACTACGTATTCGTTCTAGCCACCATCTACCACCTCAATAGGTTGATCTGAGACAATGCTCACTTTCCCAATCAAATGTATGTCATTGTTTTATTCCGACGTTTAGAAACAATACCCCGTGCGTGCAACACTTAATTTTCTTGATATGCAAAACCGCCATATTCGTTCACGCTTGACCTGGTGAAGAATAACATTCTTTCTGATCCTAAACTGGTTTAGCGTTTCCCGAATCCGATTCTTTGATATCCAGATGAGTGGTGGGTAGCTCGTTTAATCCACTGGAGCTTTAAACAATCGTTACCTCCCGTAATTTGCTAGTCTGTCATTATCCTTCAAACTACTGTTTTAAGAGAATAAGGATTGTCAACAACATCAACACAGAGACACGTGAATAATCGTATCACGTATTATATTTTTCTACTCACTTGGAAATGCTTGGGAATACATTAAACAAGTTAATAAAGTGTCCGTTTATTTCAACAACACTATGTAAAAGTCGTATAAACGAGCTAGCAAATCGTACAGTGCTTGCATTGACCTAGGTAGGTTTGCTTTTACGCAAACTCAGTTTGAAACGAGTCGATCGAAAACGTCGAAGTTATTTATGCACCTGTAAACAGACCGAAAGGTGAACTCGTTTTTCGTTCAGTCCCATTCCGACCCTCGGGGACTAAAAAAACACTGATAATCAGAGTACGCGATGTGTTGCAGATCACAGTTTACTCACACGTTGTGACATTTAAAAAATTTAACTCGCGTTTATGTTAGACTATGTCGTTTCGTTAGCGAGGAGTAATGTTGAATCTGTACCAATCCCATTACTCTCTTGCGTCACCTGACGTAACAATGGCTGCCCCATGGTGAATGGAATTGTTGTGCAGCATTAAGGAAATCGCGTTTCATGGGCTTTGCACGTTTTGAAGACGTCGCGAATTTCAACACCCAGCCAACTATACCTCATACATGGAGTAGATACCGTAAATTTCGACAGACGTAGCTGAATTTGGACTGGGATAAACATGATACTTTTGCCGGCATTTTATTTTAGCGACACGGACACGCACGAAAACAGTCTGAGCGTCTGACAAACGATATTTCATAATACAGAGATCACCAATTGTCATGCAAAGTTATACATGTTTAAATATGACGTACTGTAGTTGACGGGCAAAACTTGGACGAGAGGTTGCCGGAAATAAGCCAAGTTGTTCCGGCCGCTGAACACGAAGGTGCCAACGACTCCTCGAGTGGTGAACCGCGGCTGTAGGAGGGTTGTCCGTTGATTGTTCACGTACAGTTGTGTCTCACTGCCGGGAGAAACACTCATGTCATGCCTACGGGAATAGTGCAATACATGTTGCTTTCCTAATACAGCATGTGTTCAACCAGAGGTGTCGAGCCTCCCGCTAACATTGAACCAATGTTTGGTATTCTTTTTTGCGACATACAAACGGCAAATGCAAACGGCAAATTCTTCACAAGAAATGTCTGGATGCAATTTGTGGAGAATTAAATACATATAAACCAGTTGAACGTGTACGTGTGTTGTTCTTGTAGTGCGCGTGTGTCCTTGCCATCCCAATGTGTGACAAGACATGTGGACAGAAAAAAGTCTTGCGCATACTCTCGAGTCTCAACTCACCCATACTCTCGAGTCTCAACTCACCCATACTCTCGAGTCTCAACTCACCCATACTCTCGTGTCTCAACTCACCCATACTCTCGTGTCCCAACTCACTCATATTCTCGAGTCTCAATTCACCCATACTCTCGAGTCTCATCTCACCCATATTTTCGTGTCTCAAATCTCCTATACTATCGTGTCGCAACTCACCCATACTCTCGTGTCTGAACACAACCACATTCTCGTGTCTCCACTCACCCATACTCTCGAGTCTGAACTCAACTTACTTTCGAATCTCAACTTACTCATATTCTCGAGTCTCACCTCACCCATTTTCTCATGTATCAACTCACCCATACTCTCGAGTCTAAACTTACCCATTCTCTCGAGTCCCAACTCACCCATACTCTAATGTCTCAACTCACCCATACTCTCGCGTCTCAACTCACCCAAACTCTTGAGTCTAAACTTACTCATTCTCTCGAGTCTCAACTCACCCATACTCTCTAATCACCCATACTCTCGAGTCTCAACTCACCCATACTCTCAAGTCTCAAATCACCCATACTCTCGAGTCTCAACTCACCCATAATCTCATGTCTCAACTCACCCATACTCTCGAGTCTCAAATCACCCATACTCTCGAGTCTCAACTCACCCATACTCTTGTGTCTTAACTCACCCGTACTCTCGAGTTTCAATTCTCATTGTGAACCAGGTTGTAGGCGCCGGGCGGGCGGGGCACCGGCCTTTGTTCCCACTGTGCATCGTCAGTCTCGATGCACGCATGTCTCCCGACTGATAGCACTGACTAGCGTCGTGGATTCTGAACACAGCGAATAAATAATAACAATAATAACGAATTTATTAAGAAACCATAAAATCCTGAATAAAGCTCCGTTCACGAGTGTACACACACACACACACACACACACACACACACACACACACACACACACACACACACACACACACACACACACACACGTGATCGGATCTTTAGCCAACACGGATTACAAAACAATAATAATTTATTATTATTTGTTATTGTTATGTTACCATATTATATATATATATATATATATACACACACACACATATATATATATATATATATATATATGTATTTAGTATAGTATATTATATATTACATATTATATATTTAAAATGTATTGTATATTACATATTATATGTAACACTTCTGAATGTTTGGTTAATTCATCTGATAATGTGTCACTTGTCACGTGTCAACAGTCTGCATGATGACCTACCAGTCCTACCTGATATTCACGATATCGTAGTTGTTGCTGTCGATGGCATTGTAGACGACACCGAGATTGCCAAACAAAGGGTGCCCGTTCCCCAAGGCATTATACAGGCTCACAGTGAACGCATATGCCAAACCTAAGAGGGAACGTACAACGATTCTCATTGGTCAACTGACATGGAGCAGGTTGTAAGTTTCCAAATCTTGTAATTTTGTATTTGTGACTTGAAAATCTGTAAATAAGCCATATGAATCCGTATACGACATAAACACCCACACCCACACCCATACCCACACACACACGCATGCATGCACGCACTCACACACACACACACACACACACACACACAAATTATATTTATTATAGTTTGATAACATATATGGATGTAATCGATGATACAACACGAACGCACCTTCGTCGGTAGGGGCAGATATTATTCGGCAGTGTCCCCTTGTAGCCACGTTGCCGTTGAGTTCGATCCTGCCCATAACTTTGTTTACGACGTGAGTCCGACATCCAGTAGAAGCGTATCCGGCAACTGCGGAAGTTGTATCAATTACGATTGAGAAATTAAACGTCATTAGTATTTATCAGTACGTTTGGTTTAGTGCGGTGCGGTGCAGCGCAACGAGTTGCTGTGATGTGAGATACAGTGCGGGGCGGTATGGTGCGTCAAGGTGCGGTGAGGTGCGGTGATGTGCAGTGAGGTGCATTGCGGTGATGTGCAGTGAATTCGTTGAGGTGAAGTGCTGTGAGGTAACGTTAGGTGCGGTGAGGTAGCGTGAGTTGCATTGGAGTGAGTTTCGTTGCAGTGAGATGCGGTGAGGTACTTTCGTTGAGGTTAGGTGAGGTACGGTGCGGAGAGGTGACGTGCATTGAGGTGAAGTGCGGTGAGGTGTTGTTTGGTGAGGTGCAGTGAGGTGCTGCTTGGTGAGGTGAGGTGAAGTGCCGTGAGGTGAAATGAGGCAAGGACAGGCGAAGTGCGGTGAGGTGAGATGCGGTGTGGTGCGGTGAGGTGAGGTGCAGTGCGGTGCGGTGAGGTGAGGTGAGGTGCGTTTAGGTGAGGTCCGATGAGGTGTTGTTCGGTGAGGTCAGGTGAGATGCGGTGCGGTGCGTTAAAATGAGATCAGGTAAGGCGAGGACAGGCGAAATGCGGTGAGGTGAGGTGCGGTGTTGTGCGGTGCAGTGCGTTGAGGTGAGGTAACGTACGGTGCGGTGCGGTGAGGTGCGGCGAATTGCGGCGAGGTGAGGTGCGTTGAGATGAAATGCGGGATGTGCTGTTTTGTGAGGTGCAGTGAGGTGCTGTTTGGTGAGGTGCGGTGAGTTGCGGTGAGGTGAGATGAGGCAAGGACAGGCGAAGTGCGGGTAGGTGAGGTGAGATGCGGTGCAGTGCTGTGCAGCGCGGTGAGGTGAGGTTAGGTGTGGTGCGGTGAGGTGAGGTGAAGTGCGTTGAGGTGAGGTCAGGTGAGGCGAGGACAGCCGAAGTTCGGTGAGGTGAGGTGAGGTTAGGTGCGGTGATGTGAGGTTAGGTGAGGTGCGTTGAGGTGAGGTGATGTACGGTGCGGTGCGGTGAGGTGCGACGAAGTGCTGTGAGGTGAGGTGATGTGAGGTGTGGTGTAGCATGGCACGGCGCGTTACGGTGCGGTGCGGTGCGGTAAGTTGTGGTGAGGTGCATTGAGGTGAGGTCAGATGAGTTGCGGTGCGGTGAGGTGTAGTAAAGTGAGGCGAGGAGAGGCAAGGAGATGTGAAGTGTGGTGTGGTGAGGATAGCCGAAGTGCGGTGAGGTTTGGTGCGGTGCGGTGCGGTGAGGTGCTGTGCGGTGCGGTGCGTTGAGGTTAGGTGAGGTGCGATGAAGTGAGGTGAGGTGCGTTGAGGTGAGGTGAGGTGAGGTGTGGTGCGGTGAGGTGAGGTGAGGTGCGGTGCGGTGAGATGCGGTGAGGTGAAGTGAGGTGAGGTGAGGCAAGGAGAGGTGAAGTGCGGCGCAACGTTGAGTTCTCAAATGCACTCGTTCGTACTAGTAATTTTCATTTTATAACAACTATACCTGCCGTTGTGTAATATTACATATTGGTTAATGCCAGTATAAAGACAGATAAATCAAAACCAGGCATACTGACGACGGAGTTCAACATTATGTCAGCGCATGTGTGTGTTTGCGTGTGTTTTGGCGAACGTCCGTGCGTGCGTGTGTGATCCATTTAGTGTGAATGAGTAAACCAACAATTTGTTATGTGTGGATAAGTTTGCAAAACAAACATGTGTGAAAGACTTTTCCTATCCCAATTAACATGTGATATAAACGATTTAGGTTTAACAGTTTGATAGAGACATTGCCAATAACAGAATAATAATAATAGTAATAATAATAGAATAATAATAATAATAATGGAATGACTTCTTTAGCGCCAATATCCTCGGAAAAAGCTCAGCGACGAAATAAGTTAACAACCTTAACTTGTCTGGTAATAAATTGTCACTCGTATAAAACAGTAACCGTTGTAAAATAAGAATTCCTTTGGTGTAAGACGGCGGCGTTACAGCGTGCCAGACTTACGCGAGACGACTTTGGCCGGGTCTAGTTCAATGTAGGAGAATTTCATACTGAATCCATAACGGTTCCGAGTCAAAAGGCCCACTCGACCGCCGGGTGGGAAGCGGGCATTCAGGGTCACCGCAGTCGTTACAATATCTGTCACCGTCAGTTCTACGTCCCAGTTGCTGACCTGAAAGAAGTAACACCGACGAGTCGGAATCAATTCAAGTAATGATAATAATAATAATCATAATCTAAAAGCTGAAGGCTAGTGTGGGAAAGCAATTTCAAATATAAAAGTTTTATATTGTTTACGAAAGTTTATCGGATGATTTTTACGTGATACTGAGTTGATTCCAATTTGTGGTGCAGCTACAGAAAAAGCACGTTTGCCAAGGTTAAGCTTGGTTTTATGAACAAGACGTTGTTTTGAAACATATGTAAAGGTATCCTCTTTTGCTAGCGTGACGTTGTTTCTTTTTTAGGATTCGTGCAACTATTACCGACAGACGGTAGCATTAATGCATACGTTTAAATCGACAATGAGGTTGGTATCCCAACAAAGCTGCAGGTTTACTAATACAAATTTATCACAACTGACATGTGATAAAAGGGTAAAGTGTCAATAAAATAATTTTACTCATGGTCTAATATATTTGAAATCACGAGTAATTACAACAGTGATTACATAAACAGTTAGTTCCCCGTCATCATCGCAAGAGCCATTGTGTGTGGTTTGACCTCATCGTGACGTTTCCAACTAGTTCCGGCGTAATCGGATGCGGCCGGTTGTGAAATCATGTCTGAAATACTCATTCATGTTTTCTCCATTAAGAGTCCCTCAAATACAAAATTTCCAGCACGGTCGTCAAATTGTCGTACACATAGTAACTATTGCCGTCATGTTAAAAGAACCTGCTACTTGTTGTTCATAGCTTCGTTTGGCAGTTATAATTTCAGTTGCAGTTTGATTAAGTGATTCCTTGTCATTGTCGTGGTCGTCATCATTTCCAGGGCGTCGATATGTTTTCCAAGTCTTTTCTGATGGCGTTTTTTGTCATCATCATAATGTATCCCGCCTCATAAGGGTGGGATACATGTAAATAAAAGGTACTATTGGTAAGCCAAAGGGCTTCCTTGTCCACCTACCATATATAGTTAATTCTCTGAGTGACAATCTTGTTAAATCTTGTTAAATCATCGGTCGGCCGGAGCCGGAGCATAGATGAACCGTTTCCATACGGGTTGATCGTTTATCAGGATGGATGGTCTGTCTCTTCAATATCACGTTTTTCGCAGATCAGCTTAGTAAATGTTTTCTTCTGTTTCCCTCTGTATTTCTTTCCATATGTAGATGTCCACAGGATGAATATTGGCACTGGTTCTTCGGTATTACGGTAGCAATGACCAGCTAGTTGTAGGCGCCTCCTGCGAATCTTGTGTGTGAGTTTGTTTACATGTCAGTACAGTTCATCATTTGTAAATATATTGTTCCAGTGGACATTTAGGCACTTTCTTAACATTCACATGTAAATCCCGTCTAGTTTTCTTTCCAGTTCTTTTGTGAGGGTTCATGTGTCTGCTCCATACAACAATATACTTCCAATAGCGGCACTGAAGATTGACAATTTAAGGGTTCTTCTTATGTTTGCCTTCCATGCATGGTCTAGCTTGTTACATGCTTGCCAGGCTAGGGAAATGCGTTGGATTTTTTGATAAGTATTTCTTTCTGAACCGTACCCATGTTTTTTCATTGGAACAAATTTATCAACGGTGCACACAATTTCAAATTTTAAAATATGCCAGTATTATATTTCTATCTTATTCTTTAATGTGTTATCCCTGTCTATACTAGATCAACAGTTCCCCTTATCTTTAAATCTACCTTTGGAACAGCTTTTCATTATTCGTTTCTGATTGTCTTCTGCACAATAGCTCATTGTATAATTGTGAAAAATGCTTATTATGCATGTGTCTATTGTTAGATAGTTTATACAATTTAAATGACAGTTTATAATGGTTTCATGAAATATGCCACAATGAAATACATTCATCCACAGGTTTTAAAGATTGCCATACAAACAAATATCGACGGTTATTTGTTTACTCTCTGCTTAACAAAGATATGGCGTTTACAAGATAAGTAAACATCATTAAGACATCAGTTTCACTAAACAAAAAGAACGACTCGGGCTGACTGCAAATAATATATCCACACGTGCGGTTCTTTTTAAGGTATGGGAGAATATCTCACAATAAAATAAATAGGTGTTTAAAGTTTAAACGCAATGAATATAATCAATGACGGCGGTGAACGCAACATACTAATCAGCACAACGACAAAGAAAGCATCGTGCGACAATGACGTTGATAAGTAGACGTTGACATACAGACAATGACATTGATGTGCGGACCTCGACATACATTAAGAGTGAACTCTCGCCAGCTGCGCGGAGTCAAAGCACCTGCAGCGCAAACAGACGTTGAGCTGTGGTCTATGCCAGACTGTACGTAGCCCTTTATGCTGCAGACCTGCGTGTCGTTGTACCTGGGTACATAAATAGTGCCCAGCGCCTAAAATATTGGTCATACCACGGATACACTTTGCAGCGCCTAGCTCGTCAAGCGAAAATGGTTCTTATTCCACACAAAATCATGAGCTATTGGAGCTAAACTGACTAATTACATTGACTCGAAGATGTATGCATTTGGTGTTGCTGTTGTTGTAGTTGGTGGAGAAGGCGGTGGTGGTGGCGATAGCTGTGGTGACGGAGGTGGTGATGGCGTTGGTGGTGGTGATGGTGGTGGTAATCGTGGTGGTGGTGGTGGTGATGGTGGTGGTGTGGTGATGGTGGTGGCGGTTGTGATGGCGGTGGTTGTGGTAGTGGTTGTGGTTGTGGTGGTGGTGGTGGTGGTTGTGGTAGTGGTTGTGGTGGTGATGGTGGCGGTGGTGATGGTGGTGGTAGAGGTGGCGGTGGTGATGGAGGTGGTAATCGTGGTGGTGGTGATGGTGGTGGTGTGGTGATGGTGGTGGCGGTTGTGATGGCGGTGGTTGTGGTAGTGGTTGTGGTTGTGGTTGTGGTTGTGGTTGTGGTTGTGGTTGTGGTTGTGGTGGTGGTTGTGGTAGTGGTTGTGGTGGTGATGGTGGCGGTGGTGATGGTGGTGGTAGAGGTGGCGGTGGTGATGGAGGTGGTAGTGGTGATGATGGTGGTGGTAGTGGTGATGATGATGATGATGGTGGTGGTGGTGGTGATGGTGGTGATGAGGGTGGCGGTGGTGGTCGTGGTGGTGGCATCGGCGGCGGCCGTAGCTATGGTGGTTATGATGGTGGTGATGGTGGTGATGGTGGTGATGGTGATGGTGGTGATGGTGATTATGGTGGTGATGGTGGTGATGGTGGTGATGGTGGTGATGGTGGTGATGGCGGTGATGGTGGTGATGGTGGTGGTGATGGTGATGGTGGTGGAGGCGGCGGCGGCGGCGGCGGCGGCAACGGCGGCGGTGTTGTTGTTGGTGGTTGTGGTGGTATATGCCCTGACTTAATCATAAACAATCACATATTAACCAATAACTTAGTTTTAGTGTTAGATGTGGCCTCTTCACCTGTCATGACCATACCAAATGGTGAACGTTACTGTCCCAGCAATCACCAACGATTAGCTCACTTGATCATGATGTAGTCAAACTTATCTTCGTTATCAGCGTTGAAGAGTACGCCAACTTCCCCGCCTTTCTGCGAGGCCGTGTCTCCCATCAGAATCCGCACCTTCACTTCATAGTATTTAGCGTCCGTCGCGTCTCCCGCGATAACTCGACTGTGACAAATGGCGGCAACAATTCACAGTGACACTATCTTTAATGCAGTTTTGTCAATTTTTAAGCGACATCGTTTGTTCGACTACACTGAATCAACAGAGGCAGTAACTATTAGCAAGACATTCGTTGAATCAGTTACGTTCAGGGGAACATCGCGAACTTGCTGAAAAAAGGGTCTTGCAGTTAATCCAGCAGGTATCCGCTATATTATGAATAGAGGATATTTATAATCAGAATGTTTTGTTTATAATATGAACATTTCGCAATCGAAATGTTTAAATTTGGAACATTGTTTCGGGCTTATTGAACACAATTTGGCGTGCAATATTCCTGCAAATGTAATATGACCTACCTGCAGTCATAGCAACAATAGTCAGATAGTCATAGCAAAAATAGTCAGATTTATAACGTATGTTGACCAGCTAATGTCTGAGAATGAACCACGTATGGATCAATGTTATCACACTTATGATATTATTTTATTTATGTTCGCACTACCAGTAGGCATCAGATCCAGACGCTCTCACAACTAAATTTTCTTCTCCGACCTCGTGTTCCACCAACCGACCACCGCAAGATGTCGCCACGTAGTCCATCGCTGAAACACCGTCACTTGTAAGGCGTAGACAGAATTACACAGACAGACAGATAGACAGATAGACAGACAGACATGCATACAGGCAAGGCACGCGGGCGGAGGACGGATGGACGGATGGATGGACGGACGGACGGACGGAGAGACAGACAGACATACGGACAGTGAGACACACAGATTGAAGAAAAGACAAGACAAGATGTCTCCAACAGTTTTGTACAGTCTTAGGTCTTATTTATTTATTATTGATACATTAGTCTTTGTTACTCTTGTCATAGCATATTAATATCAAAAAAATATAATATATATATATTGTATGTGACTGACATTTTAATACACGCTATATTCACATTATATGTGCACAAGTTGTGTGGTTGAACTATGTCTTCACATCTTGTCTTCACATCCCCTGTTATTTGTAATGTAATTTGGCCAATTCAGTATAATTATAAAATGTATCGTGCCCATGCGTCAGTTTTATCTGCGGTTGGTGGATACGTTTGCATGTTGCTAATGCTAAAAGCTTTGCCACAGAATGTCAATGCGATCCGAAATGATCCAGTATTTTTGTAAGTATTTTGCTCTCTCTTCATCCAACAATATTCCAACACCCCTTTCATATTTCTTGCCTCGTGAGTAAATGATTGTGTAATTATCTGATGTCATCAGATAATTATCTGATGTCACCCTGTCCATCTCACTTCACACATTCCCATTATATGTATCACCAATCTTGTGACTTCTTGTTTTATGTTACCTAGTTTATCTATCCGAAATCTGAAAATGATCCTTATATATATATATATATATATCCTATAATAATAATAATAATAGTAGTAGTAATAATAATAATTTATTTTATACACCGGCACATCCAGTGTAATCCACAGCACTTTACAAAGACCCACTGAGTGCTTGATAATATAATACATCGTAATAAAAAACAATATGTATACAATAGTGCTATCAAGTAATAATAATAATTAAGAAACTACATGTAACAAGGAATATTGATATCAACACATATCAAAGTAAAATTTGTAGAAGATTGACATAAAATATCATATAATTAAAATTAATTACGTTATTCTATTATAATGAATAAACTAAGATAAATATATTATAATAAAAAGACTAGCGGTTATAATGATATCTACCAAATGCCATTTTTTTGTCACATAATGCACAAGTGTTATGGTATTTTGAACTACACCGCCCCACTAATGTGAAACATTATTGCGACGCCGCGTCCCTGCCAAAACTAACCGTAAAACACTCCAAATTTGCGCAGGTCTGGATACCGGAAGTGGATCAAGTTCTGAATGCCGTTGGTCACCAAGACGCCCACTCGGCCACTGATCGCCTGGTTGAAGGGAGTCGTGGTGAGGTAGTCGTTGTTGAGGTACATCGTCACGAGGCCTGTCGGTTTCACGTGCACTTTGACGTGGAACCATACAAAGCCGGTCGGCACAGCGCTGGGGCAGTCCCCTGTCTTCTTTAGCGTGCTTCTGCCGCCGTTCGTGAAGCCGATGTAATACTTGTTCTTGCTCAGACTGATGTAAACACCGAAGTCTCACTGTTGCAGTTCTCACATAGCATCTGAGGATAATCTAGCTAGTGTGTGTGTGTGTGTGTGTGTGTGTGTGTGTGAGTGAGTGTGTGCGTGTGCGTGTGCGTGTGCGTGTGCGTGTGTGTGTGTGTGTGTGTGT
>CM034533.1:16157972-16169542 GCA_020002185.1 Paraescarpia echinospica | reverse complement strand
ACGCTTTTTATTCACGTGTCTATTGTTAGGTAGTTATTACAATGTAAATGATAATTCATAAGTGGTTACATGAAATATGCTACAATGAAATATATTCATCCACAGGTTTTAAAGATTGCCATACATACAAATATCGACGGTAATTTGTTTACTCTCTGCTTAACAAAGATATGGCGTTTATAAAAAAAATAAACAACACAAAAAGAACGACTCGGGCTGACTGCAAATAATATATCCACATGTGCGGTTCTTTTATAGTATGGGAGTATATCTCACGATAAAATAAATAGGTGTTTAAAAGCAATGAATATATCAATGACGGCGGTGAACGCAACATATTATCAGCACAACCACAAAGAAAGCACCGTGCGACAATGACGTTGATAAGTAGACGTTGACATACAAACAATGACATTGATGTGCGGACCTCGACATATAGTAAGAGTGAATTCTCGTCAGCTGCGCGGAATCAAAGCACATGCAGTGCAAACAGGCGTTGAGCTGTGGTCTATGCCGGACTGCATGTAGTCCTTTATGCTGCAGACTTGCGTGTCGTTGTGCCTGAAGACATAAATAGTGCCCAGCGCCTAAAATAGTGGTCATACACTTTGCAGCGCCTAGCTCGTCAAGCGAACATGGTTCTTATTCCACATAAAACATGAGCTATTGGAGCTAAACTCATTAATAACATTGGATCGAAGATGTATGCAGTTGGTGTTGTTGTTGTAGTTGGTGATGAAGGCGGTGTGGAAGCGGTGGTGGTGGTGATGGTGGTGGTAGTGATGGTGGCGGTGGAGGTGGTGACGGCGGTGGTGGTGGCGATGATGATGGTGGTGGTAGTGGTGGTGGCGGCGGTGGTGGTGGCGATGATGATGGTGGTGGTAGTGGTGGCGGCGGCGGTGGTGGTGGCGATGGTGATGGTGGGGGTGGTGGCGGTGGTGATGGCGGTGGTGTCGGTGGTAGTGGTGGTGGTGGTGGCGGCGATGATGATGGTGGTGGTAGTGGTGGTAGCGGCGGTGGTGGTGGCGGTGATGATGGTGGTGGTGGCAGTGGTGATGGTGGTGGCGGTGGTGGTGGTGGCGAAGGCGGCAGTGGTGGCGGTGGTGGCGGTGGTGGCGGCGGTGGCGACGGTGGGAACGGTGGCGGCGGCAGCCGCTGCTGTGGTCGTTGTGATGGCGGTGGCTGTGGTGATGGTGGTGGTGTTGGAGGCAGTGATGGTGGCGGTGGTGGTTGTGGTGGTAGTGATGGTTGCGGCGGCGTCGGCGTCGGCGGTGTTGTTGTTGGTGGTGGTGGTGGTGGCGGCGGTGTACAGACAGGTACATGCCCTGATTTAATCATACTTGATCACATATTAACCAATAACTTAGTTTTAGTGTTAGATGTGGCCTCTTCACCCATCATGACTGTATGTCTAGCACAACGGACACTTGTTATGCCTTGATTGGGTTCGGTTTTATTAGGGTTTTACATCTCAGTAATCTTACAAATACCTCGCCGGTTGATCTACGCCGGATTGGTCCCACTGACCTAGTTTCTCCAGGCGTATCTAATCGAATCGATATAATTACAATCTCGATAATTACGATCTCGATACATCTCCCCTTCTAAGGCGAAGACATATACAGACTATGCTGGAAAAAAAACACACATGAGTGGTTTATCAAACTGTTCTACACAATTGTCTCTCAATAGATTATGAGTCTATGACTGCCTGTAACGAACTGGAGTCACAACTACACGTCTTGATCGGGTCATACGTAGACTGTCACGTGTGTCAGTGTTTGGTGTAGTCACACCTGGATTGTCACAGTCAGATGACGGTGCATCTGTTCGTGTAGCAAGTTGTCGATCTGGTGTAGCCGGCGAGTCGACTGTTGATGGAGTCCGGCCCGTCTGACCAGCTGTACCATTCGTAACACTAGTATCCGACGTGATGTTCGGGATGGGCATTATGTGTTGTCGGTTACGTCGATATTGTCCATGGGGCGTTTGCACATAATATGATCTTAGTCCATCCGCTTTGGAGCTAATCACACCTTACGATCTCCATCCTCTCTCGTTGGGTTGCCGTTTCCAACGGACTCGCTGTCCTGGTGATAAGTCGCTGAGAGGCTGTGCACCCTTTCGTTTGTCGTAGTTAGACTTGTTCACCGTCTTGTAATGGACATCTCTTTCACGAACAGTGGCATCACTTGGCCAATTTGGAGACAGGTTGTCCGGTAATGTAGGCAGTCTAGTTTGAATCTGTCTACCCATGAGCAGCTGCCATTGTCGTCGATGTTGCTCTGTATGCCATCAAGGCAAGCACTGGGTCGGCTTGTTTGAGTATGGATTTGGCGGTTCTCACAGCACGCTCTGCTTCCCCATTTGCTTGTGGAAAATGCGGACTTGTCGTGATGTGCTTGAAACCGTACTCACATGCGAACCTGCTGAACTCATATGAGCTGAACTGTGTTCCGTTATCACTGGTCAAATCATCTGGTATGCCAAATCGTGCGAATGTCATCTTCAGTTTGCCGATCACCATCGCACTGGTGATACTTGTGAGTGGTATGATCTCAAGATAGTGTGAGTAATAATGAACGATGATTAAATAATTCTTTCCATCTAGATCACACAGGTCACAGGCTACCTTTTGCCATGGCCGCAGTGGTAGTTGAGTTGAATGAATGAACGTTTATTCAGAACATTGATAACAATATATACAAGACAAGACAACCAAACAAGTTAACTATAATACAAGTGAGAATGTACAATGTTTGAAGGGGGTAAATACGAAGTCATTGACTTTTGTGTAAATTTACCCCTGACATGTATTTATATATATATAATTATATACATGTATGTATACAGACATATACACACATATATACATACATATATTCACATACATACATACATGTATTTTGAGACATCAATATTATATTATTCGAATTTGCTATTCATCTAACCATCTAGCTACAATAATTGAAAACATGCAATGGAATATGTGCATATTCAAAATTTAAAGTATGCCATAAGTACACATCTTTACACATATTGTAATTTCCTCAATGGCATGATTACATTTGTGTTTGATTTTATTTAGGTTTCCACAACCAGATATTTCTCAAATAAAAGGTTCTTGCATTTACGCTTAAATTCAGTAATAGTATTAGTAGTTTTTAAATGATCACATAGAGAATACCATAATTGCACTCCCTTTACACAAAGAGACATTGATCGCATGGTAGAACAGACTCTCTGTCGTTCTAGGTCATGATTAGCTCGCATTGAGTATGCTATTTCCCGTCTAGTAAACAAACACTGAATATTTGATGGCAAACAGCTGTAGTAAGCTTTGTACATAAATAACGATGTTTTCAGTTCTATGATATCTGGACATTTTAGAACATGTAATTGTTGGAAAAGTGAGTTTGTATGATCCAACCATCTTGCACCAAATATAATGCGGATTACTCTTTTTTGTAATAAGAAAATACAGTTAGTATTTGTTGGGTACGTGTTTCTCTATATCTCTGTACAATAATTTTAATACGGCAAAAAGAGAGAACTGTATAGAATACGTCTACTATTTCTATCAAGTAGATGACTGCATCTATGCATTATAGCTGTACTTTTTGAAAGCTTTGATTGTACGTATTTTATATATGAGCTTTCCAATTTAGTAGATCATCAATAAACACACCCAAAAACTTGGTGACCCTTACTCTTTCGATATTAACATTTTTTATTTTGATATTAATTTCTTTGTTTAGCATACGATTTCCAAATAACATATAATTGGTTTTAGATATGTTCAGAGTTAATTTATTTACTGCAAACCATTTATACATTTGGTCCAGAACGTTACATACAGTTTCGTTTAGTTTATTGATGTTACTATTTGCATAAAAGATATTAGTATCGTCTGCAAAGATAATGTATTTTACTAGATTAGATATGTTACACATATCATTAACGTATAGAATGAATAGTTTGGGGCCCAGGATCGAACCCTGTGGGACACCACATGATATATTGCGCACAGTAGAATTACATTTGTCAATGGACACAAATTGTTTTCTGTTTTCTAGATAACTATTTAACCAGTTAAATGCCCCACCACGGATACCAAGAAATTCCATTTTTTTACATAACAGTTTGTGATTGACAGTGTCAAATGCCTTTTTTAAATCGATAAAAACACCAATAGCATATTTTTTTGCATCCAATGATTGGGTTATTGCATCAACAAGATCTATTAGTGCGTGACATGTTGACATATTTTGTTGAAATCCATGTTGGCTTGGGTTTATTAGTTTGTGTTTGGTAATAAAGCTATCTAAACGAGAACTGAACAATTTTTCTAATATTTTTGAGAATTGTGGTAATAGTGAAATAGGCCTATAATTAGTGCACATATACTTATCCCCAGATTTAAAGAGTGGGATAACCTTTGCTATTTTCATTTTCTCCGGGAATACTCCAGAAGTGAAAGATAGATTACAAATATAAGTGATAGGTTTTGCAATGGAGTTAATAACTTCTTTGACCAAATGCATACTTATGTCTTCGCAATCTGTGGATGTTTTACTTTCCCAATTGTTCACAGCTCGGATAACTTCATCTTCATTAACTGGAGTTAGAAATAAATTGTTACTGTTTCTGTTTTCTAGGTAGTCATAAATAGAAACATTTGTTGGTGCCGTTATATCCTTTGACAGCTCCGGACCGATATTAGTAAAATAATTGTTAAACATGTTCGCTACATCTTCCTTATTACTAATGGTTATGCCATCATTAACAAACTGATCTGGGTAGTGATTTCCTAAGCGAGGTGTTCCCATTACAGTTTTAAGTACTTTCCAGGTGCCAGCAATGTCATTTTTCTTCTGTGCGAGTAAACTGCTATAATATTGTTTCTTAGTGGATCTGAGAATACCTGTTAATTTATTTTTATATGATTTATATCTAGTTTCCGAGATAATTGATCTGGATGACAGAAATGCTTTATACAAATGATTTTTCTTGATACATGCGTTTCTGAGTCCTTTAGTAAACCACGGTTTGTAAAAACTAATTGTTAATACTTTAGGTCGTACAGTTGACACAGGACAATGTTTGTTGTACATTTGTGTAAAATCATGAAGAAAGTTGTCATATGCTATATTTGCATTTTCACTACCGATAACAGTATGCCAAGAATTTTGCATTAAGTTACACTTCAATGCATTGATGTTTTCTTCGCTAAGATGACGAATACACTTAACAAGATTTAACAAGATTGCCATCCAGAAAATTACCCTGGATGGCAGGTGGACAAGGAAGCCTTTTGGCTTATCGAGAGTCCAATACTTTTTATCTACATGTATCCCGCCTTTTTAAGGTGTGTGTCGATTTTATTTTTAAACATATTCACGCTACTAGCACCAACACAATCAGGAGATAATCTGTTCCATTCATTTACAGTCCTTTGTGAGAATGAGAACTTTCTTATATCTAATCTACACTGCTCCTTTACTAATGTAGCTTCATGTCCTCTGGTCCTTCTATTTTTCTTAACTGAGAAAAAAATGTTTCTATCAATATTTTCATAACCATTCAATATTTTAAACACTTCTATGTGATCTCCTCTCAATCTCCTGGTCTCTAGTGTTGTTAAACCACATTCTTTTAGGCGTATTTCGTAACTAAGATCCCTCAGATTTGGTATCATTTTAGTCGCTCTCCTCTGTACTCTTTCTAGCATATCTATGTCCTTCTTGCGATATGGCCTCCATGCTTGTATACAATATTCTAAATGAGGCCTCACTATTGCTTTGTACAGCGGTACTATTAATTCTTTTTTCTTATACGTTATATTTCGCCTAATTAATCCAAGGATTTGATTTCCCTTTGACGCTGCAATTCCGCACTGCTCTGAAACCTTCATATCAGCACTAATGGTTAACCCCAAGTCCTTTTCTTTTACAGTAGTACTTAGAACAGTACCCCCCATTTTATATTTTACCTCTTCATTCCCATGACCTGTGTGGAGGCATTTACATTTCCCAAAATTGAACAGCATTTGCCACTTTTCAGACCATTTGATCAACCTATCAAGATCATCTTGTAAATGCTGTCTGTCTCCATCACTTTTAATCCTTCTAAACACTTTTGTATCATCCGCAAATTTTAACACCTTGCTTGTTATATCATCGTCCAAATCGTTGATATATATTAAGAATAATATAGGTCCTAGTACTGATCCCTGTGGTACCCCACTCAATACCGATTTCTAGTTTGAAGCCTCCCCATCAACTACTACACGTTGTCTTCTGTCATTCAGCCATTTTTCTATCCAGTTTATTATACCATTTCCTATGCCATGGGCCTTTAGCTTAAGGAGTAATCTTTGATGTGGTACTTTGTCGAAAGCTTTTTGAAAATCTAAATAGATGATATCTACTGGTGATCCCTCATCTACCCACCTAGTGATGTCTTCCAAAAAACATAACATATTTGTTAAGCATGACCTCGCTTTTAAAAACCCATGTTGAGATGGGTTTATCAAGTTATGTTTAACAAGAAAATCCACCATGTGATCTTTAATTAGTCTTTCTAATAATTTGCAAATCACTGATGTTAAACTCACTGGTCTAAAGTTCTCTGACTTGTTTCTCGAACCTTTTTTAAATAACGGTATAATGTTTGCCTCTTTCCATTCTAAAGGAACCACTCCCTCTTCTAATGACAAATTGAAAACTGTTGCAAGCGGTACGCTAATTTGTTCTACAATTTCCAATAGTAGTTTGGGCGGAATCCCGTCCACTCCAGGTGATTTATTATCCTTCATAGCCCTTATTTTCTTAGCTACCATTTCCGAGGTTACAACTAACTGTCCTAAATAGTCTGAATCTGCCCCCTTGAACTTAGCCTCTGGTACTGGCAGTGAACTAATATCTTCCCTGGTAAACACTGAACTAAAATACTCATTCAGGTCTTCTGCCATTAAGAATCCCTCTGATATTGTATTTCCAGCACTATCTTCTAGAGGACCGACCTTATCCTGAACTTTCTGTTTGCTTCGAATATACGCATAAAAACTCTTACTGTCATGTTTTATATTACTAGCTAATTTTTTTTCATAGCTTCTCTTTGAATTTCTAATTTCAGCTGTAGCTTGATTAAGTGCTTCTTTATAAATGTTGTAGTCTTCATCATTTCCAGTACATCTATATGACTTCCACATCATTTGTTTATACTTAATTTTTCTAATGGCTTCTTTCGATAAGTGTTTCTTTTTAGACCGTTTCCCTTGTTTTTTGAAAGGTACAAATTTATCGACTATGCACTTAATTTCACTATTTAAGATAGTCCACACTTGTTAGAATGTTCGTTCACGTTACGTTTTACAGTACAATGGCACAGAGCAAATACAGGAAGATGATCACTGATATCATTTACTAATAGACCACTATCAATCTTAAACTCAAGTTCAGAAGTAAAAATGTTGTCTATAAGGGTTGCAGAGGTAGTAGTAATTCTGCTAGGTCTATTAATTAAAGGGTATAGACCAAGACTGTACATAAGATCTACAAATAGCTTGGTTCCACTATGACTATCACATTTAAACAAATCTATATTGAAATCACCACATACATATATGGTTTTGGTGCAACGTATACGACTAAACAATTGTTCAATATTGTCATTAAATGAAACCATGTTAGACCCAGGGCACCTATATACACAACTGATCAGTGCAGTTTTGTGTCGGTTAATTTCACATTCAACAGTAACACATTCTAGTAAGTTATCAACTATTAATGACTTTTTTTCGCATAATCGCCCATTTAGCTTCTTGTTAACATAAATCACCACACCTCCACCTTTTCTGTTGTCTCTAACAACATGAAAAGCATCATAATCATTAAACGTATATAAAGGAGATGAGTCCTTGCTCAGCCACGTTTCGCTTATTGCTATAATATCAAACTTTACATTAAGTGATTTGAGAAGATCTTGTATATCGCTGAAGCTAGTACTCAGACTTCTAGCATTAAAATGTACCAAAGACAGACCACCATCATAATTTATGTTTACCTCATTATTGAATTGTTGTTCTGTATAATATTTACAAGATGTTGATATGTTGTTGTAATAATTATTTTCAGGATCGACATCCTTTTCAAAATGACACCTGCTGTGTTCAGTATATTTGTAGGTTTCAAATATGTTATCCATGTCATCACAATTTGAGAGTGAGTAATTTTTTTTCACGGTGTTAGCCATGTAAATGGTAGATAGTAGGTATTAAATGAAATAGAAACAGCAAAGCAATGTTTGCTATAATAAAGTAATATTGTTGTTGACATGAGAGGCTCGTGCTTCTGCTTAGGCTTGTTCTCCTGGCAGTATTCGCAATTGATGATCATTTGCTGTAGTTGCTGTCCGATATTGGGCCACCACACTGCCAACTTTGCACGTTCTCTGCATTTCTGCAACCCTAGGTGCCCTTCATGAAGTTTCTTCAGCGTGTCTTCTCGTAACGATCGCGGCATCACGATACGATTCTCGAACACGATCAGTCCAGCATGAACACTTAATTGTTCTTTCGCGATAGCATATGACGCAACGTTGTCAGGGATGCTAGATGGCCAACCGTCTCGGATGTATTTCAGTACCTGTTGGAGCTCTGCATCTTCTTCAGTAGCTCTCCGTATGTCCTCCAGTTTGCGATTTGTAGCAGGCCAGCTACTCTCGACGGAAGCCACATATTCCGTTACATCTGCTTGTAAGCTTGCAACTTCTGGCCCGTGTTTGTTGACTGGAGCCCGTGAAAAGGCGTCTGCCACAATGAGCGTCTTTCCGGCTCTGTGTTCGGCTATCACACTGTACTTCATTAGCCGCATCAGCAATCGCTGGCATCTGAGTGGGCTTCTGTCAAGATCCTTCTTGTTGATGATCGGTATCAGTGGTTTGTGGTCAGTCAACACTACCACTCTTGGTAGTCCACGCAGATAGCAGTCAAACCGCTCACAAGCCCAGACCACTGCTAAGCATTCTTTCTCGATCTGAGCATAACGCTTCTCACTCTCTGTGAGTGTTCGTGAACAGAATGCGACTGGCTTCCACTGCAAATCTTCTGTTTGCTGGAGCAGGACACCACCAGTGCCGTAACTGCTTGCATCGGCACTAACAGTAGTTGGCTTCTTTGGGTCGTAGAACGTCAGACATGGAGCATCTGCAATCAGTCCCTGGCTTTTGTCAAACGCTTGCTGCTGAGCAACACTACAGTTCCACTCAGTGTCCATCTTTAGTAGTTCGTTGAGTGGATGTAGCACGGTGCTGAGGTTCGGTGCATATCGGCCCAGGTAATTTGTCATTCCCAGGAATCTCCTCAGTTCAGTAACGCATGTTGGAACAGGCATCTCAACAATAGCGGCAATTTTCGCACTATCAGGCAGCATACCGTGCTTGGATATCTTATGTCCCAGAAAGATCATCTCACTTTGTCTGAATTCGCATTTCTTTCTATTCAGTTTCAACCCTGCCGCCGAGATCCTGTTCAGAACACTGTCGAGTCTCTTGTCGTGTTCTTCCATGGTCGCACCATAGACCAGTATATCGTCCATGTACACTAAGTACACCGTCCAAGCCTTCCAACATTTCCTGCATTTTGCGCTGAAAGATTTCAGGCGCTAATGAGATCCCAAACGGCAGTTTCTGAAAACAGTATCTACCACACCCTGGCGTAATGAAGGTGGTCAGCTTCTGGATTTTCTCGTCTAAAGGTATTTGCCAGAAGCCGCTGCTGGCGTCTAGGCGACTGAAGATTGTGCCTTCGCGCAGTTTATGCGTCATGTCTTCAATGGTGGGAATTGTGAAGTGTTCCCTCTTAACACTCTTGTTCAAGTTCCGCAAATCGACACAGATTCGCACTCCCTCTTTCTTTGGAACCACCACAATTGGCGCGCACCATTCACTTGGCTCAGTGATCTTTCTGATTACTCCTTCACTCTCCACGCGAACGAGTTCAGCTTCTACCTTTGGTAGTAGAGGTATTGGTACTCTGCGTGGTGCCACCACGTTGTACGGTTGTGCATCTGGGTCAAGCACGATCTTTACCGGCTTGGTTATCATGGTGCCCATCTCTCCGAAGACCTCATTCAACGCATCAATGCGTGCAACGAGATTCAATTGTGTCGCGACAGACCGACTTAGGAGGTTGCGCTGAACAGCCGGACCTACGATAACAAACACGTCACACACACACGATTTGTCCTTCACTGTCAACGTTGTTTCGAAGTATCCTCGACAGTTGAGGTTGCCACCTGGGCTGCGAAGAGTTTTCGTAGTTTTCTTGAGTCTCGGAATGGGAACCAACTGCAAGTAGCTGTGTTCACTGACGATCGAAACATCTGCACCGGTGTCAATTTTGAAATTGACAACCGTGTTGTTCATTTATACATCGACAGTCCATGGAGGTTCGGTTTTGTCGTTGTCAATCGAGCCCAGCCACATTGTGTCATCTGTCGTTGGATGCTGTTGAGAAACTTCTGCTATTCTCGATGATCTACACATAGCTGCAAAATGTCCCTTCTTTGAACACTTCCTGCACGTCTGGTAGTAAGCAGGGCACTTGTTGGGAGCATGTTGTTTACCACAGTTGTGACATATCGTTTGAGTCTGTGGAGTTCTAAATTCTCGTCTGGAAAAGTCTCTCTTACCAAAATTAGCTTTGGGTTTTCTCTGACTTTTGGCAGCCTGATACACTGAGTCAGCACTCGTATCTGCACGCATGTTTTCAGTGTATTTGTCGGTGATTTCGTTGTTCCTGCATATAGCTACCGCATTTGCCATCGTTAGTGTTCCTTCGTAGAGCAATTTCTGTCTCACAGTGTCTGAATAGAGACCTATGACGATTTGATCGCGGATTATCTTCTCTCTTTCCTCAGGCACATAGTTACATGTGCTTGCTAGATTTAGCAAATCTGTCAGGAATGCGTCAAATGTTTCACCTGTGTTCTGCTTACGGCGCAAGAATGTGTACCTTTCGTACGTTTCATTCACTCTCGGTGTGAAGTAGTTGCTGAACTGTAGCTTCACAGCTGCAATTTTATCTTTATCTGCCGGTGGATCAAATGTGAACCTTCCAAAAACGTCCATGCACTCAGGACCGAGGAGAGTTAACAACGTAGCCACTTGTATCTTCTCACTCTTCTTATTTTTCTCGGTCGCTAGCATATAGTAGTCGAATTGCTCGAGCTACCTTACCCACAATTTTGTCATGCCCGCGTCGCCGTTGGCGGCATTGCTTGCGGCGCACGAAAAGTGTCCCGGCGGCCTTAAACCTTCTGCCATGATCAAATTGTTCATGCACGTCTGACACCATGTATGTCTAGCATAACGGACACTTGTTATGCCTTGATTGGGTTCGGTTTTTTTTAGGGTTTTACATCTCAGTAATCTTACAAATACCTCGCCGGTTGATCTACGCCGGATTGGTCCCACTGACCTAGTTTCTCCAGGCGTATCTAATCGAATCGATATAATTACAATCTCGATAATTACGATCTCGATACAATGACCGTACCAGATGGTGA
>CM034533.1:16127972-16152972 GCA_020002185.1 Paraescarpia echinospica | reverse complement strand
GTTGAAACTAAACACGCATTTAGACGTAAACAATGCCGCGTGACTGTATTCCGTTAACGCGCGTGCCCCGTACGTGGTGCGCTATGCATTAGCAATAATTTAAAATAGGCCGTGGCTCCTCTTTCGCGCAGGTAAGATTTCTATTAGACCAGGGGTACCCAACATATTTTCCCCGCGTTAAATATTTGGAGATGGATCGGTTATGTCCTGAGAAAGGATGAAAACAAAATCTCAAAGTTAGCGCTAAGATTGACACATGAAGGTAAAATACAAGGAAGCCCCCCAAAAAACCGGGAGGAAGATTCCGGAAGAAGAACTCAAACACAATGTAATGCACTTAAGCTGGGGCCAAGTTGCAAAATAGGCTGCAGACCGAAAGAGGTAGATGGTCCTTGTTTCTGCCCCATGTGTGCACGACGAGGACTAAGTCCTAAGAAGGAGACGTCTTCACATGAGTGTTTGCAGTCGGGCAACCTAAACATGAAGGATGCGCTTGCTTCGTCAAAACCAGAGCCTCGATTGGTCTATCCATCGAGTGACAAGTTGCGTAACAAAACCCCCGTCAAGCTATCAAAAAATAGATTTCAAACACGTAGTTCTTTCGTGTATTCTTCCGTCGTATGTTTTGTTGAAATTCCGGCCCCAGAATGATTTCTTTATAACAAAAACATAAAGGTAAGTTTATGATGTGGCAACCGAATGGGGTTATGTTTCATCTATGAGATGGCATGTTGCAACAGTAATGTAATTCACACATATAACCGTTATGAACACTGTTAGCAAATGCAAAGCTTGACGGAGATCACGCGCAATTTTTGTTTATTGTGACATAACGGGTACATCAATTCTGGTGTGTGTGTGTTTTGACAAGACCTGACTCGACGGCCCCTACATAGTTACACAACAATTCTCAATTCATGTAACCGTTCAGCATCATATATTTATTGTTCAGCATCATATACGTTTTATGTGGGCAAACATAAATGAGCTCATCGAGTACATAAAATATACATTTATGACACTTCTGTCTTTTTTACCTACATAATATACACGTGTTGTCATATGACTAACTATTTTTGTCATGCTGCAAATGCGGTTACCGTCAAAACTGACAGTGAAAGTTGACAAACTATTGGTCCGCTACTGGGGTTGGTTGAGCGAGTATCTCCACCTCAGTCCATTTGTGTCTTAAAATCCGCCACATTAAGCAATATCTCAGCGCCAATGGTTTAGTATTTATAATGCTCCAGTCATGGTGGCTAGACATAGTCACGCCATGGTGATTCGTAGTTGTAGCTGTTTGTATCACTCGACAACATTCTAGTAACTAACGTGTCTGCGTAGACGCCGGTGGGATCAAGAGTTGATTCCCATTTAACTAGACGGGACCGGCGTTAACGTTACCATCCTACCCTGATTTTGTACACTAAGCGTACCGTGGCTGAACCAGAGTCTTGATTGCAGAACGTCACACACAGCGTATATTCTGTTATCACACTACCGCGCCTCTCCTTGTTACTTCGACATATCACCTGTAATTGGCCAACGTGCGGTTTTAGGCTTTGCTTTAATTGTCCGGCAACACATGCTGTTTCCGACTAACCGTGCGTTCGTTTGTAGCATCACCGTGTTTGACTTTCTTGTGTTTGCCAGCAGTCTAGAGTTGTAGACGAACGACTACCAGCCATTTTCTGACCATCAGAATCTACTCCGTTGTCACTGTTGTGAGCGACGTAAAGTGGTCAGGCACTGATGACGCGATCTGGTGTTTGCAGCCTGTTATCGAGTCAATAACGGGACACATTAAGCGCCACGAAAGACCTGATACAAAACGACAAACGTGAGTTTTGTCTTCTGTCGCACTGAACGGTACAACGTGAGATACAATAAGCTGTTCAAGAATGCATTGAACAGCCATATGGCGGTGAAGGTAATAGTTGTTGCCATTCGTCGGTTGGGTAAAGTCTGGCGCAGGATCTCAACCATAAAACACGGCGCTGTAAGTATGATAGCGACAAAACAGACGATGAGGACATTACTGGCTGAAAGAATCGCTTTTAGCGTCACTTGTCCCGAGCTTCCGGTCACAACCGACTGCTGCTGCGCGGCTATTCGACTGTGAGTTCGCAGAACGACGAAGAATATTCTCGCCGTCGTGACAACGAGGACGAAGCGCGGAATCACGAATGACGTGAGATATGTGAATATATTTAACACTGCATGGCCTCTGTTGTTAGCCGAAACTGCAGATACACATACATCCAAATGCCACGTCACTTCCGTTGTGAACTTGTTAACCGCCATCGTGGCGCCGGCGACCCAGTTGAAGACGATGATGCCGTAGCAGCGGTTGCGAGTCAAGAGTTGCTCGGAGAATCTTCAGTATGTCGACCGCCTTTGTCACGCCAACCCAGGTTAGAGAGTGCAGCGAGTTGAAGATAAACCACCACGTAAAGAACGCGTGTATATTCCGCAGATGTCGGGTGATGGTCTGTACGGATGGCGTCGCCTTCGAACAGATAGCGGCGCAGATTGGCATGACGAGACACCCGGTGGCGAGATCGGACACAGACCGCGACAACATGAACATCGTTGTGCGATCTTGACGCAGTTCCCGGTGTCTTGCAATCACGACGATCGCGAGTAAATTCGTCACGATACACAGGATTATCTCCGTACTGATGACAACGGCTTTAGCGTGTCCAAAGCCCTCGTTATTCAAGGTGACATTCATTATCTACGTGTGTTCTTACCGCCGATAACATGTTAATGTGATATATTTGTGGTATCTTCAAGAAACTTTTTCGGTTGTCGCACTCAATACTGTACGCGGACAACAACACGTTTACGTCACTAATAAATCGCATGATGTTGGCTCTTTTGCCTTCATTTTTCACCCAAACAGTAGTTGTAAGACGATCCAATTGCAGCGTAGGTGACGTAGGCTTATTTCTTTGTTGTTGTCCATCGAAACATTAAACTATTTTGCCATGGTGGTTGATGACCACAAGGCATCGCTCGTGAAATAATTACTTTCTTCTTCGAACTATAAACGAAGTGACAACACACCTTCTCAAGGTCGACACGTGTTATATGTGTGCGCATGTCTTATCGCAGTAACCTTCTCACTGTAATAGAACTAAATGCTTAACCACAGAGGCAGAGTTGATAGCGTAATGATTCAGCTGTCTCATTATCCGGTGATTTAGGACTGTATCGATCGCTTGTGTTGCGATAGTATCACTGGTCAACTAATCCCCAGACGGCCTTTGGAAAGGCAGAATTATTACATTCTCACTCATGTCGGCCACTCCGGTTGATCATTAGTGGCTTCTTCAATCATCCATCTCCATATCCCTCTGTCTGCAATTGCCGTCGTCAGCTGCTCCGTCTCTAGACCCACATCTTCCTTTAAGCAGTTGATTTTGCGTGGGAGTGTAGATTTCCATATTATATATAGTTGGTTGAGTGTTCTCCACGCCATTGCCTTCCTGGTTTTGATGCCTTTGTCTGTTGTGGACACCCAGGAGCCAAGGTATTTGTAGTCTTCAAAGTTCTTTAAAACAGTTTCTTCCCTGGCAACGATGCTGGTGTTTCCTAAACGGTTGAATGCGATGTATTAGGTTTTCCAGGATTGATCTTTAAACCAATCCTTGTTCATTATGTTTCCACTGGGTTAGAAGCTCCTGTGCCTGATTGATCACTTCTGATAGTAGTGCAGTCATCGGGAAATTCGAAATCGATGATCACATCAGGTTTAGCACGTTTACTTTTCCTTCTTGTTATCTGGAATCCAAGTTCCTCTTCTCTTCCGTGAATAGCTCGCCGCAGTGCATAGCCAAGTCACCATGTTTCCTTCTATTAACCTTCTCAGGGTTAGTATATGACCTACGGTTGTCCTCCATGTCCGGAATCCATTCTGATTGTCTGTTAGGTGGTGACAAATTTCACCACGTATTCTGTTCAATGCCATCCTGTTGAATGTCTTTGCCACAATGGAGCTCAGGCTAATGCCCCATTAATTCCCTGCCAAACTTAAATCGCCATTTTTAGGTATTGTAATAATGTCCAGAATTGTCCACTGTAGCGGTATTTTTCCTTCAATCAAAGCATGGTTGCAAAACTCTTGTTTGATACTGTCCAGATCGCAGTGTTTTATCACTGCAGGTGGTATACCATCATCCCCGCAGCTCTACCCATCATTCAAGGATTTCTTGGCCTACTCGTACTTGTCTCTTTCAAACGGTCCTTCTTTGATGTTGATAGCTGTGATTACATGTTATATCTCTTCATGCTCATCTTCTACGTCTGGTGGACTGCCTAGTAGTTTGTGGATGTGATCGTACCAGTTTTTCACCCTTTTTTCAGTTGTTTTGCGCTTTAGTTATCCTTCACGAGCTGTCTTTCTACCACTTATCTGGTTTATAAACTTCCAGCTCTGTCCGTGTCTTCCATTAATGTGTACATTTTCGACTTTAGCGATGTTGCTACAAAGTTCGTCCTCCTGCACAATATTATAGGCTGTCTCCATGTTCTTCTTGGCCTGCTCATATCTCACTCTGTTGTCAACTACATTGTTTTGCTGACAGACCCTATAGGCCTCTTCAACTTTTTACTATTTTGGTAGTGCATGCGCGTCATGCTATTCGCTTTCAGCTACAGTCACCAGGTATCTCCCTTATTGAGAATGAAAATGGTGCCGAGTGCGTAAGTCTTCCCTGCTGATGCATAGCCTCTCCATAGACAAAACCCCAGCACAACCGCTTTGTGGTACACTACGGATACTGGGTACATTGCGGCCCCAGGCTAATGTGCTGGGATCTAGGAATAGGCTGGAGCCCTTAGGTGCAGTCTGCTGGGCCCATCTGTATGTGGACACGTCCCGACGATCACTAATCCAACATCCAGCTATGGACAAATAGCAGTGGGCAAACCACGCTCATTAGCCTTGGTAGGCGAGTGGGCTAGGAGAAGGATAACTAATTTATTTCCAACAACAACATAAAACAATTATACATTCCGTTATTCCAAAATACAACATTTTAAACATGTGAACAAAAAAATACTCATAAGTGTTGGTGGACAGGAGGTGAACAGAATTGTAATGCTTATGTATCGTTCACCCCCAACCAACATAGTTACTTATTGTACTAATACAACGTATTACAAAATATTTCAATTTCACAAATAATGCAATATACAGTGCCTAGACTACGTAATATCTTGTTAGTATTTTTTGGATGTTTTTCTTAGATCTAGTGTATAGATAGAAGATGGGACTTACAGTTTGTTAAAAGCCTTTATGCTTCTACTGCTGGTGATGCTTCCATGTAGGGTATTCCACAATTTTAATCCACAAACAGAAATATTTCTGTCGAGTACCATGTGTTGAGACAAACCGTTTAAACATTGTTTGCAAACTATTTGGTAGTTCGTTGTGATGTGCCTTAACCAATAGTATCGCTGTCTTAAATTTAACTATGTCTACAAACAAAAAGTACACAGTTGCTTAAATAGAGTGCTGGTATGCTTCAAAAGCTTTACGCCATAGATCAGATGTTACCCCATGTTTCGCTGCAATAGCTAATATATGGCAAAAACAGGGAACAATACAATATGTATATTCCATCTTGATTAACTAAACAGTTTACTTTGTGAATGCTTGCTGATACTATCGAAAGTTTTTGTTTAAACCGCATTGCTGTGATATTTCCAGTTCAGCTGGTCATCAATACATACTGCCAGACATTTGGTTGCACATACTCTGGTTATTCGTTCGTTATTTACACACATATTTATGTCAACATCTGGTGGACGGTTCCCAAATAACATAACATTCGTTTTTGACAAGTTGGATGATGATGTGTTTACAGCAAACCATTTGCCCAATTTGGCAAGTCCTCTTTTTAACATGTCACGTAGTTCTGTTAGATTGTTACCGGTACAACACATATTTGTATCGTCAGCAAAAAGTTTTAATTTTGTTAACGTTGATACGTTACATATGTCATTATCGTAAAGTACAAATAAACGTGGACCTAAAATAGAGCCTTGCGAAACTCCACATGTGACATCTAATGGCTCCGAAACACATCCGTCAATATATACAAATTGCTTCCTGTTCGAGCGATAGAGCTAAAGAAAAACATTATCACTACAACGTACGACACCAGTGTTAAAGTCCCTGCCGACTTGGCTTCTGGTACGACCACTGATTCTCGAAGAGGGTCACATGCCGACTTACGACTAAAGCCACAAGGACACTGTAAGTTTGACAAAAGTGGATGTAAAGGGGAGAAACTAATAAAATGCAAAACACCCATAAAATATCAACCTTGAACGTTAGAACCATACGACCATCCAGGCTCAGAGAAGAACTAGTGAAGAACATGAAGAAACATAAAGTAATTGGTATTCAAGAGCACCATATAGTTTATGACGAACCCGTACTATACGAGCAGATCCAAGGTAAAACTGTGATCACTACCACAGCCTGGAGAAATGCAACTACTGGAGCAACAGAGAGAAGAGTAGGCATTCTGCTCATCACAAGGGACATGGGAGCCCTAGAGAACATTTTAACACACAGCAGAGGGAGGAGTAGGCATTCTGTTCATCACAAGGGACATGGGAGACCTAGAGAACATTGCAACACACAGCAGAGGGAGGAGTAGGCATTCTGCTCATCACAAGGGACATGGGAGCCCTAGAGAACATTTTAACACACAGCAGAGGGAGGAGTAGGCATTCTGTTCATCACAAGGGACATGGGAGCCCTAGAGAACATTGCAACACACAGCAGAGGGAGGAGTAGGCATTCTGCTCATCACAAGGGACATGGGAGCCCTAGAGAACATTTTAACACACAGCAGAGGGAGGAGTAGGCATTCTGTTCATCACAAGGGACATGGGAGCCCTAGAGAACATTGCAACACACAGCAGAGGGAGGAATAAGCATTCTGCTCATCACAAGGGACATGGGAGCCCTAGAGAACATTTTAACACACAGCAGAGGGAGGAGTAGGCATTCTGTTCATCACAAGGGACATGGGAGCCCTAGAGAACATTGCAACACACAGCAGAGGGAGGAGTAGGCATTCTGCTCATCACAAGGGACATGGGAGCCCTAGAGAACATTTTAACACACAGCAGAGGGAGGAGTAGGCATTCTGTTCATCACAAGGGACATGGGAGCCCTAGAGAACATTGCAACACACAGCAGTAGGAGGAGTAGGCATTCTGCTCATCACAAGGGAAATGGGAGCCCTAGAGAACATTGCAACACACAGCAGAGGGAGGAGTAGGCATTCTGTTCATCACAAGGGACATGGGAGCCCTAGAGAACATTGCAACACACAGCAGAGGGAGGAGTAGGCATTCTGCTCATCACACAGGGACATGGGAGCCCTAGAACATTTTAACACACAGCAGAGGGATTCTGGGAGTAGCATTCTGTATCACAAGGGACATGGGAGCCCTAGAGCAGACATTGCTCATCTAGGCATATCACAAGGGACATGGGAGCCCTAGAGAACATTTTAACACACAGCAGAGGGAGGAGTAGGCATTCTGTTCATCACAAGGGACATGGGAGCCCTAGAGAACATTGCAACACACAGCAGAGGGAGGAGTAGGCATTCTGCTCATCACAAGGGACATGGGAGCCCTAGAGAACATTTTAACACACAGCAGAGGGAGGAGTAGGCATTCTGTTCATCACAAGGGAAAGGGACATGGGAGCCCTAGAGAATATTGCAACACACAGCAGAGGGAGGAGTAGGCATTCTGCGCATCACAAGGGACATGGGAGCCCTAGAGAACATTATAACACACAGCAGAGGGAGGAGTAGGCATTCTGCTCAACACAAGGGGCGTGGGAGTCCTAGAGAACATTACAACACACAGCAGAGGGTGGAGTAGGCATTCTGCTCAACTCAAGGGGAATGGGAGTCCTAGAGAACATTACAACACACAGCAGAGGGAGGAGTAGGCATTCTGCTCATCTCAAGGGGCATGGGAGTCATAGAGAACATTACAACACACAGCAGAGGGAGGAGTAGGCATTTTGCTCAACACAAGGGGTGTGGGAATCATAGAGAACATTACAACACACAGCAGAGGGAGGAGTAGGCATTCTGCTCAACTCAAGGGGCATAGGAGTCCTAGAGAACATTACAACACACAGCAGAGGGTGGAGTAGGCATTCTGCTCAACTCAAGGGGCATGGGAGTCCTAGAGAACATTACAACACACAGCAGAGGGTGGAGTAGGCATTCTGTTCAACTCAATGGGCATGGAAGTCCTAGAGAACATTACAACACACAGCAGAGGGTGGAGTAGGCATTCTGTTCAACTCAATGGGCATGGAAGTCCTAGAGAACATTACAACACACAGCAGAGGGTGGAGTAGGCATTCTGCTCAACACAAGGGACATGGGAGCCCTAGAGAACGTTACAACACACAGTAAACGAATACTGATTGCCAACTTCAGCGGCAATCCTGCTACAACAGTTTTTGTCACGTATTGTCTGACCAACTCTGCTGAAGTAGATAGCGTAGAGGACCACTACAATGACTTAAGATAGACGATCGAATCGGTACCAGTGCACTTGCTGGTTGTAGGAGACTTTAACGCACGACTTGGACAGGAGGATGCCAAATTTACCCATACAGACCCTTACGATAACAACACAAACCATAATGGAGAATTCGTTATCGATCTTACCACTGAAAAAAATCTTGAGGTCACAAACACCAGATACCGTAAGAGATGTAGAAAGCGCTGGAACTTTATGTACCAACAGGGAGCTTGATTATATCCTGGTCAAAAAAAATGGAGAAATAGCGTGATGAACTGTGAACCGTATAGTACCTTTGCAAGTGTCGGATCTGAACATCGCATTGTCACAGCTACAATACGACTCAGTTTGCGTAAGAAAAAGTCTCCACCAAGCAAAGTGAAGTATGACTGGAGTGCGCTAAGCATGGACTGTGACTTGCAAAAACAGTACACAAGTGAAGCACGGAGCACATTTCAGATTCTGGAATTGAGAGACGAAACAGAAACGGAGCGATATGAGCGTTTCATTTCAGCGACAGAGAAAATTATTCCTGTCAGTAAGAAACAGAAAAAGAAATAAACTCAGATGATCCACGAGAATGATTAGTAATGTGAATGTAAAGGTACATTGCATGACATACTTTGGAAAGAGAAGACGAGAGGTCAGGCTGGTCGGAGTGGCGTCACCATACACGGCGTATCTGATGCTGCGTAGAAAGTACGTATAATAGGTGTATTAAAACTTTGGCAATGCAATGGACGACAGTTGGTACGATGTACGCACATTTATAAATATATGTGATCCAACTAATTACGTGTCTGCAAAGCGACACACACAAGCACGACCACTACACACCACGATCCTTACACACCACACACCACACACCGCACACCACAAAGCATAACCATCACACATAATTTCCAATATGTATAAAAGTAAGTTTGTATATGTAGCGCAGTATCCAGTCCTTAGGACTGGGCAAAGTGAGTTACACTTTACTCCCTGGCAAACCTGTTCAATCGAACACCATCTCGACCTTTCTGAAAAGCATTCAGCCATGCTGCAATTAATGCGCGAAGACAATTCGTCTTCGTTAAATATCCACCAATTTCTATAGCCAGGTACTCATTCATACAGCTGAGTGAACTAGAGCAACACATGAAGGAACTTGCCTAAGGTTCGACACGGCAGCACAGGATTCGAACCCGGGTTCTCTCAATTGAAAGTCCAACGCTCTATCCATTGCGCCACAGCCCTCTACAGTATAAGATTTAGAATTCCAAAGGTCAATCGGGCCTGTAACCGACAATGTTGCGGGCCCGGGTAAATTATTTGAAGGCCAAACATCCCGGCGATCAAGCCGACATTGTCGTCTCTATGATGTTTTAGTATGCATGTTTCCATAAACATTTATAATAGATGACATATTGCCTACCAGCAAGGTCCGTTAACCTTTCAAAATGGTTGACGAAAATGTGAATTTGCCAGAATTTCTCTCGTATATTTTTTGATATTCTGGTCTCAAACGTTTTTTTGCTACAGAAACATAACGTTAACCGATTTTGCACTTTTACTGCATAGTGCGCGCATTTAATTATTTGTTTAACCTGCATATACAATGCACAATAAAGTGTGGGTGTTTTTAAATATAAATGTAGAAGTAAAATATACACGCACACAAAGTGAATGTTTAAAAACAAAATGAAGCAAACGTATTATCACCTCTGCTTTCGTGCACATTTGCGGCAACGCACTTAGATCGGATGTATTAATAGCGTTACTGGGTTAACACAGATGGAGTTGTATATAACAATCCGCTCCTAGTTGTTGTCACTTCATATGTAGATGGAAGAAGAATCAGGATGTCACGTCTTACTGTAGTTTTTGTTCACGATCGATGCATTACGTCATCCGACATGAACACATAGTTTCACCTAGCGATGGACGACGCAAAAGAAATGGGCCAACGTCAACCATGTTGCAGTTGAATAGGCTACTAGTTCAGTTTCGTGTCAAGAAACACCGTGTTTACAATCGTCAGATACTTCAGCTTATTACCAGCGTGCTTCAGATTGACTTGACAATGTATGTCAAATGTGAATGCGCAGTACAGTAGGTCCGTCTTCAAGCGTAGGTGTTGTGTGTCGTAAGGATACAGTTTATCTACGAAAAAAATTACAAAACTGGTGTAACACGCAAACGAATCGGACTTGCTTACAGTCATACTCTTTTGACAAAATAATAAGGTAACACAGTTGTGTCATCAACCAGAAGTTGGACAAAGATATTCTAACTATTGGACGAGTAAAAACACTGAACAACGGATTTCATGTGCTTTATCCAAGTTTAGACGTTTTTCATTTTTTCCCTGTGTACAATGTTAACTTCGAAGTCCGGGAACTTTTTTATCTGGATATCGACGTGTTATCGGCGGCACAAACACAAACAGACAATGAATTCCACGTTGGATAACCATGAGTACGGAAACGTGAAAGCCGTCGTCACCAGTGTGCAGATAATCATGTGTATTGTGACGAATATACTCGCGATCGTCGTGATTGCAAGTCACCCGGAACTGCGTCGAGATCACACGACGATGTTCATGTTGTAGCTGTCTGTGTCCGACCTCGCCACCGGGTCTCTCGTCATGCCAATCGGCGCCGTTATCTGCTCGAAGGCGACGCCACCTGCACTGACCATTGGAATAATAGAAGGGCATCAACCGTAATGACAGTGGCGTTACAGTTGGGATAATAGAAGGGCATCAACCGTAATGACAGTGGCGTTACAGTTGGGATAATAGAAGGGCATCAACCGTAATGACAGTGGCGTTACAGTTGGAATAATAGAAGGGCATCAACCGTAATGACAGTGGCGTTACAGTTGGGATAATAGAAGGGCATCAACCGTAATGACAGTGGCGTTACAGTTGGGATAATAGAAGGGCATCAACCGTAATGGCGTTACAGTTGGGATAATAGAAGGGCATCAACCGTAATGACAGTTGGAATAATAGAAGGGCATCAACCGTAATGACAGTGGCGTTACAGTTGGGATAATAGAAGGGCATCAACCGTAATGACAGTGGCGTTACAGTTGGGATAATAGAAGGGCATCAACCGTAATGACAGTGGCGTTACAGTTGGAATAATAGAAGGGCATCAACCGTAATGACAGTGGCGTTACAGTTGGGATAATAGAAGGGCATCAACCGTAATGACAGTGGCGTTACAGTTGGGATAATAGAAGGGCAAACCGTAATGACAGTGGCGTTACAGTTGGGATAATAGAAGGGCATCAACCGTAATGACAGTGGCGTTACAGTTGGGATAATAGAAGGGCATCAACCGTAATGAAAGTGGCGTTACAGTTGGGATAATAGAAGGGCATCAACCGTAATGACAGTGGCGTTACAGTTGGGATAATAGAAGGGCATCAACCGTAATGAAAGTGGCGTTACAGTTGGGATAATAGAAGGGCATCAACCGTAATGAAAGTGGCGTTACAGTTGGGATAATAGAAGTTCATCAACCGTAATGACAGTGGCGTTACAGTTGGGATAATAGAAGGGCTTCAACCGTAATGACAGTGGCGTTACATTTGGGATAATAGAAGGGCATCAACCGTAATGACAGTGGCGTTACAGTTGGGATAATAGAAGGGCATCAACCGTAATGACAGTGGCGTTACAGTTGGGATAATAGAAGGGCATCAACCGTAATGACAGTGGCGGTACAGTTGGGATAATAGAAGTGCATCAACCGTAATGACAGTGGCGTTACAGTTGGGATAATAGAAGGGCATCAACCGTAATGACAGTGGCGTTACAGTTGGAATAATAGAAGGGCATCAACCGTAATGACAGTGGCGTTACAGTTGGGATAATAGAAGGGCATCAACCGTAATGACAGTGGCGTTACAGTTGGGATAATAGAAGGGCATCAACCGTAATGACAGTGGCGTTACAGTTGGGATAATACAAGGGCATCAACCGTAATGACAGTGGCGTTACAGTTGGGATAATAAAAGGGCATCAACCGTAATGACAGTGGCGTTACAGTTGGGATAATAGAAGGGCATCAGCCGTAATGACAGTGGCGTTACAGTTGGGATAATAGAAGGGCATCAACCGTAATGACAGTAGCGTTACAGTTGGCGTAATAGAAGGGCATCAACCGTAGTGATAGTGGCGTTACAGTTGGGATAATAGAAGGGCATCAACCGTGATGACAGTGGCGTTACAGTTGGGATAATAGAAGGCAATCAACCGTAATGACAGTGGCGTTACAGTTGGGATAATAGAAGGGCATCAACCGTAATGACAGTGGCGTTACAGTTGGAATAATAGAAGGGCATCAACCATAATGACAGTTGCACAATTCAATGCAAAATGTCTTGTACCATTGCAGGTAGAATTATGGAATTACGGCCCTAAAATCGTTCCGTAGGGGCGTGCATTTACCTTTACCGTTTAATCTGATTTTGAGAAGAGGGACACGACAGTCTGTGAAAGTAGACATAGACATCAGAACACTCCGAACGATAGCGCACATAGAACCCACGCACAGATGCTGGATGTTATGAATAAACGGTTCTTATCGTTTTTACTGCGATCCAAATTCAAAGCTTGGCGCCCCATGCCTTCAGACATTGAAAATTGTAATAAACTACTTTTAATAATAACATAAATAATAATGAAAAATGACAAACGAGAACATGTATTAAGTTTGCATGCTGAACACGGAGAAGTAATCAAATCAGTGCCGTTCATTGGTGTGTTGCCATGGAAAGACGAAACATGTTGCAAATCGAAAGCAGATAGGGCAGCGGGTGTTGGGACGATCCACGATTTCAACAATATTTGAAGGATGTGAATAGCCGATTTACGTCATACTGGGTATATTGAAAAGACAGACAATCCGATCGAAAATATAATGTTCCTGGGCATGGTGAATAAAGCGACATGTGTATGTGGGTGTGTACTATGACGGTTTCTAAATATCGGTGCAATAAAAAACCGCACCTATATTCCATAATGTTTTAATGTTTTGGCTGCATCAAACATAACATATGGCTTGCCCATACAAAATGTACAAGCGACAAGCAAGCTACGTGATATGTCGTATGAAATGCAGTGTGACATTTAGTCTGTATCACACGTTGTTTCAAATGCATGCAGTTATATGGCATATGAACTAATTATTATTCGTATCTCACGCATCTGGTCCGGGCAAGGAGAGTTTGGACACTCACCCTAGCATCTTGGCGACCCAATTTTGGGTGGTGACGCAGGGGTTAAGAACCAGGCTCATAAATAGGAGACAGCTGGGTCGATTGACAAATTGAACGTCACATACACAGTGCGTAACGCCATGTGTTATGTAACTGCGTTACATTATTCACGTTAAAAAGTTGTGAGGCGTTGATAGTAATAATAATAATATAAGATAACTCTTTTACGCATATTTCCTCGGATATTAAGCTCAGTGGCGCATCAGTACAAAAGGGTTAATCAGTATTAGACTCGATAAGTAATATTAAAATTTGTCAACCGATGGATCGATACGATGTCCTAGTTCCAATATTAGTATTGACTCTATGAACAAACGTAAACCAGAATCAGATAATCGAAGCTGGATATATTTTAGGGGAGTAAGCAATGACTATAAATATGTTGGTTGCATATGTGAAAGTGCCTAGTGGTAATGGCACAGATCTGAAAAATAATACGATATCGTACAGGAAGCCTGTGTAATGACACGTGAGCGAAGGTAGAGCCTCCTGGTGTAATGTATTGGAAGTAGTACCTCCTGTGGGAAGGTGTAATGAAGGGTAATGAAGGAGTAATTAGGGCCAATCAAGGGGTAATTGACGCAGTGTACGTGTGCTGGACGTGTGTATGAATAATCCCTATGTCTTATCGTGTATAAGTAAGAATGAACAAAACAGCATATTTAGAAGTTTAACAAGTTTTATTTTAACTATCGATATCGATACCACTCTCATCTGAATCATAGGCACAATCCCATGACGCCTCTTTATTGCCCGTGTCTACTGCGGGTGAGTCAGGGTCGTACCACGGGGAAGGTGGTTCCAGGGTAGCGCGTAGTTCCTGCATAACGGGGTAGAACGTCATTTCGTGTTCATATCGCATTTCTTCTTCTCTGGAAATATATCAAAACTTTGAAAACGGTCTGTATGAATTATACGTTAAATTTTACATAGGAAGGGTATTGAAAACACAGACATTGTCCCAGTCCGACATTACGAGGTACAGCTGGTCGGGACACAGTGTAACCAGACACCACGTTGCTAGAGTCATCATGTATTGAGAAGTGGAGAATTAGCACGCTTCTTGCTAATGCGATGTGAGTAATTAAATTTAACAAAGTATATTTCATTGCGTGTATAGCTATATTGTTTCTAATTGCTTTCTGACATTCATTTTACGCGAATAGGTACTTAGTGAAATACAATGTGAGTCATTCCATTTTTACAATGGGTTCTTAGGTACTTTGCTAAACTAACTGCGAGTAATACAGTTATTACGTACATATATATATATATATATATATATATATATATATGGCTAGCTATTTAATTCTCTTTTTATCTTTTTTCAGCGACGGACACAGCAGCAACAGCGACGATTGTAGTAATGACAGCACTGTCTCAGACTGGACGCAAGTTACCTCTATCTATTGATCATCAGTTATATACTCCATGTGATCAGCCAAATATTTTAACAACACGTCTACTTTTGAAATGATCCCTTAGCCTTTTTGAGAAAACCCCTTTATTTTATGAAATGACCATTTAATGTTATGATGGTCTTCTAAAATTATTGAGACGATCAGTTAGTTGTTTTTAATAAACATTTACGTTTTTGAGAAGTCCCTAATATTTTATTAGAGGACCCCGTAACATTTTGCGATGATCCCTGAATGAGTTGACATGATCAGCCAGTTAATTTTAGTAAATATTGTAATGTTTTGAAATGGTCCCTTAACTTAGTTGAGAAGACCCGTTTATTTGTGAGATGATCATTTATTATGCTAAGATGATCTTTTAATTCATCAAGACGATCAGCTGGTTCGGTTCATTGAACATTTACGTTTTTGACATGACTTTTTTAGAAAAACCCTTAATTGAGAGATGACCATTATTGTTTTTTATATGATCCCTTGATGTGTTGAGATGACCAGCCGGTTATTTTTAATCAACCCACTCTATTTTGGAAATGATCCATTAACTTTTTTGAGAGGATCCCTTATTTTGTTTAGATGATCATTTCAATTGTTGAGGCTATCAACTCGTTAATGTGTTAATAACTTCTAACATATTTTGTAACGATACTTTTTTTAGAAGAACCATGCCTTGTTATGAGATGTCCCCCTAATTTAACTAACTTTTTTTCGAGAAGACCACTTGATTTTATAAGATGCCCATATCATGTGTTGAGATGAGCAGTTAGCTTTATAAAATGACTTCTTAATGACACTTTTTTAGATTATTCTTTAAAACTTGCTTTTGATATAATCACTTAATATTAGGCATAATTTAAAATACATTAGGTGCTCCTTATTCGTTCATATGAATAAAGTCGAGTGAAACTACATTTAAGTTTAACTTAGTTTTTGCATTACTCTAATGCTCCATTTCATAATAATAATTATTATTATTATTAGTTTGAGATTACCCATTGCCTTTTAATATCTATTGTTAACATTGTAATTTGAAATGTCTTTATATTGTTTGAGATAACCCCTTAATTTTATCAAATGATGATCAGAGATTTAATGTGTAAGCATGCATTGGTTGTCCTTAAATATTTGTTGTATATGTTCCCTTAATTTTGAGTAAATTATCCCTTTCATTGGTTGAGGTGACCCTTTTAATCACCCCCTCTTCCCTGCCACACTTTCTGATTCGGTCCTGTTGTTTGCTGACATTTAGTTACTGCGTTACCTGGGACGCTCTATGAACGGCATTCCGTGTGTTCTCCCAGAAATTAAACGGCAGAGTTGTTCTGAGAATCCTTGTTAAGTATACTTTAGTGAAGATCAACAGGATGTCAGCATGGCTAGCCGTTATAAGGGTGCACGTGAGAGTGACGATGAGGTCGAGGAAAATGGTGAGGTTGAGGATGTCATTGTCGTCGTCCTCATGATCGTAATAATAATGACCCTCAACGTCTTCATCTTCGTCATCATAATCATCATCGTCATCATAGTCATAAACATCATAATCTTCATCATTAAGACAACGTCTTCATCATCATTATCATTTATCACACTCATAATCACTGTTGTTATTATCATTATTAGCATTATCATAATGATCATCATCATCACCGTCTTCATAATCATCAACGTTATACTCATCATCATTACTAAAGTGACCTTTTAATTGTCTTCATTTTCCTCGTCATCTTCATCGTAATAATTTATAATCCTCGTCATCACAGTCTTCGTTATCATTACTAACATCAACATCATCACCTTCATTACAATCGTTATCATAATCAACTTAGTCGTTTTTAATACATTACCGGTCGATCTATTACATTATCGGTCGATTATTACATTATCGGTCGTCTTATTACATTACCGGTCGATTATTACATTGTCGGTCGATTTATTACATTACCGGTCGATTATTACATTACCGGTCGATTATTACATTACCGGTTGTAACAGACGCTCAAATGCAATGTTTCGCCAGAGTATTTTAATAAAGTGGCATTACGTAGTAGGTTGTACACGATACGACGCTGAGACAGACAAATCATTATGACGTGTCGTTGGAAATAACCCTGTCCATGAACTGTTTAACCACAACGAATATTGTATCAGCAAACAGGCGTATACCACTAGTAGTAAAAACACTATCACACAGGTTGGTGGACGTGCGCGCGCACGTACTCACGCACATACATACACAAACACACGCGGGCGAACACACTATCACGCGGTCAGCACACAGACACGCACTCACTTGCGCAGTCACACGTAAGCGAATGCACGCTCATATAAAAACACGTTCAAGCATACTCAAAAACACGTTGCACGCATGCACGCACGCATGCACACACACACACGCCCGCTCCAGTATTATCTCAACACGCATGCACGCTCGTCGCAAGTTCGCGCGCATACACACAAGCAAATAAACAACCAAACAAGCATACAGTGATTCCTTCATCATCACCCATGTGGCGCCACTGAGCCCAGACTAAGACGACTGGATAGACAGTTGCCTGTATGTGGCGCCACTGTATTAAACCTACCGGTAGCATATGCAAGGAAACAGGGTGCCGATGCGGTATGGGACAAAAACAAGAACACAGTGCCTAGTGGAAATTAACATTATTGATTTCATAAGTACATCAGCGGATGCATTTTTTCACGAATACGCGGATGCGAATTTATCGACTCGATTCATGTAGTGATTTAGATCGTAACTACACAGGATTCGGATAGTAAATCCCCAAAGTGACGTCACTGCATAGGTATTCCCCATTCCCCGTGCCGATTCCACGTGACTTTAACCGATTGGACAGACAATTTCCAGTATATGGTGCTACGATGGCAATACGTTTTATGTTCGAAAATGGCTTTAGCTTCAACAGGAACAAAAAATACATAAATAATAGTATTACTTATTTTGTGGAACACCATTAATTTTAACACATCGAGACAAGCCCAGTTCATCCAAGCCAATCGTCAAGTGACAGTGTCAGCATTTTGTTTCAAACACATTGAATCTGTATGGTCACCACACGGTTGACTTGCGCTGACCGTGTGATGCCGTACACCTGATCTCCCTACTTGGTCTCCTGGGGATCAATGAAGAGGGATATGGATGAGGTTCAGATTTACCTGCAAACGCCCGATCAACTATTGTTCGTGTTCTGTTCTTTAAGGAAGCGCGAGAAAATATCGTCGAAGAATCAGCGGCGATAGCTACTGCGTTACGCAAATAAATGGGCATCATAACCGATGGAAGGAAGGGTGCCACGGAAAAGACGCCGGCGGGACCAAACGCCAATGATGCCTGTTTGTTATTACACGCTGATATGACGCGAGAACTACTGCAAATTCCAGATTACCTCCACGAAGTGGTGACAACTAGATAGCGCCACACGGTCGAAACGAACGGCTACTTCGGGTCTTTAAAAATATGGATGGCCTGGTCTACCCGACCCGATGATTAATGCATCGGTTCCGCCATCCCCTCAGAAGGACTGTTCGACGGAGGAGGTCTGTCACGTGAGATATCACGTAAACAATTATCAAAATAATATCGTCGTAAAAAGAACTTGAAAAAAATGATCAACTTACCAATTTAATGCTTGGACAGGATGTTCCAATGGTCTTGATTATTTTCCTCTGCAGCCCAGTGAGCCATGCATTCGTAGTCCGGGTTAAACCAGAGAGGAATACCGTCGTTAGTTCCCTAACGTTACTTCGATGTGCACTAATATAAATAGGCGGAAATGACGCAGCTGTACAGTTACGTCACATCCGCATTACCAGAAGCACTGCCTCGCAGCGCCAGTGCACGTCAGGCTCAGTGTGCCGTAAACGTTGACATGACTGACGATCCTTAAAGTTTGTCCCGTTATATTTGGATGCTAATTGAGGTCCAAGTACCACTAATGTTGCCGCTCCATAACAACAATATTCACACACCATGAAACTATATTAAGAAATACCCCCGCAATGTATATCATATTTTGTTCGTTGAATCCCTTAGCATTTATGTCGCATGTTTGAATTGTTGATGTTAGCAAAATGCCCACCCTCCGACCAGCGTCACACACACACACACACACACACACACACACACACACACACACACACACACACACACACACACACACACACACACACACACACACACACACACACACACACACACACACACACACACACACACACACACACACACACACACGCACAAACACACACACATTCATTAATCAGTTTCCGCAGGCAGTACTTATTTCTGACTTTCTTCTTTTTCTTCTTCTTCTTATAATAATAATTATAATAATATGTGGATAAAATGGTAATATCTAAACGATATGCTGCTTTTCGTGATGCTGGAATGACTTGGAGTAAACCAAAATAATATTGTTATGGCATCTGAAAATGGTCATAGTTCTATACGTTGTAAACCGTGGACACCAGTAGAACAACAGCAGAAGAGTAGACCTCAGCATACATTACACCGATCTTGGACCTGGTCACGCAAAAGGATTTCCGCCAAACGAAACACACATTGTACCAACAAAACGAAAGCTGATATATCATGACCACCTAGTGACATAAAACCTCCTACGAACAATGATAGACAATAAGTGGAATATAGGCAGGCGCAAAGTAGTAATTATAGTAATAATGAACGATTTTAAAACACTGGCGTTAACGTTAATTTAGCGTAAAATCGTTCAAACACCTGGGTGCTATTAAACCATCGGAAGGTAGGTCATATTAGGAAATAAAAACTTAAATAAGCGTGACAATATCAGCCATGACAAGACATAAACAAATATGGAATAACAACAACATCAAAGAGCAACAACATATCAAGCTATTTAAAAACCTAGCATAAATATAATAAAACACGTAAGCTACAGTTGTTATATAGCGCAGTATCCAGTCCTCAGGACTGCTTAAAGCGCTCACACTCCCTGGTAGACCCGTTCAATCGAACACTATCTCGACTTCTCTGGGAAGGATTCAGCCACGCTGCAATTAATGCGCGAAAAATATTCGTACACAAATATCTACCACTGGCTACAGCCAGGTACTCATTCATACAGCTGATGTAGAGTAAACGATTATATTCTTTTACGGCTCCATCCTTCTAATGTTCTAAGCGTCTACAGTTACATCTTTGTACAGTTCCACAATTATGCAGTTCCACGGTTTTAAAGTTCCACGATTCTACAGTTCCAAGATTATACAGTTCCGAGATTGTACATTTCCACGCTCTATAGTTCCTTACTTTTAAAGTTCCATGATTCTACAATTCCATAATTCTACAGTTCCGCCCGTGTACATTTCCACAATTCTACAGTTCCAGGTTTATACACTTCCACGATTCTACAGTTCCAAGATTTTAGAATTCCATACATAGATATTTGACGCTTCCACAGTTCCATGTGTCTTGCCTCTACACGTTCGATCTTCTCCCGCTCCAAGCTTCTACAGTTCCACTATTCTACAGTTCCAAGATTTTAGAATTCCATACATAGATATTTGACGCTTCCATAGTTCCATGTGTCTTGCCTCTACACGTTCAATCTTCTCCCGCTCCAAGCTTCTACAGTTCCACTATTCTACAGTTCCACGATTATACACTCCCACGATTATACAGTTCCAAAACTTCTACAGTTCCACTATTCTACAGTTCCACGATTATATACTCCCACGATTATACAGTTCCAAAACTTCTACAGTTCCACTATTCTACAGTTCCACGATTATATACTCCCACGATTATACAGTTCCAAAATTCTACTGTTCCACTATTCTACAATTCCACGATTATACACTCCCACGATTATACAGTTCCAAAACATCTACAGTTACACGATTATATACTCCCACGATGATACAGTTCCAAGCTTCTACTGTTCCACTATTCTACAGTTCCACGATTATACACTCCCACGATTATACAGTTCCAAAACTTCTACAGTTCCACTATTCTACAGTTCCACGATTATATACTCCCACGATTATACAGTTCCAAAACTTCTACAGTTCCACTATTCTACAGTTCCACGATTATATACTCCCACGATTATACAGTTCCAAAATTCTACTGTTCCACTATTCTACAGTTCCACGATTATACACTCCCACGATTATACAGTTCCAAAACATCTACAATTACACGATTATATACTCCCACGATGATACAGTTCCAAGCTTCTACTGTTCCACTATTCTACAGTTCCACAATTATACGCTCCCACAATTATACAGTTCCAAAACTTCTCCCGTCCGATTACAAGCTTAACTGTTGCAATGTCATTGGATGTGTTCCAGTAATATATTAATGTATTACACATAGGCGCAACCTGCCTTGTCCAATATATATATGTTTATGTTGATTAGTCCACAATTACACACGTCCATTTAAGGTGTTCTGCTGTTGGGAGAATTGTGGGATCATCGCATTGAAAGTGACGCTTCGGATGTACTGTTTGCACAGTAGAACACACATAATACATACAACACAGAGAACATGTAGAACACACATAATACATACAACACAGAGAACATGTAGAACACACATAACACATGCAAAACAGAGAACATGTAGAACACACATAACACATACAACACAGAGAACATGAGAACACACATAACACTTACAACACATAGAACATGTAGAACACATACAACACAGAGAACATGAATAACACATACAACACAGAGAACATGAATAACACATACAACACAGAGAACATGTAGAACACACATAACACATACAACACAGAGAACATGAGAACACACATAACACTTACAACACATAGAACATGTAGAACACATACAACACAGAGAACATGAATAACACATACAACACAGAGAACATGAATAACACATACAACACAGAGAACATGTAGAACACACATAACACATGCAAAACAGAGAACATGTAGAACACACATAACACATACAACACAGAGAACATGAGAACACACATAACACTTACAACACATAGAACATGTAGAACACACATAACACATACAAAACAGAGAACATTAGAACACACATAACACATACAAAACAGAGAACATGTAGAACACACATAACACATACAACACAGAGAACATGTAGAACACACATAACACATGCAAAACAGAGAACATGTAGAACACACATAACACATACAACACAGAGAACATGAGAACACACATAACACTTACAACACATAGAACATGTAGAACACACATAACACATACAAAACAGAGAACATTAGAACACACATAACACATACAAAACAGAGAACATGTAGAACACACATAACACATACAACACAGAGAACATGTAGAACACACATAACACATACAACACAGAGAACATGAGACCACACATAACACTTACAACACATAGAACATGTAGAACACACATAACACATACAAAACAGAGAACATTAGAACACATACAACACAGAGAAAATATAGAACACACATAACACATACAACACATAGAACATGTAGAACACACATAACACATACAACACATAGAACATGTAGAACACACATAACACATACAACACAGAGAACATGTAGAACACATACAACACAGAGAACATGAATAACACATACAACACAGAGAACATGTAGAACACACATAACACATACAACACAGAGAACATGAGAACACACATAACACTTACAACACATAGAACATGTACAACACACATAACACAGAGAACATTAGAACACATACAACACAGAGAACATGTACAACACACATAACACATACAACACATAGAACATATAGAACACACATAACACATACAACACATAGAACATGTAGAACACATACAACAGAGAGAACATGAATAACACATACAACACAGAGAACATGTAGAACACACATAACACATACAACACAGAGAACATGTAGAACACACATAACACATACAAAACAGAGAACATGTAGAACACACATAACACATACAACACAGAGAACATGAGAACACACATAACACTTACAACACATAGAACATGTAGAACACACATAACACATACAAAACAGAGAACATTAGAACACATACAACACAGAGAAAATATAGAACACACATAACACATACAACACATAGAACATGTAGAACACACATAACACATACAACACATAGAACATGTAGAACACACATAACACATACAACACAGAGAACATGTAGAACACATACAACACAGAGAACATGAATAACACATACAACACAGAGAACATGAATAACACATACAACACAGAGAACATGTAGAACACACATAACACATACAACACAGAGAACATGAGAACACACATAACACTTACAACACATAGAACATGTAGAACACACATAACACAGAGAACATTAGAACACATACAACACAGAGAACATGAATAACACATACAACACAGAGAACATGAATAACACATACAACACAGAGAACATGTAGAACACACATAACACATACAACACAGAGAACATGAGAACACACATAACACTTACAACGCATAGAACATGTAGAACACACATAACACATACAACACAGAGAACATGTAGAACACACATAACACATACAAAACAGAGAACATGTAGAACACACATAACACATACAACACAGGGAACATGTAGAACACACATGACACATAAATCACAGAGAACATGTAGAACACACATAACACATACAACACAGAGAAAATGTAGAACACACATAACACATACAACACATAGAACATGTAGAACACACATTACACATACAACACAGAGAACATGTAGAACACATACAACACAGAGAACATGAATAACACATACAACACAGAGAACATGTAGAACACACATAATACATACAACACACAGTACACACATAACACTTACAACACATAGAACATGTAGAACATACATAACACATACAACACAGAGAACATTAGAACACTTACAACACAGAGAACATGTAGAACGTACATAACACATACAACACAGAGAACATGTAGAACACACATAACACATGCAAAACAGAGAACATGTAGAACACACATAACACATACAACACAGAGAACATGAGAACACACATAACACTTACAACACATAGAACATGTAGAACACACATAACACATACAACACAGAGAACATTAGAACACATACAACACAGAGAACATGTAGAACACACATAACACATACAACACATAGAACATATAGAACACACATAACACATACAACACATAGAACATGTAGAACACATACAACAGAGAGAACATGAATAACACATATAACACAGAGAACATGTAGAACACACATAACACGTACAACACAGAGAACATGTAGAACACACATAACACATAGAACATTAGAACACATACAACACAGAGAACATGTAGAACACACATAACACATACAACACAGAGAACATGTAGAACACACATAACAAATGCAAAGCATAGAACATGTAGAACACACATAACACATACAACACAGAGAACATGTAGAACACACATAACACATACAAAACAGAGAACATGTAGAACACACATAACACATACAACACAGGGAACATGTAGAACACACATGACACATAAATCACAGAGAACATGTAGAACACACATAACACATACAACACAGAGAACATGTAGAACGCACAGAACACACAGAACACGCACAACACAGATACAATGTACAGCACATGGAACACAGAGAACACATAGAA
>CM034533.1:16095472-16122972 GCA_020002185.1 Paraescarpia echinospica | reverse complement strand
TCCTATGCCATGGGCCTTTAGCAGTAATCTCTGATGTGGTACTATATCGAAAGCTTTTTGAAAATGTAAGTATGATACCTACTGGTGATCTCTCGTCTACCCACTTAGTGATATCTTCAAAAAAACATAACATATTTGTTAAGCATGACCTCGCTTTTAGAAACCCATGTTGAGATGCTGTATCAAGTTATGTTTAACAAGAAAATCGACCATGTGATCTTTAATTAATCTATCTAATAATTTGCAAATCACTGATGTTAAACTATTTGGTCTATAGTTATGTGACTTGTTTCCCGAACCCTTTTTTAAATAACGGTATAATGTTTGCTTCTTTCCATTCTAAAGGAACCACTCCCTCTTCTAATGACAAATTGAAAACTGTTGCAAGCGGTATGCTAATTTGTTCTACAATTTCCAATAGTAGTTTCGGCGGAATCCCATCCACTCCAGGTGGTTTATTATCCCTCATAGCCCTTATTTTCTTAGCTACCATTTCCGGGGATACAATTAACTGCCCCAAATAGTCTGATTCTGCCCCCTAGAACTTAGCCTCTGGTACTGGCAGTGAACTAGTATCTTCTCTGGTAGACACCGAACTAAAATACTCATTCAAGTCTTCTGCCATTAAGAATCCCTCTGATATTATATTTCCAGCACTATTTTCTAGATGACCGACCTTTTCTTGAACGTCCTATTTGCTTCGAACATACGCATAAAAACTGTTGCTGTCATGTTTTATATTACAAGCTATTTTTTGTTCATAGATTCTCTTTGAATTTATAATTTCAGCTGTAGCTTGGTTTAGTGCTTCTTTATAAATGCTGTAGTCTTCATCGTTTCCAGTACGTCTATATGACTTCCACATCATTTGTTTGTACTTAATATTTCAAATGGCTTCTTTCGATAAGTGTTTCTTTCTGGACCGTCTCCCTTGTTTTTTCAAGGGAACAAATTTATTTACGATGCACTCAATTTCATTCTTTAAGATATTCCAGCATTCTGTTGCTGTCTTATTTGTTTGATAGACACCGCATCATTATCATATTTCTGTATTATCTGGTAATCTTTAGTGACATTGATCATGATATATGATGCTGTACGCCACGCCGATGTAACCCAATCTACGTTGATTCAGTGACATGTATATACTCGTCATCAAACGGCAATATTGAAGTCAGTGAGAATTAATAACAAATATATGTTGGCATGGACAACGCATTGATGTCGTATTTGTGAGTCTGGGTAATCTAGGAACCATTCCACTGTGGCTATGAACTCATGATTAAAATACGTTGTCAAATTTAGGGAGCTTTTTCAAAATGCATAACGCCAACGCCGTACAACCGACGACACTATTTCCGTTGATCACACGTGAAAGTGTCCCACTGGCGTGTCGTGATGTTGACAGTTTTCAGTACGCAAGATCATTGATAAGGAGCGAAATCGGCTTCAGTGAGCAAATTGCGCTCACGAGCTCATAAGAATATTCATTAAATAGTCATCATGGTGTTGCAATTTGGTCCATGTCGTCACGGCTACGGGGAAGTACAAATATAATAATGAATGTAAACATTAACATTATTTTTGTCATCATGTTAGTTGCTACCGGATTCAGTTAACTGAATTCATAATTTTCAAGGTAATTCTGTTACCTTCTGAATCTTATGTGGCTTATGCTAGGATTCCATATGTACAGGAACGCATCCGGAATGGGGAATACCTCTGTAGTGACGTCACTACTGGGAAATTCCTTTCTGATTCGTGTGCGGATACGATTCGAATCGCTACAGGGATCGATTCAATTTGCCGCAGCCGCAGCCGAGTTAAGACCACATTTAAAGTTTACATAGGCGGCCATTATAACGTTTCCTTCATTTCCTGCAAAATTTGTCTTACGATTTTCCAGAAAATTTCACAGCATATGTAACTTCCATTGACACAAGAGCTGTGGAAAACTGATGAAATTCTCATACCTCATTTTTCAGAAAAATCCACCCAAACCTGACACCCCTCAATTTCGCCCCAATCTGGTGACGGATTTTGAAATATTGGTGCGTGCTACAAAATAGCCACTGTGCGAATACGCGAGCGACTAGCGTATGTTTATTGCTACCACGTGAAATATTTAATGCAGTAGTACACTCAGTATTCACTGAACTAACATGTGCCATGTCAGAGTGCTCGAAAAACATTCACACATCACACCAAAACGGTATTTTCAAGGGCACTCTTTCGGTCGGTAATGGCGGACGAATCCTTAATGTGGTCTTACTCCAGCCGCAGCCGCAGCCGCAATCGCACGACACAACTCATCCGCCTATGTACGTTTGGAACTACTTGTATTACTTTCCACCGGGCACTATAGTCAGCGTTTTTTTTTACACTGAATCACTCTCGCTCGTCGTATGCCGTTGTTGGTGTTCGTCACGTGACTGCAGTTCCAAGTTCTATTAAATATTTCTATGGGTCCTTTTCCCGAAGAAACTGAGGCGCAACAAAATAAGAATCCCGAGACAAAATCCAGAACAGGAACTCGCAAGAAGTTTCAGTGTACAAATGTAATTTGAAATGTTTTGTAACGTGTTTCTTAGAGGTATTTATAATTGTTTTACGCGGTTTTACAGTAATGATATGAGGAGTTAATTCAATGTTTTGGTGCAGTGTAAGAGAAAACTCGTTTGCTACGGCTAAGAAGAAGAAATAGGACATATTTGAATATTACAGGAGACTATTCTAAATGGGTGGCTGTGGCATAGAAAGAGAAACATATTTTTTTATAATAATAATAAAAAAATAGTAATAATAATGGAAAGACTTTTTAGCGCCAATATCCTCGGATAATCTTAGCTCAGTGGCGCAACAAATCCAAAGGATACAGAGCAGAAATTGTCAACAGAAGGATGGAATTACTAGATACCTAAATAGGATATGCAGTATTAAAAAAGATTACGTTAGATGACGGCGAAATGAAACTATATTTCTTACTGACTTAACACCAACAGGGAGTAAGTTCCACACAGTTGGTGCAGCAACCGAAACGGCTCAAGTTTCAACATTCCTTGTTTGACCTCGAATTCACACTTACTGCGCCACTTGGCAGCTGTACGACAGGCCTCGTTGTGACTGGGGTATGCAGAGCTATGAAATGATATAACATTTGTGTGTGTGTATGGGGGGGGGGGGCATTTAAACTCCTAAAATGGCCTTTTGATGACAGCATCTTTGGAGATGAGGAATTCGCGGCCGCAGAAGTCACCGAGGAAACTCTCCCCGCTGAAGTGGATCAGGTCAACATGCGTGCCGATGTACATACGGTTGACAATCAACCTGCACCTGATGACGCACCGACTGCTGCCACGTTGTCGTCTGCTGACCAGATACCGACTGTTGCCGCGTTGCCCCGTTGCCAATTGCAGTTCGAGCGCCTAATGCCGTCACGGGGCTGTCTCCTGACCAGGAACCAGTTGCAGTCTTGGTGCCGAATGTGCCCAGCGCCCACTGGTTCCCCGAATACCGAGTGCTGTTGCGGGACCTTCTGGTTTATAAAGCTGCATCCGCATCCGCAATGCCAACAGTGCAAGAAGTGGGCGCACGAAGTATGCACGCCGGAGGAGAGGGGTTTCATATATCCCAACTGCGACTCTGACGACGACTAGTCATGCTTATGGAATCACAACGACGATGTTTAGTTGTTTAAGAGATGTGAGTTCACATGTCTACTACGAATCACAACGACGATGTTTAGTTGTTTAAGAAATGTGAGTTCATATGTCTACTATGAATCATGTTAGTCATGAATGACTGAAATTGTGTCCTGTTAGTTTGTTTTGTTTTTCTTGGCTTTTCACATCGTTGTCATTTTATTAACGGAGAACTGTTGTGAAGACATTGATTGACTAATAGTGGTACACATTTAGTTGTGAATGAATATTAATTGGACATTCTATTCAGTCGTTATCAGTTTATTTACGAAAAACTATGTTGTGATGAATAATGGCAATGATTGTTACTAAGAGACAATACAAGGCCCCTATAACTAGTTAACTGCGAACGAAGATTGATTGGACACCCTTTTCAAGGTATGTCAGGACATCCTTTTCAGCGAATGTCAAATCTGTGTCAGTTTATTTACGAAGGGCTACGATGTGGTGACATTTTTATAGTACTAGATAATACTACATATATTCATTGTTGAAGTAATATTGATTTGACATTCTCTTGCATGTAATTAATTTAGTACGGGGCAATAGGCCCACCCGTAGGCTATTGGCCCCGTTCACTGGGCGTATTGCCTCACCAAGCGGAGTAGTGCGCCTACCAGAACATATTTTGTTTTAGGACATAACTTTGTATTACTTTTACTGGAATGCTCCATGACACATATGTGAGGGGAACATATGCATGTTTCTAATGAATAAAATATTTTGTGAATAAATGTTTATTTTACAAGTTATGTCGTTTTGTGCTTAAGGTAGGCTAATCCCCCTACACTACCCTATGTCAAATGAGTAATCGGGTAAATAAACTGTAAATATGTACTTACTTCACTATTTATTTACTTACTAATATCGTTCTCCAAGTGTTAATGCCACCCTTTTCCGGACACCTTGACGCATGTTTATTAATATATCTGGCATTAGAAACCCCCATGACCTATTGATAATTATTCGTGACGAATTTAGGATGTCTCTTCTAAAAAGTTGACCTTTTATGTACTAAAAATATCGACAACTATATTTACACTCTTACTGGTTCCGTTCCTGTCAGGTTGACCCGATGCTGTGATATAACACTCTGACATGTCAGTGTACAATGCACACGCTGACCAGTATATCGTCGAGAAGTGGCTTCGCCGTGAAACGTCCTAACGGTCAAGAGTCTCACCGCCGTAATAAATACGCCGGCGATGTCTCGTTCTGCATTGAGCCTGGCTAGGGACGTCAGCGAAGGCAACTACAACGGACGCAGAAGACTATTCCATCATTCATTCGGACAGAGAGTTGCAAAGAACCGATGGCTGGAGAAGAGTGTAGAGGTACGTGGATGTCTTGCGTAGATGTGTTTGGAGAGCGAACGGAGTAAAGGTTATGACACATGTCCAAAATACACATGTTTAATACAGATCTGGTGAGAAAAACTTTTTAGAAAGCCGGAAATTAGCTTAGTGTCTCAATAATAATAATAGTATTACCTCAAAACGGTACAGGCTCCCAAAGGAATGTCGTCACGGAAACCCGTTTGTCTTGATGCGCCTCTGAGTGTTGTTTCCAAGGATTTAGGCGCGAAAGAAATGACCTTATTATTATTAGTATACTTAGTATTCCACAATATTTATTTACATCTAGGCCGCCCGAATCTGATGTTTGTGAGTTATATTTTAAAATCATAATTGCACTACAGTAACAAGCGTATTAAACGTCCATAGCTTGTACAGTAGTAAAGTGTGACTTGACAGTCGCGTTAGACATGGGTCTATTTACTTGAAATTTCTTCATACTATGTGATATTTCTTCAAATACACTGTAAATGTATTTCATACAATTGTTCAACCTATTTCTTAATTTGTCGAGATCGTCTTTTAATTGTGATTGTATATGTGTGCAAGTGTGTTTGTGTTTGTGTGTGTGTGTGTGTGTGTGTGTGTGTGTGTGTGTGTGTGTGTGTGTGTGTGTGTGTGTGTGTGTGTGTGTGTGTGTGTGTGTGTGTGCGTGTGTGTATATATATATACATATATCGGGCGATATATTTTAAATAGAAATCATCGAAAATTAAAAGACGATCTCGAAAAATTAGGAAATAGGCTGAACAATTGTATGAAATCACATATATTCAATTTGTAACAGTGGGTCGTAACCTTTTTTGGCCGCGACCCAAATCCTGGTCCATGAACTTGTTTGCCGACGCATGACCCTTGACTTCAAACAGTTGACCTGTTATAAACGATGACATGAATAAGGCATAAAATAAATAAATGAAAAAGTTTGAATAATTTATGTAACGCGCGTGCCGAACACGGAGCAAGGAATCACCAACGCCGTTCATTGGAGTACAAACATAAAAAGAGGACACAGCAGGAAACGCGAAGGTAACGTTTTCGGACGAAATCGGAATAATCATACGATTTTGATATTGTTTGAATGATATTACACTAGTTTAGTTCATACTAGTGACAAGGAAGCTAACAACCAATAGAGACTTTGATGTGCCTGGATATGCTGATTAAAGCAGTATTTGTCTGTGATTGTGTACGTTGAAAGCTCCGATCAGAAGTGAAACGAAAACGGCACCGACTTTCGCGCATGACGCACTTTCATCGGCATCAAACAGCATATCCCTTGACCATACCATGTGCAAACGAGACGATAAATTTACTAACAAAGTCGTGTTAATTTGAAATGCTGCCTGGAGTTATTCCAAATTCATCAAAATGTGCATGCATGGTAATGTCAACGGGAACAATAAAGGAACGTTCTCACAGTCGCTTGACACTGGAAATTCTTGGTAACACATTCAAAATGGCTTGGCGACCAAATTTTGGGTCACGACCCAGGGGTTAAGAACTACTGATGAATGTGACAATAAATACCAGTTGGAACAATATTTGATCAAGTAAACCACACGGGGCATACAGTATGCCATGTGTTGAAAAACAGATTATGTTTCCAGGACAATGCACGAAAACAGCAAACAGCACAAAGAAAAAGACACTTCTAAAAGTAAGTGAGAATAGTCGATATGTAAACTGATATTATTTATGTTATTTTGATGCATTTTCTCCAAACATGGATTACTCACACGCAAACACAAACACATGCGCACCAATGCACCAAAGAGAATGAACGGCGCAAATGATGAAATGTTTTTATTTGTAATAGAAATGTGATACTAAATTATTTATTTGTCAAAGCGCGACATATCAATGTTTTTTGTTTCAAAATGCAATATATATATATATATATATAAGTTACATATTACACTAGCACAATAGGAGGTTAAACAAACGTTCCTTCCCTGTTTGGGCGACATTTCATAAATGGCGTTTTTCGAGTTTTGTCCTCAAATTCTTCATACATGTGTGTGTGTGTGTGTGTGTGTGTGTGTGTGTGTGTGTGTGTGTGTGTGTGTGTGTGTGTGTGTGTGTGTGTGTGTGTGTGTGTGTGTGTGTGTGTGAGTGTGTGTGTGTGTGTTAGTGTGTGTGTGTGTGTGTGTGTATGTGTGTGTATGTTTGTGTGAATATGTGTATTTAAGTGTGTAATTGAGTATGTGTGCATGTACATATGTGCGTGTGTACATATGCGCATACATGTGCGCATGGGTATGGACGTATGCCAACGTTTCCCATAAGGACGGTTTACATCTCGGGCGCCAAACTATCAGGGATTTACCTACAACCAAACATGTAACGGTGATGAACCAAACCAGCGCATGAGTGTTATCTCGCTGTCTGCAGGTCCTGCTGGTCGTTCTCTTGCTCTGTGTTGATGTTGGCGACGGAGCGTTCTACATGTTTGGACCGGCACATTTGCGATCGTGCAAACGTCGATGTCAGACAGCGTTCATCAACTGCATCTCCAAGGCATGCCCGGCAACAATTTCACCCGACAAGAACAAAAAAGACGTTGGAGGTTGTAACAATCAGTTTAAAATTTGCTGCCGTGCCTGCGACGGTGCGATTGAAATAGACCACTTAACTGGCAGAACGAAACCCACTGATTAACATGACAAGCTGCGCCAAAAGCTGGATTATACGCTGCGGTGTGGTGCCGCGTGACTGACTATACATTATGTACTCCAAGGATTCACAAAAGACGTTTGTATACGTCCCTGGGTTATTACACGCGCGTGTAAGGTGCTCTCTCCAATACAAATATCCAGGTGTGTAGTTGTGGACATGGCTGATTATGGTCGTACCATTTCGTAACGTCGTGACGCCATCAACTCATTTCACAATGGCACATGCGGTCACAACTCAGCTGTTACCCACGTCATTGCGTACGGAATACGGAATGGAAAGCGCACTTATCAGTTAACGGATCCGCGGTTTGTCTTCAGAATCAAGATTATGCGCGTGACCTCCTGACAAGCCTTGCCTTTGCCAACAGTGTTGATAGCGTTAGTATATGTGAAACGCATTAGTAGGGAGGCATGCCATTGACGAACTCACACAGATGTCTCTTTTAAAAACCTTACTTAATATTTTCATTATAAATAAAATGTATGGGACCAGAATTTCAACAATATATACAACGGACTGTCGGAACGTTTTCAGCATCCATTCATGATGGATTGACTGTTGCTAGGCAACAGTTCGCGTGATGGATATGTCAAATTGTTTTAAAGCCAAATGTCAACAGAATGCGAAGCTAAATATTTGAGAGCCAAAATCTTCGAATTTGTTAAAATTATTATGCGTGCGAAATTAATATAGCATGTTATCGTTTCTGCTGTCAAACTCAATGGCTCTTAGAGTAACCCAAATCATAATGGGACGCCGCCGGCTGCCTGGTCGAATTATGCCGACTGGTGACTGCCACAATACTCTAGAAGACCTTGCAGTCAATGTTGAAAGTTTATGTTTGTATTTGCTGTATGTAGTGGTTTTAAGTGGCATATGCTTATTATAAGCACGCGTCATTTCTGCCTATATAACATTGTAATTGCAACTGTGGTCAGCATTTGGACATTTACTTAGTGTATTATACATTTCATCCAAAATTGTATCTTGTTTCAAATTGTACATTGCTACTTTATTTTGAATACAGTTTTTCTTTAGCGAATTAAGGAGTAATTTTTATTTATTTTTTATTTTTTATTTTTTAAGATGTATGGTTGATGATAACAAGTGTTGGTAAAGATCTCTGCTGTACGTTCTAATAGATTTGTGTTTATTTTGCAGAAAAAGGGTTGTTTTTCAATGTTCCATTTGTTCTAGTGAATTGTGTTGCATACGTATTTTGAAGACAGAGGCAGCATACAAATCAATGTATATTCCGTTTTCCTATATTTTCCCTAAATTTACATTTAGATCCCCGGAAATAAATAAACGACTACACATTTCATGAGTATATATAGTCGATATAAATGTATCAATACATTCTGCGATATTTTCATTTATTGATCTTAGCGGTCGATAAATATGTTACCAATAGTAACAGTTTTTTCATAATTTGCTTCCTGAAATTTGAATTATTATCCCCTCACCATGGTTATTTTTTTGTCTTCACAACTATACTGCTTATCAACGTAAAACCGCCTTTGTCTCTGCATATCGACTAAATCATATACATTGCAAATTGGATTGAGCTAAATCATATTTTTGATTTTCATGACTCCTCCAAATATATTATGTTACTTAAATTTTCGTTGTACATAGGAGCTCTACAAAAACCCAGTTCATCAAATTTATCATTAACGAAATTAAATGAGATTGATATATTGCTAGACACTGAAGATGCTGCAAGTAACACAGACAGGACGAGATGGAGGTATGTGACATCCTGAAGGATAGTTAGGGGTCACATTGCCCTAATCATTTAAGTCACGTAAGCCAAGTCAAGTAGTATTCAAACGTTATCTATATTTTTCGTTGCTAAATTATCTAGTGCATGTGTCAATGTTGCGAAACGCTCAGTGTACGTTAGTCCGTTACTTGGTAAAGCCATACAAAGACTTAACATATGTAAACACGGAGGGAGCTAAGAGAGAGAAGATGACACATTTGATAGCCAAAGCACAACACCATTGTGAATTGTCCCATCAAATAACTACATTTATTGCATTTCCCCTAATCGTGCACATTTGGTAAGGATATAAACACGTGTATAGGCAAACCTTTATTCTACACACGACCAGTACATTGAGTGTGAACTATCGCGACATGAAAAATTAAAATTATTTAACTTAGCTATTATTTCGGTTTGACAGCATTTCTTAGATACAGAAAACTGCGTTACTTTAACTACTTCGCTTGCCAAGCAGTTTTTTTCAATACTCTAACATAAATGTGAAACTATTATATAAACACCTACAATTAGATATGCATAAGTCTTGTTAAAAACGCAGTATCATAAAACAAAAAGCATGGTAATTAACTAATGGATTTTTACGCATATATATATATATATATATATATATATTAACAAACAACAACAACAACAACAACATCAACGAAAAACCACGCCAGTCAATTAACATCACAACATATCCCACGATATCTTAGTAGTTCACATAGAATAAACTTAAGCTCATAAATTACGTTTTATAAACAGCCAAAGCTTAAACATCACCAAAAAGTACTGCATGATTTCAACGTGATTTCTTAAGCAAGTTAATTAAAACTACATTTTCTGAAGGAATACGACACGTGGGAAAATACATTCAGTTGCAAAAAGACGACATCTTGATTCTTGTCTGGCGGTAGAACTGTCTCACGTCTTCCCGAAACATGGCGCTGGCGACGCCGTAAATGAACGGATTGACAACGGAGTTCAGTACATATAGTTGCCTGACTTTTGGCGCTACGTAAAGGCCGACGCTGTATAGCCACACCGGCATCCAGCAGGCAATGAAGGTAATCGTAATAATGAATAGAACAAACACACCTTTGAAATGTTTGGCTTGAGAGACAGTTGTGTTGTTGGTAGCTGTTATTTTTCCTGGTTTCGTTGTGAAATATGGCATATGTATGTTAGTGTCGGTGGTTATATGTCTGCGACTACTATTCTGCGCAGTGTCATCCTCTAGTGATCGTGTCAATTCAGATGTTCCCGGTTGTGGGGAAAGTGCCGTGTTTATGACTACTATTTTGTTCCGCGATGTTCTGACCTTCTGCAACATCGCTGCCGCCATTAGCGTGTAGCAAATTATCATTACAGCTGTGCTAGAAAAGAGGACACACAGCTGAAACACCCTAATAAATCGTCCGTATTTCATAAATATGGACACATCTGTCACTGCCGTGTATATGGCTGTAGCCAGAGCAATGATAGTTAGAGCCTTCTTCGCTCGTCGTGGTTCCATGTTGAATGAATGCGGCCACAGAACCGCGATTAGACGCTCGATTGATACAAACGCAAGCAGAAAAATCGAAAATATGACACTGGAACTGAGAATATTGATGACAATTAACTTCGGCACGAAGTCCTTAGCGAAATTTGCCTGGGCGATTCCACATATACAGATTAATGAATCAGCGACGGCCAACGCAAACAAGTATAGTTTCGTTGATGTCGTCATTTTCATGATATACACCGCCATTACAAGAATATTACCAGGCAGACCAAGCACGCATACAAGAATCATTGCAACGGTAGAAGGATCGATTCGATGCGATGATGTGTTGTCGATCAGGGTCAAATTGTCTGTTGAATTATTCTGCATAAGTGTAGAACCGTTCACCCAATTTGAAATGTCATTAGAATCCTTACTTTTTGCTTGCTGGAATGTCGCTGCATGCACCGCAGTAAACACAAGTTGTGTAGCGACAGTAAATATCACGAACAACTTCATTGAACAGCAGATTCGATTCGGATTAATATATAACATACTCACGAACAGTTCACACCTCAATAGATCTTCGTTTGGTCGGTAGTTACGGAAACTAAAGTATCCGTTGAATGAATGCTTAACAGTTCCAGGTGTGTTCTGTTCACCAACTATGTCACCCAATTGTTCAATGCAAAACAATCCACCTTCATGAGCAGCAAAATATCATGATGTATCAATTGTGCATGTGTAATACAGTGTATGTCTGGTACAAATGTACAAACCCTTTTGACGAATTAGTGCATTCCGTTCTTCAGGTGGCAACATCATCTATAGTAGTATGATGAAGCACTTCAATGCCGATTGTAATTCTAACAAACGTCACTCCACCCTTCTTCAATTTCATATCATTTCAACAACACGATCAGTAGTTCCACCTTCTTTTCTTTTGTACGTTTCTTCAGTTACACGGATATTTCGCTTCACAAGCGTTTTCAATTATATTGCTCTTTCGCTCTACGTATCTCCAGCTATACGGATTGTTCGCTCAACGCGTCTTCGATTATACGGATATTTCGCTTTATGCGTCTTCAGCTACACGAATCGTTTGTTTTCACGCATCTTTAAATACCTGGAATTTTCGCTCCCTGCGTCTTCACTTACACGGAACTTTCGCTTTAGGCGGTATTCAATTACACGGATTTTTCACTCCACGCATCTTCAGTTACACGAATCGTTTTGTTTCACCCGTCTTCAATTACTCGGATCGTTCACGCCACGGTGCTTAAACTCTTCGCTACTTAAACTACACACTCGTGTTTTCAACAGGTCCTTCGAGTAGTCAACGTCGTGCCGGCAGCGATATATTTCGCTTTGCAAGTATATAATTCATGCGATTCCATGTACGTACGCCGAGAGATTGAGATCAGGAGTGATCGGCAATAACAACGAAGCTAGAAGACGTTCAGTGCAAGTGTTTAGTGGGCGTTACTTCTGCGACGTGAATGAACGTCTGACGGTAATTGATTAACACTAGAACGGATGGTGTTACATACACATAATATATTCGCACAAGATGGTTTCCTGGTGAATTCGATAATGACATTTGTTATGACGAACTTTTCATGAGCTTCTTCCAGTTAAAGCAAGCTACGTTAATCGTACTGAATTGATCGGCGTTCTTCGGATGGTAGATTAACCCATGACAGTGTAATGTCAGAAGTGCAAACGAGGACGAAAACGTTGTCATACCACACGCACGTACGCAAGCATGCATGCAAGCACGCATACACAAACGCTCACACACACGCACGTAAGCACGCACACACGCACACATGCACACATGCACACATGCACGCACATACAAGCGCATACACGCATGGAGAGAATACACACTCCTCTCTCTCTATAAATATGTGTGTGTGTGTGTGTGTGTGTGTGTGTGTGTGTGTGTGTGTGTGTGTGTGTGTGTGTGTGTGTGTGTGTGTGTGTGTGTGTGTGTGTGTGTGTGTGTGTGTGTGTGTGTGTGTGTGTGTGTGTGTGTGTGTGTGTGTGTGTGTGTGTGTGTGTGTGTGTGTGTGTGTGTGTGTGTGTGTGTGTGTGTGTGTGTGTGTGTGTGTGTGTACTTGCACAGTTAAATATATCGTTACCGGCACGACGTTGACCACTCAAAGGACCAACAAAACGAAGAGCTAGTGAGGTGTGAACTGTTCGTGAGTATGTTATATATTAATTCGAATATACTGTTCAATGAAGTTTTTTGTGATATTTACTGTCGCTACACAACTTGTGTATACTGCGGTGCGTGCAGCGACATTCCGGCAAGCAAAAAATAAGAATTGTAATGACATTTCAAATTGGGTGAACGGTTCTACACTTCTGCAGAATAATTCAACAGACAATTTGACCCTGATTGACAACATAGCATCGCATCGAATCGATTCTACTATCGTTGCAATTATTTTTGTATGCGTGCTTGGTCTGCCTGGTAATATTCTTGTAATGGCGGTGTATATCATGAAAGTGACGACATCGACGAAAGTATACTTGTTTGCGTTGGCCGTCGCTGATTAATTAATCTGTATATGTGGAATTGCCCTGGTAGTTTCCGCTAAGGACTTCGTGCCGAAACTAATTATCATAAATATTGTCAGTTACAGCGTCATATTTTCGATTTTTCTCCTTGCGTTTGTATCAGTCGAGCGTCTAATCGCGGTTCTATGGCCACATTCATTCAACATGAAACCACGACGAGCCAATAAGGCTCTAACTATCATTGCTCTGGCCACAGCCATATACACGGCAGTGACAGATGTGTCCATTTTTATGAAATACGGGCGATTCATTAGGGTGTTGCAGGTGTGTGTCCTCTTTTCTAGCACAGCTGTAATGATAATTTGCTACACGCTCATGGCGGCAGCGATGTTACAAAAGGTCAGAACATCGCGGAACAAAATAGTAAATAGAGTCATAAACGCGTAATCGCAAACATATAACCACCGACACTAACATAAATATGCCATATATCACAACGAAACCAGGAACAATAACAGCTACCAACAACACAACTGTCTCTCAAGCCAAACATTTCAAAGGTGTTTTTGTTCTATTCATTATTACGATTACCTTCATTGCCTGCTGGATGCCGGTGTGGCTATACAGCGTCGGCCTTTACGGCGTCGCCAGCGCCATGTTTCGGGAAGACATGCGACAGTTCCACCGCCAGACAAGAATCAAGATGTCGTCTTTTTGTAACTGAATGTATTTTTCCACGTGTCGTATTCCGTCAGAAAATGTAGTTTTAGTTAACTTGCTTAACAAAACACGTTTAAATCATGCTGTACTTGTTGGTGATGTTTAAGCTTTGGCCGTTTATAAAACGTAATTTCTGCGCTTAAGTTTATACTATGTGAACTACTAAGACAACGTGGGATATGTTGTGGTGTTAATTGACTGGCGTGGTTTATTGTTCATGTCGTTGTTGTTTGTTAATATTATATATATTTTTACGAAAAATATATTACATAATTACCATGCTTTATGTTTTATGATACTGTGTTTTTAATACGACTTGTGCATATACAAATGTACGTGGTTATATAATAGTTGTACATTTATGTTAAAGTAATGAGACAACTGCTTGGCAAGCAAAGTAGTTAAAGTAACGCGGTTTCCTGTATCTAAGAAATACAACCAAACCGAAACAATAGCTAAGTTAAATGATTTTCATTTTCCATGTCGCGATAGTACACACTCAATTTACTAGTTGTATGTAGAATAAACGGTACGACTACACACGTGTTTATTTCCTTACCAAATGTGCATGATTAGGAGAAATGCAATAAATAAATGTAGTTATTTGATGGGACAATTCATAGTGGTGTTGTGCTTTGGGTATCAAATGTGTCATCTCTCTCTTAGCTCCCTCCATGTTTACATGTGTTAAGTCTTTGTATGGCTTTAGCAAGTAAGGGACTACTCTACACTTGACATGTGCACTTAATAATTTAGTAAAGAAAAACACAGATAACGTTTGAATGCTACTTGACTTGGCTTACGTGACTTAAATGATTAGGCCAATGTGACCCCAGGATGTCATATACCTCCATCTCGTCCTGTCTAGATTACTTGCATTGTTAACGGCGGATCTTCAGTGTCTAATAATATATCAAGCTCATTTTATTTAATTAATGGTAAATTTGATGAACTGGGTTTTTGTAGAGCTCCTACAACGACATTAAAAATAACATCATATATTTGCAAAAGACAGAGGCGGTTTAATTATATATGTTGATAAGACAGTATAGTTGTGAAGAAAGAAGAACATAACCATGTAGGTGTTTATATGACAACCATAATAATGGTTGATAATAATTCAAATTACTGGAAGCAATTTTTTTTTTTAAATGTTACTATTGGAAATATATATACCGACCGTTACGACCAATAAATGAATACGTCGCATAATGTATTGAGCCATTTATATTGACTATACTATACTCATGAAATGTGTAGTCGTTTATTTATTTCCGGGGATTTAAATGTAAATTTACGGAAAATATAGGAAAACGGAATATACAGTGATTTGTATCCAGCCTCTGTCCTCAAAATACGTCTGCAACACAATTCACTAGAACAAATGGAACATCGAAAAACAACTTTCTTTCTGCCAGATAAACACAGATATATTAGAACGTACAGCAGAGATCTTTAACAACACTTGTTATCATCAACCGTACATGTTACATTAAATCAGCATAAAAAAACTAAACTGACTCCTTAATTCGCTAAAGAAAAATCGTATCAAAATAAAGTAGACAATAGCTGTGTTGTCACCGCATGTGCCATTGTGAAAGAGTTGATCGCGTCACGACGTTAAGAAATAGTACGACCATAATCAGCCATGTCCACAACTGCACACCTGAAGGTTTGTATTAGAGAGAGCACGTTGCACGCGTGTGTAATAACACAGGGAAGTATGCTGACGTCGTTTGTGAATCCTTGGAGTAAATCATGTATAGTCAGTCACACAGCACCACACAGTAGCGTATAACCCAGCTTTTGGCGCAGCTTGTCATGTTACTCAGAGATATGTATGATCAAAAACATTCATTTGTTTTAGTTCGTAATTGTCCTCGTCTCTGTTGATTGGTGTTCTTGTCTTCCTGATCCAGATCGCTTCCTTGATATGCCGGATTCTTCGGTTGGGGTACTTGTCTACAATTTTCAGTTGTCGCATGGTCTGTAAGGGCGGATTTATTGATGGTAGACACCATTGTTTTTCACGCTCCATGTGTATTTCTCGTTTTTCATGTTGTCTGCTTACTTTCTGTGTTCCTCCAGTCGTGTTTAGAGTAGTCTTCCTGTCTCTCCAGTGTACGCAGCACCACAGTTCTTGCATGGTATTTGGTACACCAGTTCGCCCTGTTCTTCTAGCTCTACCTTGTCCTTCGGATGTAACAGGCGCCTGTGGGTGGTGTGGGGACGCATGGCTGTTGGTACTCCATACTTCTTCAGTACTCGGTGTACTTTCTCTGAGACCCCTCCACGTACGGAATGACAACCTGGCTCCTGTAGTTTCTGTCCTTTGTCGTTTTGTTGGCCTTTTTTCTTTTTTGCTATATGTGATCTTTTTTAAGGCCTTGGACGGATAGCCACATACTCTTAGAGTTCCTCTCAAGTGTCCCATCTCTTCCTTCTTGTCCCCCTCCTCTGAATTTATCGTCTCCCACCTATTCATAAGGGTTCTGACAACTCCTAACTTCTGATGTTTGGGGTGGTGGGAGCAAAGTTCAGGTACTGGTCAGTGTGCGTCTTCTTCCTGTACACGGTGGACTTCACACTGCCATCTTCCTTGAGTGAAGAGGTTCGTCAGACTGGGTGGTTCAAATGAGTTATATTTTTATTTATTTCACAGTCAGTTTACCTTTTGTTCTCGTGACGTTTCGATTGCTTTCTTTTCTTGAAGAGCCACCCAGGGCGCAGTCGTGGGGGGCACACACCTGAGTGACTACGTCTGCGCTGAAGGACTACCGTGTCGCCATCTTGCAGTAGTCGTCTGAAGAAGACTGCTGAAAGCAGTCGAAACGTCAGGAGTACAAAAGGTAAACTGACTGTGAAATAAGTAAAAATATCATTCATTTGCCATCTTCCTTTCTGGTGAACTTCGCATCCAAGAAGGGCATGCTGTTGTTCTCTTCTTCTTCTCTTGTGAAAACTATACTACCTGTTGGGTCTACCGTGTTCACATATTGTTGTAATACCTCTGCCTGCCCTGTGTGTACCAGGCAAATTACATCATCCACATATCTCTTCCAGTTTCTCGGTTGGCAATCTTATGGTGCTGTGGCTATGATTTTCTGCTCCAAGTCCTCCACGTACAAGGTCACAACAATGGGGAATACCTGACTGCCCATGGATGGCTACTCCAAACTTCTGTTGGTAATTTTCTCCTCCAAATCTAAAGTACGTAGTCCCAAGACAAATTTCAACAACTCCATGATATTGTCTACGTTAAGGTTGGTTCTCTTCTTTAGTGTCTTGTCATTCTCTAGTCTTTTTTTATGATTTCACACGTTTTTTGATCGGACTCTTCGTGAACAGCGACACAACGTGATATGACACAAATGATTCTCCTTCTTTCACCATACCATAGACTGGGAGGCAGCGAAAATTGTAGACAAGAAACCCAACTGAAGAATCGGCACATTAAGGAAGCCATCTGGATCAGGAAGACCAGAATACCCATCAACAGAGACGAGGGCAATTACGAATTGCCCCACGTGTGCGATGACGTCATCGGTATTGAAGTAGTCAACGTTAGACGAAAGCCTCTACCAGGTAAAAATACACTTTGGATATGAAAAAGTTGTTTTATCTGAAAACTGATATGTATATATATATATATATATATCAGAGATATGTAGTCTCAACTGGGTTTCCTTCTGCCAATTAAGCCTCCTATTTCAATCGGTCCGTCGCAGGCATAACTGCAATTTTTAAACTGATTGTTACAATATCCAAGGTCTTTTTTGTTCTTGTCGGATGAAATTTATGTCGGGCATGCCTTGGAGATGCAGTTGATGAACGCTGTCTGACATCGACGTTTGCACGATCGCAAATGTGCCTGTCCAACCAAGGAGAACGCTCCGTCGCCAACATCGACATATAGCAAGAGAACGACCAGCAGGACCTGCAGACAGCGACATAACACTCATTCACGCGCTGGTTTGGTTCATCGCACATATGTACATACACACATACTCACTACACACATACACACATATGTACATACACACATACTCACTACACACATACACACATATGTACATACACACATACTCACTACACACATACACACATATGTACATACACACATACTCACTACACACATACACACATATGTACATACACACATACTCACTACACACATACACACATATGTACATACACACATACTCACTACACACATACACACATATGTACATACACACATACTCACTACACACATACACACATTCACACATTCATAAACACACATATTCACACTCACACACACACACACACACACACAAAAACACACACGCACGCACACACACACACACACACACACATATATATATATATATACATATATATATATATGTGGACCCAGCGACCCAGTGGCAGTGGAATGGAATGGGAATGGAATGGATGGGAATGGATTGGTGCGATTGTGCGCACGTGGTGTGTTTGCGTATGCTTGTGAGTAGTCCATGTTTGAAGATAACAAAATAACATAAATTATATAAGTTTACATATCGGCTACCGTAACTTACTTTTAGTAGTGTATTTCTCTTTGTGCTGTTTGTCCTGGAAACATACTCGGTTGTTCAACACTTGGCATACTGTATGCCCCTTGTGGTTTACTTGATCAAATATTGTTCCGATTTTTGTATTTGGAAAAGTTGAAATAATTCATCCAGTAAAGGGTTAAGGTGCGCAAAACGACATAACTCGTAAAATAAACATTTATTCGCAAATTTTTTAACCGACAGTAACATGTATACGTTCCCCATCACATATGTGTCATGGAGCATTCCAGTAAAGTAATAAAAAGTTATGAGCTAAAACAAAATATGTTCTGGTAGGCGCATTACGGGTGGGCCTATTGCCCCGTACCAAATTAATTACATGCAAGAGAATGTCAAATCAATATTACTTCAACGATGAATATATGTAGTATTATCTAGTACTATAAAAATGTCATCACATTGTAGTCCTTCGTAAATAAACTGACATCGATGTGACATTCTTTGAAAAGGATGTCCTGACATACCTTGAAAAAGAGTGTCCAATCAATCTTCGTTCGCAATTAAATAATTATACGTGCCTAGCATTGTTTCTTAGTAACAGTCAATGTCATTTTTCATCACAACATAGTTCTTCGTAAATGCACTGATAACGACTGAATAGAATTAGTAAGGACAAAGAAACATAGTAGGTTATCATTACAGTGAAATAACTACATGGTTTCATGACGCACCGATGAAGCAACGTTCGTAAACCTTTGAAAGTGCACAATGTACAAAACACGACCAAAGTTGACAGAAAGCTGTTAAAGTAATAGGTCAATGGTGTCACTACTGGACGAATAGTAGAAATGGTGAATGCCATGAAGCTTTAGAGCTATCCCCAGTGCCACTGTCTATAGCCGCATTTGGAGGTGATATGAAATTAACACCAACGGTATAGCTGTCCGGTGTCTTGATACGGTTGGACTTCGAACACCCTTGGAACTTCCAAAACAATCCGAAAGACTTACACAACCTGCGAATGATAACCTGCTCAATTTCCACGCAATAGCATGAATTCAACATCAACATGCTGTGGTCATATGAAGACATCGAGCTTGCAACATTTCCAGAATCTTGTCAAGGGAGTTGGTCACGATGGGGAACTTGCTCGGGCTGGATATTTGGCGTGTCACCTATTTTATGGGACTCGCTCGTGAGTGGCAAACCGTCGATCCTGTCAGGATCTAACTCTTTGGGTCTAACGATGCCAGCCCACTCTCCACCCTACAACTTCATATTGCACACGTTAATCACCACGCAAGGGTTTGGTTATATATTTATGATAGAAGTTCAACAACTGATAACACAGAAAATACATGTACAAATCATAAAATATTTGGTTTTATACAACGGTATGTACAAGAAGATGTCAATTAATTAATAAGCCTATTTAAAACAAGTCTGAGTTTGTGACCCTCGAATAACCTTCAAAATCGATGGTGGCGTCCACATACACATATTTTCTTATCCATTGTGTGATGGATCTAGCATGAATTCCTGCTAATAACAAAAATGCAGTTAAAAGTTTAATATCATCACATGTTGCCTAACCTTCGATATGCAGAAAGGCATAATTTCGAAAATCCGTTGACCTTGTTTAACCTGCACTCCACAGTTAGAGCACCACTTTACAACTCCATGCCATACCACGTTTTGACAGGGATACAATCCGCTTTCAAATGGTATGTAACAGTAGTTGCACAATCATTGTAAGTGTAGAACTTTTGCGGATTGACGTAATTTCGAACATTCGTCGTTTGATGGTGACCTTATTTAAAATTCCCTCCACACCTACTGCGCCACTTGATAGCTCCCCGTCGTATCTCATGTTTACGGGGAGAAAGTTGACTTTCCATCGGTGTACGACATTGCCACGAATACATAGGTAATGTAGATATACGCAACCATTTATATTGCATGACGTTTGCGGGATGACATTATTTCAAACATTTATCACTTGACGGCGAGTCTGTTTGACCGTCGCTCCACGCGTAAACCATGAACGGACAATTCCATATCACATCTCGTTTGACGGGAAGACGTGGTTCTTTCACACAGCATATGACACTTGCATATAAATGAAGCAGTTGCAGAGTCATTGTAACTTTATAATGTTCGTGGTATTGCAAAACAACCGAATATTCATCATTTCACGGTGACCTTGTTTGACCATAGCTCAACTCGTATCATATCAGGTAACACCTCCATATATCGTACCTCAGTTTGGCGGTGAGACAATAAGCATTTCAAAAATATATGACTTGGCTATCTAGTTATTACGTAAAGTAGATATGCGATCATTGTAATGTTAAGGCGAGTGCCGAAGCGCACTATTTTGAAAATTCTTCATTTGACAGTGACCTTGTTTGACCTTGTTTGACCTTAGATTCACGCTTACTGCACCACCTGCCAGCCCTACAACAGGCCTCGTTAGGACGGGGAGATATAGAACTTTCAAATGATATAACATTTGGGTGTGTGTGTGAGGGCATTTCTGTCCGATAGGTGGTTCTACCTCTCGCCTTAAAGTAGCATTCCGCCGTTTTCGTGTGACGGAGAGCAAGGTGGTGGCATTTTAATCCGCTGTAGAGGTAGTCGCGTGCATGTGTCAGACGGGACAAAAGTGGGGTAGGCCTATCGCCTCACGTGAGGCAATCCTCCTACCATACCCTACGTATTTTGGTATTCATACTACTGACACGATTGTTACAAGTTATATTTGTTTTGTAATAAGCATCTATTAGCCAAATAAGATACTGTCACAACAGTACAAACCACGACTTTACACACACATTCGTAATAGTTGAGACTAAATGTGACGATACGCAGCGACGTCGCTTGGTTCTTCTGAACCGGTCGCGCCATGTTGTGACGTCAGCTTGGGACATTTTTCAAAGAGAGCTATGTCGTTAAACATGGTGACGGTCGATTGCAGTCTGAAAGACATCGACCTTCGCGAATCTGATGATTCTGATTCAAGTCTGGAATTGTCATTTGAATTCGAGGATGTTGATGAACATTATCGTGATTTAAATCCTGTAGGAAAAGTACCATACAGGTATTAACCGTATTTGCCTGAAGACGAAGTTGCAGGCGAACGTGCCGGCAATGGCCAATGCCAAGCAGAAGTGTTTCAGCGTTGAAGGCGATCGACCTAGAACAAGGAATGGTAATAACCGCAACTATATAATATATTATAGAATACATTATATTAGCAGTGGTATATAATCCCAGCGATGTTGGCAATGTACACTACGTCGTGTTTATATGAAGAAAGTTCGGAAATAAAAGCAGGCCGCGCACGATCATCATTTATACTATTTATACTGTGGGGTACAAATCGTGTGTTCTATCGTTTTTGCCGTTTTAATAAAACCTAATCAATTCTTCCATAAGATATCTATGTGGTAAATCTCTAATATATATTCTGTCAAATTTCTGCAAATGCACTGTTAGAAAAGTTGAATGTTCCGGTCGTGAGTATATGAAGTCATATGATAGCTATATTTGTTAGAGTTAGTACCCACTTACTCTGCTAGACTAATGGAGGAAACAAAATCGGTAACGTTACAGAATACCGTTTTCACAACAATCTGAATAAAGTTGTTGCCCAACAGGCAGATATTTAAAATCATTAACAGTTATTTCATAGTTTAAGTACAAACAAATGGTTATATAAATTATTATAATCGAATAACGAAATAAATCAAACGTCACCGGCATGCCCAAATCAAGGTCAATGCTAGTCCGGTATTTACCAGGCGGGCCCGTGTTATTACGGTTTTATATTTCATTTTTACCTCGTGATATCTACCCCAAATCGTTCACTTCATTACAACATGTAATTTGAGTTACGTTGCGAATACAGTTGTATACATTTTCGCCCAAAATAAACGTATTATGTAATACGTTTACACCACCAGTCACCGCGCTGTGCTACATTTGAAGGGTAGCAATTGTGTGCGTCTAGCGAATTGGACTCCCTTTACAATGCCTTGTCAAATATTTAACATGATATAAATATTAATATTCCATACGTCGTAACTACGTAACAGTTTATTTTATCCATTACATTAAATGTTTGCCTACATATCCAATTACCAAAAGTGCACAAATAACCATTTAATTCAAATGCTGCTAGGCCAAGGGCAATATTATTGTCATTGGCACCATAAAGTAGGCCTCTGTGTATATTATTTACACAGTGGTTTCAAAATTTCACATTTATCAGTTACGACATATGAAAAACATATGTACAAATATTTTAAAGTAGCACAATGACACATCTTGTTGTTTACCTAGTATTATTCAATGTTGTATCCAATGACAGATTTCAGATTATGGGAACATGAGCAACATTCCTTACTAAACTTGATTTACATGTACTTGATTGTGACACAAAAACACATCGTGACAATTTATTTTAGGTTCAGCTGTGGCCAATATGTGCCTAGACTAACGGTTAAAGAGTGCGTCTGCTGCATGGAACAGATGCGAGTGGCAGACATGATGCAGATTCAGCCACGGGTGACCTGCATCACCCAGCATGATGGCTTTGCGGCAGTCTGCCTGAACGAGCTTGTCATGTTGTTGTTGTTGGCTTTGCTTATCCATTTCCGGACGTTGCAGCCTTGGTGGATTGTCTATAAACAGCTCTTTCGTTCTGGATTGTCTATAAACAGCTCTTTCGTTTGCCAGTCTCCCCATTCGCCAGACGTCTGCTCCCATCCATTCCTCTATGTCCTTCTCCCATTGTCTCCTAGGTCTTCCTTTGCTTCTGCTGCCTTCCACTTTTTCTTCCATTATTAGTCTCTCTAGAGATTGATGTCGTTTCACATGGCATATTTGCAATACAGGAAGCAGTATGGGCCAATGCATTTTCATGGAAATGAGTAAGTTATTTTATTTACATGTTCAGGTTTTGTAACACATACTCACTTCACATGCATTCATCAAGTCACTCACGATTCAGTTACAACATATTCCACTGCACACTTTTCATCGCAGCTATTTCTGGCCTATATAAAACAACAAATATCTGTAACGTAGTACCCTGAAGTATACATACTTCAACCTGATTCAACACGTAGCTGTTGAAGACTTACCCCCGTCTTGCTGCCTCCTCTCCCCAATGTATGCATCAACATGCATATATATGATGTGAATAGAAACTGACAATACAATATATATAAACAAAACACATCGCATGCTTTAGATGGAACTCAGAATCAATTTATTTGACTTATACATACGATACATATACAATGAATAACGTCAGTAATATATAAGGTCGGGAGACTCCCATTAAGATATACAATATCGCTAGCACAAGAGCCACCCCATTACTTTAAACAACAACAAAATTTACCAGTTCTTGGGTAGGAAGATTCGAGTTCCACTTCCATCATGTGCGGTTAATACAATCCACCACGCCATTCCATTAGCTAATTTCACTGGATTCCAGGAAGCAGACAGTAATGGTGACCCCTAAATATGACACACCAAGCGTTTCTTCACACACCGTTGTGAAACCTTGCAACATGAGCCTGCACAGCATCAGCTTTGTTTGGTTTGACAAAGTCTGCGTTCAGTGGTGGTGACTCAGCTAATGCCGGGAAGTCCTCATCCAAATCAGCACCGGTGCATACATCTACCAAAGTCTCCATCAAATCATCAGCATACCATGTAAAAGCAGCATATTCTTCTTAACAATAACCATCTCGAATTATATGTATTGATGTGCTTTAATAATGTTGTAGTAACATGAAAATATATGTTGACCTGTATAGGGTGTATTACGTAATATGCATGCATGCTACAACAGTTCTGTTCCGTGGAGGGCAATAGAAACAAAACTTCTATTATGATATAAGTGGAATGTAAGTATGATGTAGACATGATGTAGATGTGCACATGACTTGTTAGTTTGATATTGGCCTTCTTTTTGACATTACACAATGTTGCAAGACATTTTTCAAACATTCATCATTGACAGTTGCCATTTTTTTTATTCAGTCAAGCCGATTGGCTGCGAGTGTCTTGCATCTTTTTATAGTAGCTACATGTGTTAGTACATTGTATAAGATGATATTGTTGAGTATGTCAGTAAGAATGAATTCATCATTGCTTTACCGAATGTTGGATCTTCGAGGACCTTCCTCACTATGTAGCCACCGAGTTTGTATTTGGGGTAGTGTATACTAAACATGAGTGCTCCCTGCTGCGTAGAGCTTTGCTGTCTTACCACATTCTCGTTGAAATGCAAAGCTGTCAGAATGGTCCTGTATAGTAAGACAATCATATTGACATGTTTTGTAATTGATAGGCACGTACTTACTGGAATTGTGTTGATAGGGATATGCTCTTGAAGTCCCCTGGATTTGTTGATACGGCGATTTAATTATGTGTGATCTTAGTCATCACAAATTTATTTTTAAAACAACTGTTTGCCAACAAGTCCTCTTGACTACACCCAGTCAACATAAAACAAATGTGTGCGGGCAATATGGATCATTTGTAGCAGCAATTACCGACTCAACATTCCAGTGTATGAAAAGACGAGCCTCTTTGGGGCGAAACAAGTTAAAAGACTGTGAAACGCTTCAATATAAGATGTCTGATGACCATGGGATGACTCCCTGATGTCTGTCAGAAACCTATTGTTCTCCACTAATTTCTCCAAGTGTAGTGCAGCTTTGGTACATTCACTTCACTTTCCCATAACCCGTAAGGATCGTTGGGGTACCACTGACGACTTCTTAACCAACTCTCTCCACGTTTCCCTGTTCTCCACAGCCCTCTGGAAGTCGGTGAACTCCTGTCCTGTCCACGCTTTGATGTTGTCTTCCCATCTCTTTTTCTGTCTATCTCTTCTTCTCCCCCCTCTCACGGTATCTTGCAAGATGGTCTTTGCAAGGCCAGATGATCGTGAGATGTGGCCGTACCACGCTTCTTGACTGTTGTAAGCACGAGCGCTTGAGTCGTTTATGCAATGTGTCTACTGTACAGTAAGTAATATAATATATTATATTACTTACAGTACAGTAAACACATTGCACAAACGACTCAAGCGCTCGTGGTTGTAAGGAGGTCTTCGTAAGGTCCGATGGCTCGTTTGATAGTAATATGGTCTTTGTATGATACCTGGTACCTACATGGATGTATTTAATAAGAATGTAAAGTAGTCGGAAGAACTACCTGCACATACTTCACTCAATATGTTATGGTAAATTAAAGCACAAATTTAAACTGTGCTACACTTTGTAGGTATTTCTGGTGAAGCTTGTCTGCTTCTTTGCAGAGGAGAAATAAACTATTACACTTGCACATTATACACATGTATGCGAAACATACCAGGCTCAAGCCAGAGTTTATGTCGTTCCGTCCCTTCTAGAGGGCCGAGGACACATTGTGGAAACGGTTCACCGAAACCGTCATGTATGTTTTGCACACGATCCACAATGAAACATAATTTTGTTATTAACACATCTCAGGTGGTTTCGACATAACACACCAATTTAAGTGGTTCACTATGCTGTAGATCCTCAGATCCAGAGGTGTTCCCTCTGCTGCCTTAGCTAAGGCACGTAGCTTCTTGAATCCTATCGAGATACACACATGTTAGTGTTAGACTACATAATAAACATTATATAAAGCACCTGTGCTATTCAGTTCACAGCAATGATAATAATTACAATGGCCATGTATATGTTGGACTAGCAAGCCAAAGAATGTCGACATACATCATGCTGCTCATTAAAAATAACTTAATTATTTAAGCCAAGATACCGATATTCCAGTACATACCCTTAATAATATGACAACTATCATAAACATGCTTTATCCAAGGATAATCCTCTCGCATCATCTTTGTAATAGACACGTGCCTATCTGTCACAATTTCTCCAACAGTTAGACAGTTATCTTCCAGCAACTGGAGTGACTGCTTCAGTCCCACCATTTCCATGTGATAACTGCCGCCTACTTGGTTGCTCTGAGATATCAACAATATTTTATTGCCATTTAGCCACATTAAATGTTTACAAATAATATAAAACAATATTATGGGTATATAATGTTGACGTTTATTGTGTGTGAGTGCGTTTGTGTATGTGTGTGTGTGTGTGTGTGTGTGTGTGTGTGTGTGTGTGTGTGTGTGTGTGTGTGTGTGTGAGAGAGAGAGTGTGTGTGTGTGTGTGAGAGAGAGTGAGAGAGAGAGAGAGAGAGAGAGAGAGAGAGAGAGAGAGAAACAGACAGACAGACAGAGAGTGTGGTTGGATGTTTGTGTGTGTGCATGTGTGAGTGGGTGCGTGCGTGCGTGCGTGCGTGCATGTTTGTCAGTCTGTCTGCTGCCGCCCGCCCGCCGCCCGCCCGCCTGCCCGCCGCCCGCCGCGCCGCCCGCCCGCCCCGCCCGCCCGCCCGCCGCCCGCCCGCTTCCCGCCCCCCGCCCGCCCCTCTCCTTCTGATGGGTGGCAAACATCCACTGTTGACGTTCCATCCAAACACGACGGATGGTCGACTGCAGGACATTAGACTGGTGCCGAAAGAATGTTCTGGCTGTAATTGTCATTACACCTAAATGGGACAGGACCCGGAGAACTTTCCCGATGGTGGGACCAGCAAATAGTGTTGCAGCTGACAACAGAATATCTGCTCAATGATCAGATTCGCTGTCTGATGACA
>CM034533.1:16082972-16090472 GCA_020002185.1 Paraescarpia echinospica | reverse complement strand
CTCTCTCTCTCTCTCTCTCTCTCTCTCTCTCTCTCTCTCTCTCTCTCTCTCTCTCTCTCTCTCTCTCTCTCTCTCTCTTCTCTCTCTCTCTCTGCTGTACAAAGTTATCCTTGTGAAGTGATTACGTATACCTAAATGCCCACTGAACTCCCCATGTTCATGCCTCGTGGTAATCGAGCATCACCCACAAGTGGCGTTTGGCACAAGGTTAGAGGGTATGTAAAAATTAAAACTTAACCTGTCTTGTGTCAAGAACGGGAATTCTGTTATATTCTTCATTCGAATTCAAAATGAGGAATGATTTCCGACGATTTCCAGGAATACATAGATCTATTTGTGAGTTTATTTATGTTACGCTTAATTAAGTGTGTATATATGTGGGGCATTATCAGATGTCGGCATACTTTTGATATCCCAAACGTTTGATATGCTCTCGTTGCTACTGAAATCAACAGAAACAAAAAATATATACTGCCTATCGCATGCGCTTTATTGTAAAGGTAATCAATTTATCATGACCGATATTTTAGTTTTGAGCAAGTATTTTACTCGGATACATGGCGCATAATAAATACGTAAATTATTATTAGTATTATTTGTTTCTTGTCAATTGGTTATGATGAATTAAATTAGTTTTGCCTGTCACACTCAATACACACATTTTATATAATGGTAAACACACACATGTGTCTTTATTTTATGTCAGTACCTTGTCATAGTAATATTATATACTTGTTATGCAGCTGTTAGATGCAACATTAATATATCGTTTCAGTAAAAGAAAAATCTTAGATCTATGCGATATTCGTCCCTATCGCTATAACTCCGCAACAACAACAACAACAACTGTCACAGATAGGAGCTGTTGGTGCTTGTGCTCCGTTTGGCATTGTCGGCAATCGATGCGAGTTGGTTTTATAGTTTTTCTGTCTGCGAAATACATTAAAAATGTTATCATTCGCGTGTTTTTTATAAAGTCAACCCAGTGACGCAATTTCGGTAATGAATCAACTAATAATTTATTTAGCTAGCTTTATATTTAGACGTGATAACTACTATGTACATCTGTGACATGTTTTTGTTAATAGATTGCCTAACGCTGAACTTGCGGAGTTGTCTGGTTTGATTAACAATACATTATTAGGAATATAAATAAAATAATTTGCCATGTCCACATATCGCTATTTACATGGACAAAATTGAAAGTATCTACAATCTACGTACATGCGATACGATGATACATATATATTTGCATGGTTTTAATTAATAATACACACAGTTCTCAGTTTTGGTAAACAAACAGCAGCGAGACGATTTATCATTCATGGGATGTTGAGGAGCTATCCAATTTGAAAAGTCGAAAAAATAAGTAAAATTTGTCATTCTTAAAAGCAAAATCCCCTAAAGTATTCACAGCGCTGATAATGACCCATGTACATATGCGCGTATGAATATGTCATGTACATACTAGTATATTTGTGTATGTATGTATGTATGTATGTATGTATGTATGTATACATGCATGCATGTAAGTACGTATGTACGTATGTACGTATGTAATATGTACGTATGTAAATGTGTATGTGTGTATGTGTGTTTGTTTGTATGTGTGTATGTATACATGTATGTATGTATGGACTACGGATAGATTGGGCTCGTCAGACCGGAAGGACAACTCATCTAGGAGACTGAAAAATCTAATTTAAAACCTGGGCAGTTGGGGCTCATCAGCCTTGGAAGGCAGCTCAACTAGGAGAAGGAAAACTCCGATTTTAAACCTCCGCTGCCTTGCGGCTATACCCACCTATAGGAAAGGCTTCGGGAGTAAACCCTTAGGAATAATCAGGAGTCGGAGTCCCAAAGGCAGTTCGACGTTGACTTTAACATTCTTCTGGCTGGTGCCAAACTGTATCGGCTCTTGCCGTTCCTTTGGATCCATCAGCTGCGTGGAGAGGGGAACCCGCTGCATGGGCAACAGCTCGTTCTTCATATTATCTAGCCCAGGCTTGCGCCAAGGATAGGACACTCCATCTTCGCCTTACAACGTTGACACAAGACGGGAAGCAGCAGTCACCGATTATAAGTCACTCCGCTAGGCAGCCTCCAGTCAATAAGATGCTGTCCCGCCACAATTTGCCTTCCGCATTTGGTACACGGGGATCAGGGAAAACCCGAAAAGCTGACTGAAAACACCGTACTAGGCAAAAAATAATAAACAGTGCAAAGAGACCAACTCTAAAACTGGGATGTTAGAATGTTCGGACTATAGTGACAGACCTATCCGAAAATTTCAAAACATCGATGATGTCAGGAAGACAGCTGTGATAAACGATGAACTAAGGAGACTTCATGTGGACATAACCGCTCTCCAGGACACACGATTGGTAGGCTCAGGTAAGCTAAGGGAGAAAGACTACTTTTTTCTGGCTAGGGAATGTTCCTGGTGAACCCAGAGAGCATGGAGTGGGCTTTGCAGTAAAGAATTCTTTGCTGACGGTGGTGGAATCAGGCGACAACAGGTCAGAGCGGTTGCTAACTATTCGACTTCATACCACTGAAGGCCCTGTTACCGTCATTAGCGTGTACGCTCCCACACTGTGCTCCGCACCTGAGGCTAAAAACGGGTTCTATGAAAACCTAGATGCAATCTTTAGAAACATCCCCGGACAAGAACAACTTATTCTCCTGGGAGACTTCAACGCCAGAGTGGGCGCTGACCATGACTCATGGCCCTCTTGCCTGGGCCATTTCGGAGTTTGAAAGATCAACGAAAATGGGCAACGACTCCTTGAGTTCTGCGCCTATCATAACCTTAGCGTAACCAACTCGTACTTCCAGACCAAGCCTCAGCACAGGGTCTCGTGGAGACACCCTCGTTCAAAACATTGGCACCAGTTGGATATGACCATTGTCAGACGCTCATCCCTTAAGTTCGTTCTCCTCACACGCTCGTATCACAGTGCAGACTGCGACTCTGATCACTCCTTAGTATGTTGCAAGATCAGATTGCAAATGAAGAATCTTCATCGCTCAAAGCAAGTACAACATGAACAATGTTGATTCACTTCATCACACTTGCTACCGTATTTGTCACATCGACATTAGAAATATTACGCTTTTACAAATTATCGGTCGAGAGATCCGGCCAGCGTAACAATATACATATGGCAGGCGTATGCAATTCTTCGTCTGTTTCGCCATTTTATCATAAAATTGCACATTTTGTGAAGAACATTTACTATAGAGTTGAGGAAAATAACATGTAGTGTATGGGGCATGCTGATTCACATGTTACACTTTACTCCTTGACTCATATGTTCAATCGAACACCATGTCGATTTTTGTGGCAAGTATTCTGACCAGTAACAGTTGTATTGACCGAGGTCTCGCGAGATATTGTGGCGCCGACGTCTACAAGGACAGATGTACCGGAAATGACAATAGAGGAGCATTTATCGTTATCATCCGTAACGACGTGTTCTCGTCAAGTGATTCTATATTATCGATAATTATGTTTATTACGGTAGCATGTTACGCTACATTATATATGTGAATTACTACATGTGTTGTGTTCTTTTCTATTGATATTACATTGATCACAACAAACGACTTTTAGTGTTTTGCAAACAGTTTATTTATAAACACTCGAACACTAAATTGGTGACCCTGACGTGATTACAAAACATCATGGCCGAAGCGACGTTCACTAACGCTGTGAGCATAAAAATTTCTCCCTTCTGGACGGAAAATCCGCGATTGTGGTTTGCACAAATTGAAGGACAATTTACGGCAATGCGCATAACACAACAAGAGACCAAGTTCGGTCACATCATCGGTGCGCTAGCTCCATCAATCGCAGCTGAAATAGAAGATGTGATTCTCGAACCGCCAGCTGAGAATCAATATGATGCTCTCAAAAACGCTCTCATTACACGCCTGGGTGTTACAGAAGAAGAAAGGATGGATCGGTTGTTAACTGGCGTCTCTCTGGGAGATCAAAAACCATCATCTTTACTTCGTCAAATGCAAAGACTGAGAGGCACTGGAGCCGCAGCGTTAAACGACATCGTTTTTCGTCGTCTATTCTTCACTCGTCTCCCAGATCACGTTCAAGTAGCTTTGGCCACGCGTGCCAACGTTTCACTGACTGAATTGGCAACACAAGCAGATGTCATGATGGCTGTGGGCAACCGAGTGAATTGTAACACCCTTGAAGCGGATACCTCTACGCAAAAGCCTTCACTGTCTTCTCTGTCTTCAGAAACACTCCTCGAAATCGACTCACTCAGAAGAGAAAATGCAAGACTGCGGAACCAAGTAGAGCAACAGAACGTACCTCGACATACCAGTGACAACCAACTGTGTTGGTTTCATGCTAAGTTCGGTACCAAAGCTCGTAAATGTCGATCGCCGTGTTCTTGGTCGGGAAAAGCCAACGCTGCCCACTAGTGGCGAATAGTGGATGCAGTCATGTTTCTCGCCTACTTTACCTCACCGATCATGCATCCAAAACGCGTTTTTTGATCGACACGGGTGCAGAGGTCAGCGTTTTTCCAGCAACAAGTCGCGAAAAACTCGAGAGTAAACAAGGTCAACCGTTGGTAGCAGCCAATGGTTCGAGAATTGCAGTCTATGGAGAACGAAACATCTCCCTTGACATTGGATTTCAACGTAACTACACCTGGAAATTCCAAATTGCAGATGTACGCATGGCGCTCATTGGTGCTGATTTTCTTCGCTCCAATGGAATCGTTGTAGACATGAAGAACAACCGTATAATAGAAGCTGCATCATTTGCACACGTGTCTCTTCAACCTACAGCACTACAACCTCTTCGATTGCATTTCCTCAAATCACCATCAGAATATGAAACCATTCTGACTGATTTCCCGTCTCTTACGCGAACAGACTTTGCCACAACACGCTCAAAGCTTCATGTATCGCACTCTATCGAAACCAAAGGTCGTCCTGTCTTCGCCAAGGCTCGTCGCCTGGCACCTGAAAAGTTGACGATTGCTAAACGCGAGTTCGAAACGATGTTAGACATGGGAGTGATTAGAAGATCGTCCAGTGCGTGGTCTTCTCCTCTACACATGGTCCCCAAGAAAGGAGTTGGACAATGGCGTCCATGTGGTGACTATCGCGCTCTTAACGACATCACAGTCCCTGACCGCTACCCGATCCCACATCTACAAGACTTTACAGCGAAACTGGCAGGAGCGAGAATATTCTCCAAAGTTGATCTCGTTCGCGCATATCATCAGATTCCAGTGGCGGCTGAGGATATCCAAAAGACAGCGATAATCACACCATTCGGGTTGTTCGAATACGTACGAATGCCATATGGTCTGCGGAATGCTGCACAGACATTCCAAAGATTCATGGATGATGTATGTCGTGAATTAGACTTCGTCTTCGTGTATTTAGACGATATCCTGATAGCCAGCAGATCAGAGGTTGAACACAGAGAACATCTACGTCGCCTCTTTGAAACGTTAGCCGAGCATAACGTGGTTCTGAATCCGGCTAAGTGTGAATTTGGTGCGACAAGTCTGGAATTTCTGGGACATAACATTGACTCGTCAGGTGCTTTCCCCCTGCCAGATAGAGTTCTGACGGTGAGAGAATTCCCTAGACCGACCAACACGCGTTCACTTCGAGAATTTCTCGGTCTCGTCAACTTCTACCACCGCGTTATACCACGATGCGCGCAGATCTTGCATCCTCTTCATCGACTGTTGTCAGCAGACGCTACAGATGAAAAGAGGTCAACTGCTACAAAGAAGGACATCACATGGACAGAGGAATGTGAGACTGCTTTTGAGTCAAGCAAACGAGCGTTGGCCGATGCAACGACGCTCACTCATCCCCATCATGATGCACCAACCAGCATTACTTCTGATGCATCTGACGTTGCTGTGGGAGCGGTGCTTTCTCAACTGGTTCGTGGACAATGGCGACCCATTTCCTTCTTCTCAAGAAAGCTCAAACCACCAGAGACTCGCTACAGTACATTCGACCGTGAACTGTTGGCCGTGTATCTATCTCTTCGCCACTTCAGATACTTTGTAGAAGGGCGAGAGTTTCATGTCAACACAGATCATAAACCGTTGACTTACGCCATCAGCAACCCCTCTGACAAACATTCGCCTCGACAGACGCGCCACCTATCGTACATTGCTGAATTCACTACCGATCTCAGATATCTCAAAGGAGAAGACAACGTGGTTGCTGATACACTCTCAAGAGCTGAACTGTGTGATCAGAATAATGCCATTACATCGTCTGCAGTCGACTACGAAAGAATGGCACAGTTACAACGAGAAGACGATGAAATGCCGGCTTATCGTACGGCTATCACTGGGTTGCAACTCGTAGATCTGCCACTTCTCGATTCAACTGATACGCTGTTGTGTGATATCTCGCAAGGATATGCTCGACCTGTTGTGCCACGTGTCTTACGTCGAGACATTTTCGATCAGTTGCACAATCTTTCTCATCCTGGTGGCAAAGCAACTAAACGCCTGGTTTCTGCCAGATTCGTGTGGCACGGTCTCAATCGAGAGGTTACGCAATGGGCGCGGAACTGCTGTTCATGTCAACAGTCGAAGATTCAGCGACACATCGCTTCTCCTGTTCACAAGATTGACATTCCCGATCGCCGTTTTGATGCCATTCATGTTGACATTGTAGGCCCACTTCCTCATTCGCAGGGATATAATTACCTGTTCACAGTGGTGGATCGCTTCACCCGTTGGCCCGAAGCTATACCAATGGTCAATGCAACTGCTGAATGTTGTGCTCGCGCTCTTCTCGACCAATGGATCTCACGATTCGAGGTTCCGTCGACAATCATTTCGGATAGAGGACGACAGTTTGAGTCCAATCTCTGGACGGAGCTAATGAAAATCATGGCATGCACTCGTGTTCGAACGACATCTTATCACCCGCAAGCCAACGGCATGGTCGAGAGATTCCATCGTCAACTCAAGTCATCACTGAAAAGTCGTCTCGAAGCAGCTGCTAACTGTTGGATCTTTGTGCTTCCGACAGTTCTACTCGGGATACGTGCTGCTGTGAAGGAAGATATAGGATGTTCCTCGGCCGAACTAGTGTTTGGTATGCCACTGCGTTTACCTGGACAGTTCTTCGAACAACTACCCGCTGGACACGTAGACGATCCAGCCGCGTTCCTCCCACGTCTGCGCACTGCTATGCGAGATTTGCGACCTACCATTCCGGAACATCATGGTTCACACAGAACTGCTGTTCCCACTGCGTTGACATCAGCGACACACGTATTCGTTAGACATGATGCACATCGCACCCCTCTGCAGCGACCGTACGATGGCCCGTTTCTCATTCTTCAACGGAACGAGAAGTTCTTCGTCTTGGATTGCAACGGCCGACATGAAACTGTATCCATTGACAGACTGAAACCGGCGTTCCTAGACACTGACATTATAGGAGCTCTTCCACCACAGCTACCTACTACTAGAG
>CM034533.1:15990063-16081972 GCA_020002185.1 Paraescarpia echinospica | reverse complement strand
AAGATGACACATTTGATAGCCAAAGCACAACACCATTGTGAATTGTCCCATCAAATAACTACATTTATTGCATTTCCCCTAATCGTGCACATTTGGTAAGGATATAAACACGTGTATAGGCAAACCTTTATTCTACACACGACCAGTACATTGAGTGTGAACTATCGCGACATGAAAAATTAAAATTATTTAACTTAGCTATTATTTCGGTTTGACAGCATTTCTTAGATACAGAAAACTGCGTTACTTTAACTACTTCGCTTGCCAAGCAGTTTTTTTCAATACTCTAACATAAATGTGAAACTATTATATAAACACCTACAATTAGATATGCATAAGTCTTGTTAAAAACGCAGTATCATAAAACAAAAAGCATGGTAATTAACTAATGGATTTTTACGCATATATATATATATATATATATTAACAAACAACAACAACAACAACAACATCAACGAAAAACCACGCCAGTCAATTAACATCACAACATATCCCACGATATCTTAGTAGTTCACATAGAATAAACTTAAGCTCATAAATTACGTTTTATAAACAGCCAAAGCTTAAACATCACCAAAAAGTACTGCATGATTTCAACGTGATTTCTTAAGCAAGTTAATTAAAACTACATTTTCTGAAGGAATACGACACGTGGGAAAATACATTCAGTTGCAAAAAGACGACATCTTGATTCTTGTCTGGCGGTAGAACTGTCTCACGTCTTCCCGAAACATGGCGCTGGCGACGCCGTAAATGAACGGATTGACAACGGAGTTCAGTACATATAGTTGCCTGACTTTTGGCGCTACGTAAAGGCCGACGCTGTATAGCCACACCGGCATCCAGCAGGCAATGAAGGTAATCGTAATAATGAATAGAACAAACACACCTTTGAAATGTTTGGCTTGAGAGACAGTTGTGTTGTTGGTAGCTGTTATTTTTCCTGGTTTCGTTGTGAAATATGGCATATGTATGTTAGTGTCGGTGGTTATATGTCTGCGACTACTATTCTGCGCAGTGTCATCCTCTAGTGATCGTGTCAATTCAGATGTTCCCGGTTGTGGGGAAAGTGCCGTGTTTATGACTACTATTTTGTTCCGCGATGTTCTGACCTTCTGCAACATCGCTGCCGCCATTAGCGTGTAGCAAATTATCATTACAGCTGTGCTAGAAAAGAGGACACACAGCTGAAACACCCTAATAAATCGTCCGTATTTCATAAATATGGACACATCTGTCACTGCCGTGTATATGGCTGTAGCCAGAGCAATGATAGTTAGAGCCTTCTTCGCTCGTCGTGGTTCCATGTTGAATGAATGCGGCCACAGAACCGCGATTAGACGCTCGATTGATACAAACGCAAGCAGAAAAATCGAAAATATGACACTGGAACTGAGAATATTGATGACAATTAACTTCGGCACGAAGTCCTTAGCGAAATTTGCCTGGGCGATTCCACATATACAGATTAATGAATCAGCGACGGCCAACGCAAACAAGTATAGTTTCGTTGATGTCGTCATTTTCATGATATACACCGCCATTACAAGAATATTACCAGGCAGACCAAGCACGCATACAAGAATCATTGCAACGGTAGAAGGATCGATTCGATGCGATGATGTGTTGTCGATCAGGGTCAAATTGTCTGTTGAATTATTCTGCATAAGTGTAGAACCGTTCACCCAATTTGAAATGTCATTAGAATCCTTACTTTTTGCTTGCTGGAATGTCGCTGCATGCACCGCAGTAAACACAAGTTGTGTAGCGACAGTAAATATCACGAACAACTTCATTGAACAGCAGATTCGATTCGGATTAATATATAACATACTCACGAACAGTTCACACCTCAATAGATCTTCGTTTGGTCGGTAGTTACGGAAACTAAAGTATCCGTTGAATGAATGCTTAACAGTTCCAGGTGTGTTCTGTTCACCAACTATGTCACCCAATTGTTCAATGCAAAACAATCCACCTTCATGAGCAGCAAAATATCATGATGTATCAATTGTGCATGTGTAATACAGTGTATGTCTGGTACAAATGTACAAACCCTTTTGACGAATTAGTGCATTCCGTTCTTCAGGTGGCAACATCATCTATAGTAGTATGATGAAGCACTTCAATGCCGATTGTAATTCTAACAAACGTCACTCCACCCTTCTTCAATTTCATATCATTTCAACAACACGATCAGTAGTTCCACCTTCTTTTCTTTTGTACGTTTCTTCAGTTACACGGATATTTCGCTTCACAAGCGTTTTCAATTATATTGCTCTTTCGCTCTACGTATCTCCAGCTATACGGATTGTTCGCTCAACGCGTCTTCGATTATACGGATATTTCGCTTTATGCGTCTTCAGCTACACGAATCGTTTGTTTTCACGCATCTTTAAATACCTGGAATTTTCGCTCCCTGCGTCTTCACTTACACGGAACTTTCGCTTTAGGCGGTATTCAATTACACGGATTTTTCACTCCACGCATCTTCAGTTACACGAATCGTTTTGTTTCACCCGTCTTCAATTACTCGGATCGTTCACGCCACGGTGCTTAAACTCTTCGCTACTTAAACTACACACTCGTGTTTTCAACAGGTCCTTCGAGTAGTCAACGTCGTGCCGGCAGCGATATATTTCGCTTTGCAAGTATATAATTCATGCGATTCCATGTACGTACGCCGAGAGATTGAGATCAGGAGTGATCGGCAATAACAACGAAGCTAGAAGACGTTCAGTGCAAGTGTTTAGTGGGCGTTACTTCTGCGACGTGAATGAACGTCTGACGGTAATTGATTAACACTAGAACGGATGGTGTTACATACACATAATATATTCGCACAAGATGGTTTCCTGGTGAATTCGATAATGACATTTGTTATGACGAACTTTTCATGAGCTTCTTCCAGTTAAAGCAAGCTACGTTAATCGTACTGAATTGATCGGCGTTCTTCGGATGGTAGATTAACCCATGACAGTGTAATGTCAGAAGTGCAAACGAGGACGAAAACGTTGTCATACCACACGCACGTACGCAAGCATGCATGCAAGCACGCATACACAAACGCTCACACACACGCACGTAAGCACGCACACACGCACACATGCACACACGCACACATGCACGCACATACAAGCGCATACACGCATGGAGAGAATACACACTCCTCTCTCTCTATAAATATGTGTGTGTGTGTGTGTGTGTGTATGTGTGTGTGTGTGTGTGTGTGTGTGTGTGTGTGTGTGTGTGTGTGTGTGTGTGTGTGTGTGTGTGTGTGTGTGTGTGTGTGTGTGTGTGTGTGTGTACTTGCACAGTTAAATATATCGTTACCGGCACGACGTTGACCACTCAAAGGACCAACAAAACGAAGAGCTAGTGAGGTGTGAACTGTTCGTGAGTATGTTATATATTAATTCGAATATACTGTTCAATGAAGTTTTTTGTGATATTTACTGTCGCTACACAACTTGTGTATACTGCGGTGCGTGCAGCGACATTCCGGCAAGCAAAAAATAAGAATTGTAATGACATTTCAAATTGGGTGAACGGTTCTACACTTCTGCAGAATAATTCAACAGACAATTTGACCCTGATTGACAACATAGCATCGCATCGAATCGATTCTACTATCGTTGCAATTATTTTTGTATGCGTGCTTGGTCTGCCTGGTAATATTCTTGTAATGGCGGTGTATATCATGAAAGTGACGACATCGACGAAAGTATACTTGTTTGCGTTGGCCGTCGCTGATTAATTAATCTGTATATGTGGAATTGCCCTGGTAGTTTCCGCTAAGGACTTCGTGCCGAAACTAATTATCATAAATATTGTCAGTTACAGCGTCATATTTTCGATTTTTCTCCTTGCGTTTGTATCAGTCGAGCGTCTAATCGCGGTTCTATGGCCACATTCATTCAACATGAAACCACGACGAGCCAATAAGGCTCTAACTATCATTGCTCTGGCCACAGCCATATACACGGCAGTGACAGATGTGTCCATTTTTATGAAATACGGGCGATTCATTAGGGTGTTGCAGGTGTGTGTCCTCTTTTCTAGCACAGCTGTAATGATAATTTGCTACACGCTCATGGCGGCAGCGATGTTACAAAAGGTCAGAACATCGCGGAACAAAATAGTAAATAGAGTCATAAACACGTAATCGCAAACATATAACCACCGACACTAACATAAATATGCCATATATCACAACGAAACCAGGAACAATAACAGCTACCAACAACACAACTGTCTCTCAAGCCAAACATTTCAAAGGTGTGTTTGTTCTATTCATTATTACGATTACCTTCATTGCCTGCTGGATGCCGGTGTGGCTATACAGCGTCGGCCTTTACGGCGTCGCCAGCGCCATGTTCCGGGAAGACTTGCGACAGTTCCACCGCCAGACAAGAATCAAGATGTCGTCTTTTTGCAACTGAATGTATTTTTCCACGTGTCGTATTCCGTCAGATAATTTAGTTTTAGTTAACTTGCTTAACAAAACACGTTTAAATCATGCTGTACTTGTTGGTGATGTTTAAGCTTTGGCCGTTTATAAAACGTAATTTCTGCGCTTAAGTTTATACTATGTGAACTACTAAGACAACGTGGGATATGTTGTGGTGTTAATTGACTGGCATGGTTCATTGTTCATGTCGTTGTTGTTTGTTAATATTATATATATTTTTACGAAAAATATATTACATAATTACCATGCTTTATGTTTTATGATACTGTGTTTTTAATACGACTTGTGCATATACAAATGTACGTGGTTATATAATAGTTGTACATTTATGTTAAAGTAATGAGACAACTGCTTGGCAAGCAAAGTAGTTAAAGTAACGCGGTTTCCTGTATCTAAGAAATACAACCAAACCGAAACAATAGCTAAGTTAAATGATTTTCATTTTCCATGTCGCGATAGTACACACTCAATTTACTAGTTGTATGTAGAATAAACGGTACGACTACACACGTGTTTATTTCCTTACCAAATGTGCATGATTAGGAGAAATGCAATAAATAAATGTAGTTATTTGATGGGACAATTCATAGTGGTGTTGTGCTTTGGGTATCAAATGTGTCATCTCTCTCTTAGCTCCCTCCATGTTTACATGTGTTAAGTCTTTGTATGGCTTTAGCAAGTAAGGGACTACTCTACACTTGACATGTGCACTTAATAATTGAGCAAAGAAAAACACAGATAACGTTTGAATGCTACTTGACTTGGCTTACGTGACTTAAATGATTAGGCCAATGTGACCCCATGATGTCATGTACCTTCATCTCGTCCTGTCTAGATTACTTGCATTGTTAACGGCGGATCTTCAGTGTCTAATAATATATCAAGCTCATTTTATTTAATTAATGGTAAATTTGATGAACTGGGTTTTTGTAGAGCTCCTACAACGACATTAAAAATAACATCATATATTTGCAAAAGTCATGAAAATAAAAAAATATTTAGCACAATTCAATTTGCATGTATATGATTTAGTCTACGTGCAGAGACAGAGGCGGTTTAATTATATAGGTTGATAAGACAGTATAGTTGTGAAGAAAGAAGAACATAACCATGTAGGTGTTTATATGACAACCATAATAATGGTTGATAATAATTCAAATTACTGGAAGCAATTTTTTTTTTTTAATGTTACTATTGGAAATATATATACCGACCGTTACGACTAATAAATGAATACGTCGCATAATGTATTGAGCCATTTATATTGACTATATTATACTCATGAAATGTGTAGTCGTTTATTTATTTCCGGGGATTTAAATGTAAATTTACGGAAAATATAGGAAAACGGAATATACAGTGATTTGTATCCAGCCTCTGTCCTCAAAATACGTCTGCAACACAATTCACTAGAACAAATGGAACATCGAAAAACAACTTTCTTTCTGCCAGATAAACACAGATATATTAGAACGTACGGCAGAGATCTTTACCAACACTTGTTATCATCAACCGTACATGTTACATTAAATCAGCATAAAAAAAACTAAACTGACTCCTTAATTCGCTAAAGAAAAATCGTATCAAAATAAAGTAGACAATAGCTGTGTTGTCACCGCATGTGCCATTGTGAAAGAGTTGATCGCGTCACGACGTTAAGAAATAGTACGACCATAATCAGCCATGTCCACAACTGCACACCTGAAGGTTTGTATTAGAGAGAGCACGTTGCACGCGTGTGTAATAACACAGGGAAGTATGCTGACGTCGTTTGTGAATCCTTGGAGTAAATCATGTATAGTCAGTCACACAGCACCACACAGTAGCGTATAACCCAGCTTTTGGCGCAGCTTGTCATGTTACTCAGAGATATGTATGATCAAAAACATTCATTTGTTTTAGTTCGTAATTGTCCTCGTCTCTGTTGATTGATGTTCTTGTCTTCCTGATCCAGATCGCTTCCTTGATATGCCGGATTCTTCGGTTGGGGTACTTGTCTACAATTTTCAGTTGTCGCATGGTCTGTAAGGGCGGATTTATTGATGGTAGACACCATTGTTTTTTACGCTCCATGTGTATTTCTCGTTTTTCATGTTGTCTGCTTCCTTTCTGTGTTCCTCCAGTCGTGTTTAGAGTAGTCTTCCTGCCTCTCCAATGTACGCAGCACCACAGTGCTTGCATGGTATTTGGTACACCAGTTCGCCCTGTTCTTCTAGCTCTACCTTGTCCTTCGGATGTAACAGGCGCCTGAGGGTGGTGTGGGGACGCATGGCTGTTGCTACTCCATACTTCTTCAGTACTCGGTGTACTTTCTCTGAGACCCCTCCACGTACGGAATGACAACCTGGCTCCTGTAGTTTCTGTCCTTTGTCGTTTTGTTGGCCTTTTTTCTTTTTTGCTATATGTGATCTTTTTTAAGGCCTTGGACGGATATCCACATACTCTTAGAGTTCCTCTCAAGTGTCCCATCTCTTCCTTCTTGTCCCCCTCCTCTGAATTTATCGTCTCCCACCTATTCATAAGGGTTCTGACAACTCCTAACTTCTGATGTTTGGGGTGGTGGGAGCAAAGTTCAGGTACTGGTCAGTGTGCGTCTTCTTCCTGTACACGGTGGACTTCACACTGCCATCTTCCTTGAGTGAAGAGGTTCGTCAGACTGGGTGGTTCAAATGAGTTATATTTTTATTTATTTCACAGTCAGTTTACCTTTTGTTCTCGTGACGTTTCGATTGCTTTCTTTTCTTGAAGAGCCACCCAGGGCGCAGTCGTGGGGGGCACACACCTGAGTGACTACGTCTGCGCTGAAGGACTACCGTGTCGCCATCTTGCAGTAGTCGTCTGAAGAAGACTGCTGAAAGCAGTCGAAACGTCAGGAGTACAAAAGGTAAACTGACTGTGAAATAAGTAAAAATATCATTCATTTGCCATCTTCCTTTCTGGTGAACTTCGCATCCAAGAAGGGCATGCTGTTGTTCTCTTCTTCTTCTCTTGTGAAAACTATACTACCTGTTGGGTCTACCGTGTTCACATATTGTTGTAATACCTCTGCCTGCCCTGTGTGTACCAGGCAAATTACATCATCCACATATCTCTTCCAGTTTCTCGGTTGGCAATCTTATGGTGCTGTGGCTATGATTTTCTGCTCCAAGTCCTCCACGTACAAGGTCACAACAATGGGGAATACCTGACTGCCCATGGATGGCTACTCCAAACTTCTGTTGGTAATTTTCTCCTCCAAATCTAAAGTACGTAGTCCCAAGACAAATTTCAACAACTCCATGATATTGTCTACGTTAAGGTTGGTTCTCTTCTTTAGTGTCTTGTCATTCTCTAGTCTTTTTTTATGATTTCACACGTTTTTTGATCGGACTCTTCGTGAACAGCGACACAACGTGATATGACACAAATGATTCTCCTTCTTTCACCATACCATAGACTGGGAGGCAGCGAAAATTGTAGACAAGAAACCCAACTGAAGAATCGGCACATTAAGGAAGCCATCTGGATCAGGAAGACCAGAATACCCATCAACAGAGACGAGGGCAATTACGAATTGCCCCACGTGTGCGATGACGTCATCGGTATTGAAGTAGTCAACGTTAGACGAAAGCCTCTACCAGGTAAAAATACACTTTGGATATGAAAAAGTTGTTTTATCTGAAAACTGATATGTATATATATATATATATATATCAGAGATATGTAGTCTCAACTGGGTTTCCTTCTGCCAATTAAGCCTCCTATTTCAATCGGTCCGTCGCAGGCATAACTGCAATTTTTAAACTGATTGTTACAATATCCAAGGTCTTTTTTGTTCTTGTCGGATGAAATTTATGTCGGGCATGCCTTGGAGATGCAGTTGATGAACGCTGTCTGACATCGACGTTTGCACGATCGCAAATGTGCCTGTCCAACCAAGGAGAACGCTCCGTCGCCAACATCGACATATAGCAAGAGAACGACCAGCAGGACCTGCAGACAGCGACATAACACTCATTCACGCGCTGGTTTGGTTCATCGCACATATGTACATACACACATACTCACTACACACATACACACATATGTACATACACACATACTCACTACACACATACACACATATGTACATACACACATACTCACTACACACATACACACATATGTACATACACACATACTCACTACACACATACACACATATGTACATACACACATACTCACTACACACATACACACATATGTACATACACACATACTCACTACACACATACACACATATGTACATACACACATACTCACTACACACATACACACATATGTACATACACACATACTCACTACACACATACACACATATGTACATACACACATACTCACTACACACATACACACATGTGTACATACACACATACTCACTACACACATACACACATATGTACATACACACATACTCACTACACACATACACACATATGTACATACACACATACTCACTCACACATACACATGTACATACACATACTCACTACGCACATACGCACATGTACATGCACATACTCACTCACGCACGTACATACATTACCGCACGCACATTCATTAAACACACATATTCACTCCGCACCACACACACACGCACGCACACACGCACGCACACACACATATATATATATATATACATATATATATATATGTATTATTGATAATGATATTCATATATTTAATTGATTGATGAGTATGATGTGATGATGATATGATGATGATGATATTGATATTGATGAGTAGTAATGATGATGATGATGTGTGTGTGTATGTGATGTGTGTGATGATGATTGATGATGATGTGATGTGTGATGATGTGATGATGATATGTGTGTATTGCTGCTGACACAAAAGACATTGATATGTCGCGCTTTGATAAACAAATAATTTAGTATCACATTTTTATAACAAATAAAAACATTTCATCATTTGCACCGTCCGTCCATTTTCTTTGGTGCGATTGTGCGCACGTGGTGTGTTTGCGTATGCTTGTGAGTAGTCCATGTTTGAAGATAACAAAATAACATAAATTATATAAGTTTACATATCGGCTACCGTAACTTACTTTTAGTAGTGTATTTATCTTTGTGCTGTTTGTCCTGGAAACATACTCGGTTGTTCAACACTTGGCATACTGTATGCCCCTTGTGGTTTACTTGATCAAATATTGTTCCGATTTTTGTATTTGGAAAAGTTGAAATAATTCATCCAGTAAAGGGTTAAGGTGCGCAAAACGACATAACTCGTAAAATAAACATTTATTCGCAAAAATTTTAACCGACAGTAACATGTATACGTTCCCCATCACATATGTGTCATGGAGCATTCCAGTAAAGTAATAAAAAGTTATGAGCTAAAACAAAATATGTTCTGGTAGGCGCATTACGGGTGGGCCTATTGCCCCGTACCAAATTAATTACATGCAAGAGAATGTCAAATCAATATTACTTCAACGATGAATATATGTAGTATTATCTAGTACTATAAAAATGTCATCACATTGTAGTCCTTCGTAAATAAACTGACATCGATGTGACATTCTTTGAAAAGGATGTCCTGACATACCTTGAAAAAGAGTGTCCAATCAATCTTCGTTCGCAATTAAATAATTATACGTGCCTAGCATTGTTTCTTAGTAACAGTCAATGTCATTTTTCATCACAACATAGTTCTTCGTAAATGCACTGATAACGACTGAATAGAATTAGTAAGGACAAAGAAACATAGTAGGTTATCATTACAGTGAAATAACTACATGGTTTCATGACGCACCGATGAAGCAACGTTCGTAAACCTTTGAAAGTGCACAATGTACAAAACACGACCAAAGTTGACAGAAAGCTGTTAAAGTAATAGGTCAATGGTGTCACTACTGGACGAATAGTAGAAATGGTGAATGCCATGAAGCTTTAGAGCTATCCCCAGTGCCACTGTCTATAGCCGCATTTGGAGGTGATATGAAATTAACACCAACGGTATAGCTGTCCGGTGTCTTGATACGGTTGGACTTCGAACACCCTTGGAACTTCCAAAACAATCCGAAAGACTTACACAACCTGCGAATGATAACCTGCTCAATTTCCACGCAATAGCATGAATTCAACATCAACATGCTGTGGTCATATGAAGACATCGAGCTTGCAACATTTCCAGAATCTTGTCAAGGGAGTTGGTCACGATGGGGAACTTGCTCGGGCTGGATATTTGGCGTGTCACCTATTTTATGGGACTCGCTCGTGAGTGGCAAACCGTCGATCCTGTCAGGATCTAACTCTTTGGGTCTAACGATGCCAGCCCACTCTCCACCCTACAACTTCATATTGCACACGTTAATCACCACGCAAGGGTTTGGTTATATATTTATGATAGAAGTTCAACAACTGATAACACAGAAAATACATGTACAAATCATAAAATATTTGGTTTTATACAACGGTATGTACAAGAAGATGTCAATTAATTAATAAGCCTATTTAAAACAAGTCTGAGTTTGTGACCCTCGAATAACCTTCAAAATCGATGGTGGCGTCCACATACACATATTTTCTTATCCATTGTGTGATGGATCTAGCATGAATTCCTGCTAATAACAAAAATGCAGTTAAAAGTTTAATATCATCACATGTTGCCTAACCTTCGATATGCAGAAAGGCATAATTTCGAAAATCCGTTGACCTTGTTTAACCTGCACTCCACAGTTAGAGCACCACTTTACAACTCCATGCCATACCACGTTTTGACAGGGATACAATCCGCTTTCAAATGGCATGTAACAGTAGTTGCACAATCATTGTAAGTGTAGAACTTTTGCGGATTGACGTAATTTCGAACATTCGTCGTTTGATGGTGACCTTATTTAAAATTCCCTCCACACCTACTGCGCCACTTGATAGCTCCCCGTCGTATCTCATGTTTACGGGGAGAAAGTTGACTTTCCATCGGTGTACGACATTGCCACGAATACATAGGTAATGTAGATATACGCAACCATTTATATTGCATGACGTTTGCGGGATGACATTATTTCAAACATTTATCACTTGACGGCGAGTCTGTTTGACCGTCGCTCCACGCGTAAACCATGAACGGACAATTCCATATCACATCTCGTTTGACGGGAAGACGTGGTTCTTTCACACAGCATATGACACTTGCATATAAATGAAGCAGTTGCAGAGTCATTGTAACTTTATAATGTTCGTGGTATTGCAAAACAACCGAATATTCATCATTTCACGGTGACCTTGTTTGACCATAGCTCAACTCGTATCATATCAGGTAACACCTCCATATATCGTACCTCAGTTTGGCGGGGAGACAATAAGCATTTCAAAAATATATGACTTGGCTATCTAGTTATTACGTAAAGTAGATATGCGATCATTGTAATGTTAAGGCGAGTGCCGAAGCGCACTATTTTGAAAATTCTTCATTTGACAGTGACCTTGTTTGACCTTGTTTGACCTTAGATTCACGCTTACTGCACCACCTGCCAGCCCTACAACAGGCCTCGTTAGGACGGGGAGATATAGAACTTTCAAATGATATAACATTTGGGTGTGTGTGTGAGGGCATTTCTGTCCGATAGGTGGTTCTACCTCTCGCCTTAAAGTAGCATTCCGCCGTTTTCGTGTGACGGAGAGCAAGGTGGTGGCATTTTAATCCGCTGTAGAGGTAGTCGCGTGCATGTGTCAGACGGGACAAAAGTGGGGTAGGCCTATCGCCTCACGTGAGGCAATCCTCCTACCATACCCTACGTATTTTGGTATTCATACTACTGACACGATTGTTACAAGTTATATTTGTTTTGTAATAAGCATCTATTAGCCAAATAAGATACTGTCACAACAGTACAAACCACGACTTTACACACACATTCGTAATAGTTGAGACTAAATGTGACGATACGCAGCGACGTCGCTTGGTTCTTCTGAACCGGTCGCGCCATGTTGTGACGTCAGCTTGGGACATTTTTCAAAGAGAGCTATGTCGTTAAACATGGTGACGGTCGATTGCAGTCTGAAAGACATCGACCTTCGCGAATCTGATGATTCTGATTCAAGTCTGGAATTGTCATTTGAATTCGAGGATGTTGATGAACATTATCGTGATTTAAATCCTGTAGGAAAAGTACCATACAGGTATTAACCGTATTTGCCTGAAGACGAAGTTGCAGGCGAACGTGCCGGCAATGGCCAATGCCAAGCAGAAGTGTTTCAGCGTTGAAGGCGATCGACCTAGAACAAGGAATGGTAATAACCGCAACTATATAATATATTATAGAATACATTATATTAGCAGTGGTATATAATCCCAGCGATGTTGGCAATGTACACTACGTCGTGTTTATATGAAGAAAGTTCGGAAATAAAAGCAGGCCGCGCACGATCATCATTTATACTATTTATACTGTGGGGTACAAATCGTGTGTTCTATCGTTTTTGCCGTTTTAATAAAACCTAATCAATTCTTCCATAAGATATCTATGTGGTAAATCTCTAATATATATTCTGTCAAATTTCTGCAAATGCACTGTTAGAAAAGTTGAATGTTCCGGTCGTGAGTATATGAAGTCATATGATAGCTATATTTGTTAGAGTTAGTACCCACTTACTCTGCTAGACTAATGGAGGAAACAAAATCGGTAACGTTACAGAATACCGTTTTCACAACAATCTGAATAAAGTTGTTGCCCAACAGGCAGATATTTAAAATCATTAACAGTTATTTCATAGTTTAAGTACAAACAAATGGTTATATAAATTATTATAATCGAATAACGAAATAAATCAAACGTCACCGGCATGCCCAAATCAAGGTCAATGCTAGTCCGGTATTTACCAGGCGGGCCCGTGTTATTACGGTTTTATATTTCATTTTTACCTCGTGATATCTACCCCAAATCGTTCACTTCATTACAACATGTAATTTGAGTTACGTTGCGAATACAGTTGTATACATTTTCGCCCAAAATAAACGTATTATGTAATACGTTTACACCACCAGTCACCGCGCTGTGCTACATTTGAAGGGTAGCAATTGTGTGCGTCTAGCGAATTGGACTCCCTTTACAATGCCTTGTCAAATATTTAACATGATATAAATATTAATATTCCATACGTCGTAACTACGTAACAGTTTATTTTATCCATTACATTAAATGTTTGCCTACATATCCAATTACCAAAAGTGCACAAATAACCATTTAATTCAAATGCTGCTAGGCCAAGGGCAATATTATTGTCATTGGCACCATAAAGTAGGCCTCTGTGTATATTATTTACACAGTGGTTTCAAAATTTCACATTTATCAGTTACGACATATGAAAAACATATGTACAAATATTTTAAAGTAGCACAATGACACATCTTGTTGTTTACCTAGTATTATTCAATGTTGTATCCAATGACAGATTTCAGATTATGGGAACATGAGCAACATTCCTTACTAAACTTGATTTACATGTACTTGATTGTGACACAAAAACACATCGTGACAATTTATTTTAGGTTCAGCTGTGGCCAATATGTGCCTAGACTAACGGTTAAAGAGTGCGTCTGCTGCATGGAACAGATGCGAGTGGCAGACATGATGCAGATTCAGCCACGGGTGACCTGCATCACCCAGCATGATGGCTTTGCGGCAGTCTGCCTGAACGAGCTTGTCATGTTGTTGTTGTTGGCTTTGCTTATCCATTTCCGGACGTTGCAGCCTTGGTGGATTGTCTATAAACAGCTCTTTCGTTCTGGATTGTCTATAAACAGCTCTTTCGTTTGCCAGTCTCCCCATTCGCCAGACGTCTGCTCCCATCCATTCCTCTATGTCCTTCTCCCATTGTCTCCTAGGTCTTCCTTTGCTTCTGCTGCCTTCCACTTTTTCTTCCATTATTAGTCTCTCTAGAGATTGATGTCGTTTCACATGGCATATTTGCAATACAGGAAGCAGTATGGGCCAATGCATTTTCATGGAAATGAGTAAGTTATTTTATTTACATGTTCAGGTTTTGTAACACATACTCACTTCACATGCATTCATCAAGTCACTCACGATTCAGTTACAACATATTCCACTGCACACTTTTCATCGCAGCTATTTCTGGCCTATATAAAACAACAAATATCTGTAACGTAGTACCCTGAAGTATACATACTTCAACCTGATTCAACACGTAGCTGTTGAAGACTTACCCCCGTCTTGCTGCCTCCTCTCCCCAATGTATGCATCAACATGCATATATATGATGTGAATAGAAACTGACAATACAATATATATAAACAAAACACATCGCATGCTTTAGATGGAACTCAGAATCAATTTATTTGACTTATACATACGATACATATACAATGAATAACGTCAGTAATATATAAGGTCGGGAGACTCCCATTAAGATATACAATATCGCTAGCACAAGAGCCACCCCATTACTTTAAACAACAACAAAATTTACCAGTTCTTGGGTAGGAAGATTCGAGTTCCACTTCCATCATGTGCGGTTAATACAATCCACCACGCCATTCCATTAGCTAATTTCACTGGATTCCAGGAAGCAGACAGTAATGGTGACCCCTAAATATGACACACCAAGCGTTTCTTCACACACCGTTGTGAAACCTTGCAACATGAGCCTGCACAGCATCAGCTTTGTTTGGTTTGACAAAGTCTGCGTTCAGTGGTGGTGACTCAGCTAATGCCGGGAAGTCCTCATCCAAATCAGCACCGGTGCATACATCTACCAAAGTCTCCATCAAATCATCAGCATACCATGTAAAAGCAGCATATTCTTCTTAACAATAACCATCTCGAATTATATGTATTGCTTTAATAATGTTGTAGTAACATGAAAATATATGTTGACCTGTATAGGGTGTATTACGTAATATGCATGCATGCTACAACAGTTCTGTTCCGTGGAGGGCAATAGAAACAAAACTTCTATTATGATATAAGTGGAATGTAAGTATGATGTAGACATGATGTAGATGTGCACATGACTTGTTAGTTTGATATTGGCCTTCTTTTTGACATTACACAATGTTGCAAGACATTTTTCAAACATTCATCATTGACAGTTGCCATTTTTTTTATTCAGTCAAGCCGATTGGCTGCGAGTGTCTTGCATCTTTTTATAGTAGCTACATGTGTTAGTACATTGTATAAGATGATATTGTTGAGTATGGCAGTAAGAATGAATTCATCATTGCTTTATCGAATGTTGGATCTTCGAGGACCTTCCTCACTATGTAGCCACCGAGTTTGTATTTGGGGTAGTGTATACTAAACATGAGTGCTCCCTGCTGCGTAGAGCTTTGCTGTCTTACCACATTCTCGTTGAAATGCAAGGCTGTCAGAATGGTCCTGGATAGTAAGACAATCATATTGACATATTTTGTAATTGATAGGCACGTACTTACTGGAATTGTTTTGATAGGGATATGCTCTTGAAGTCCCCTGGATTTGTTGATACGGCGATTTAATTATGTGTGATCTTAGTCATCACAAATTTATTTTTAAAACAACTGTTTGCCAACAAGTCCTCTTGACTACACCCAGTCAACATAAAACAAATGTGTGCGGGCAATATGGATCATTTGTAGCAGCAATTACCGACTCAACATTCCAGTGTGTGAAAAGACGAGCCTCTTTGGGGCGAAACAAGTTAAAAGACTGTGAAACGCTTCAACATAAGATGTTTGATGACCATGGGATGACTCCCTGATGTCTGTCAGAAACATATTGTTCTCCACTAATTTCTCCAAATGTAGTGCAGCTTTGGTACATTCACTTCACTTTCCCATAACCCGTAAGGATCGTTGGGGCACCACTGACGACTTCTTAACCAACTCTCTCCACGTTTCCCTGTTCTCCACAGCCCTCTAGAAGTCGGCGAACTCCTGTCCTGTCCACGCTTTGATGTTGTCTTCCCATTTCTTTTTCTGTCTATCACTTCTTCTCCCCCCTGTCACGGTACCTTGCAAGATGGTCTTTGCAAGGCCAGATGATCGTGAGATGTGGCCGTACCACGCTTCTTGACTGTTGTAAGCACGAGCGCTTGAGTCGTTTATGCAATGTGTCTACTGTACTGTAAGTAATATAATATATTATATTACTTACTGTACAGTAGACACATTGCACAAACGACTCAAGCGCTCGTGGTTGTAAGGAGGTCTTCGTAAGGTCCGATGGCTTGTTTGATAGTAATATGGTCTTTGTATGATACCTGGTACCTACATGGATGTATTTAATAAGAATGTAAAGTAGTCGGAAGAACTAGCTGCACATACTTCACTCAATATGTTATGGTAATATTAAAGCACAAATTTAAACTGTGCTACACTTTGTAGGTATTTCTGGTGAAGCTTGTCTGCTTCTTTGCAGAGGAGAAATAAACTATTACACTTGCACATTATACACATGTATGCGAAACATACCAGGCTCAAGCCAGGGTTTATGCCGTTCCGTCCCTTCTAGAGGGCCGAGGACACATTGTGGAAACGGTTCACCGAAACCGTCATGTATATTTTGCACACGATCCACAATGAAACATAATTTTGTTATCAACACATCTCAGGTGGTTTCGACATAACACACCAATTTAAGTGGTTCACTATGCTGTAGATCCACAGATCGGCACGTAGCTTCTTGAATCCTATCGAGATACACACATGTTAGTGTTAGACTACATAATAAACATTATATAAAGCACCTGTGCTATTCAGTTCACAGCAACGATAATAATTACAATGGCCATGTATATGTTGGACTAGCAAGCCAAAGAATGTCGACATACATCATGCTGCTCATTAAAAATAACTTAATTATTTAAGCCAAGATACCGATATTCCAGTACATACCCTTAATAATATGACAACTATCATAAACATGCTTTATCCAAGGATAATCCTCTCGCATCATCTTTGTAATAGACACGTGCCTATCTGTCACAATTTCTCCAACAGTTAGACAGTTATCTTCCAGCAACTGGAGTGACTGCTTCAGTCCCACCATTTCCATGTGATAACTGCCGCCTACTTGGTTGCTCTGAGATATCAACAATATTTTATTACCAATTAGCCACATTAATTTTTTACAAATAATATAAAACAATATTATGGGTATATAATGTTGATGTTTCTTGTGTGTGAGTGCGTTTGTGTATGTGTGTATGTGTTTGTGTGTGTGTGTGTGTGTGTGTGTGTGTGTGTGTGTGTGTGTGTGTGTGTGTGTGGGTGTGTGTGTGTGTGTGTGTGTGTGTGTGAGAGAGAGAGAGGTGTGTGTGTGTGTGTGTGTGTGTGTGTGTGTGTGTGTGTGTGTGTGTGTGTGTGTGTGTGTGTGTGTGTGAGAGAGAGAGAGGGGAGAGACAAACAGACAGACAGACAGACAGACCAGAGAGTGTTGTTGGATGTTGTGTGTGTGTGTGAGTGGGTGCGTGCGTGCGTGCGTGCGTGCGTGCGTGCGTGCATGTCTGTCAGCCAGCCGCCCGCCCGCCCGCCCGCCCGCCCGCCGCCCGCCCGCCCGCCCCGCCCGCCCGCCGCCCGCCCGCCCGCCCGCCCTTCTGCTTGATGGGTAACATCCACTGTTGACGTTCCATCCAAACATGACGGATGGTCGACTGCAGGACATTAGACTGGTGCCGAAAGAATGATGGGACAAGACCCGGAGAAGTTTCCCGATGGTGGTACCAGCAAATAGTGTTGCAGCTGACAACAGAATATTCCCTGCAGGATGATTACCAATATATAACTGGCTGTGCCAATGGTGCCGTTTGCCACAGTCAATACAGGTGAAAGCTATAATTAGCATGGTTCCGATCTCAATTGTAGATGTTTGTAGTGCCCTTGAGCCACATTCAAAACAGCAACACATAGATATGAGCTGGAGCAACGATGTTCAGAAAATTATATATTTTGTTTCCTTGTGTACAGACGGTTTGTTTTCCATGCAAGGTTCCTCAAAGTCAGGGCTGGCTGCTCAATGATCAGATTCGCTGTCTGATGACATGTGCTGTGCGGGGACATAATCATCGTCTCCATCCTCTTCGGAATCGCTACTTGTACACATATCCTCATTTTGCGATCTTCTTGTGTCATCAGTTTGCGTCATGATGGTATACATAACTAATGACATGATTTGTGGCTGTAAAACTACACACATATATATATTTTTTTTAATCAGTTGTATTACTATATTATTATGTTATATTTTAATCAATATGTTACATAATAAATATGTTATTACATTCAGAAGATGACCTAGGCCCAGACCAGAACATATTCGTCCCAGCCCAAGCCTGCAGAATTTAATATTTGTCAGCCTAGGTCCGGTCCGGCCCGGCCCACAAAATGTATACTCAGCCTATCCCAGCCCGCAAAATTTACAAGAGGCATGGCCCGGTCTGGCTCGTGGGCCGCGGGCCCAAAGCTCGGCACACGCACTAGTGTATACTATACCATGAGGCCCTATTTTAAACGACTGTCATCTCTCAGATCCACAAGAAAAGGTCTACATTACACATAGCAATGCAACTTATGTCTTACAAACTTTACATATAAATAACATTATAACGCAACATATGACTAGTGTCACATTATGAATATTCTATTATGGACTCAATACATTGTGCGAGTCGGGCTTAAAGTTAGTTACCTTTTAACTTCACTTTCATCATTACAGAGATCCCAACATTTCTACATGTTAATGGTAATTGTACCTGACAACCGACATAAGCTTGGCCCTATAGCAACAATGTGTTACATGTAAAGTCTTGTAAATAAAATGACAAGAAGAAAACAAAATTGGAAAACAAAAAGGCAATTATTTTATTCTAGTTGTTTCAGTTTCTTTCAAATAATGAGTAAACATAAACTATTTATAAAGCAGTGTTTTGCTTTGGTAAAGTACAGATACAACACTCAACATTACAATGCATCTTACATTATCACTATTACCTATATATTATTTCATTGAACTCATCAGAAAATATCAAATTAATATCTACCAGAAAAAGATTAAACGTACATAGACATAAACATGAAACATCTGGTATTGACCACGTACATGAATCACTATTTAGATGTGAGCAAAGAGAGAGGGAGAGAGGGAGAGAGAGAGGAGAGGGAGGGAGGGAGGGAGAGAGAGAGAGAGAGAGAGAGAGAGAGAGAGAGAGAGAGAGAGAGAGAGAGAGAGAGAGAGAGAGAGAGAGAGAGAGAGAGAGAGAGAGAGAGAGAGAGAGAGAGAGAGAGAGAGAGAGAGAGAGAGAGAGAGAGAGAGAGAGAGAGAGAGAGAGAGAGAGAGCATGAGAAGAACGTATGTGCACTCGAAAGAACCTAAGTGAACAAACACCCGTGACATATTTACTGATCAACAGAGAATAATAAAACTTCATGTACAGTATTTGGAGTACATATACTTACATATTTGGAGTACATATACTTACATATTTGGAGTACAATTACTTACATATTTGGAGTACATATACTTACCGGAGAGGCAGGGAAATCACAGGAGGGGTTCGCATGTCCGGCTATTGCTTGTTCGAGAATCTGGCCAAATGTAGAACAACTAATTACAATAGAGGCATTGGTTACAAATTATTTTATAGTACATTGTATATACATTACAACCGATTTCGTAGGTAGGCCTACACACTCTAACCATGATCTTAACTATAACTCTAAAATTATACGTGCGTCAGTCAAAGTCGTGCTATCTACTGTGCTATGCAAAATGTTAGACAAGTTGTTTTGAGTGACGTAGTCACTTATATAAACCGACGAAATCCAAACATCGTAAAAGACACCTACTGTCCAAAATCGTGCATACTATCTTCGCTGTGTAAATCACAACAACATTATAATATCGGGAAGACAACCAGGTCCAATTTCAAGATGCTCAGCCTGAACAGCCTCGATTTCACCGACCATTTCAAGGGTCAGGGTCCAATCCATGTTATTGTGAAATTATCTTAATTATAGACATAGTCATAGTTCGATGTATAACACCACTAGCACTGAAATACATACCTGTATCTTGTTTATTTTTTCGACCACAGTCACAGACCTGGTTCTAGTCGGATATCTGTGCCGACTAGATGTAGGGGACGAGACTGCGTTGATTTCGATCTTCAAAAAATAGTCGGGACTGCATTCTCTAACAGCACACGCTGATGCTGAACTATAGTACAACTAAGGGAAAGTTTAAGAGCAGGAGTTGGGTCAAAACAATCACCTGTTGGATCCACTTACGGCGCAAAAGGCTATCTTTTGACAATTTTAATAAATTAACGTTGTATTTTGATGTATTGGAACAACTGGCTGCAACACAACGCTTAGGCATATTTGAAATTAAGAAGAAAAACCATTAAAAAAATGACGAGACAACGCAAACAATGGCTCAGTGTACATACGCTTCCCGCGTTCGCATCATTTCCGGGTAACCTCGTACTCGAAAGGAAAGGTTCGTTTCCTAGCAGTAAAGTCAAACTTCTTTAAAATATAACTATTCACATATTTTATTCGCCAAAAACCATCTAATGAATTTGGTTTAAGTTTTTCATTTAGAATAATGGCACAAATAGCAACAATCGTGTCATAGGCCCTTTAAATTTTGTAGTTATACGTGCAAATACTGCCATGTTCCAATCCGAAATTCAGTCCACGTTTCAATCCACATCGAACGTTTGCGTTTGTCGTGATTATCAGTTGCTAAACAATGACTTACATGACTCTGTTACGTCCTAGTTTTGTACAACGTATTTAAGCAACTAGCTGTTTTGAACATCTTAGCAATATTGTATAAGTATTTCCTTCTTGTCCTGTTTCGCCTGATCAATCCTCCTGTATTCATTCATGCTGTAAATCCGTCTTCCTATGTGCCCTCGTGTCTCTCATCCTACGCTTTGCTGTTGTATTCGTTCGTATTTGTAATATCACGCTCACATTTTATCCATTTCCTCCACTTGCGGTTGATTTTGGTGTAACTTTTTTTCTTACGTTCTTCTATATTAGTACAGCTGGGTGAGTTTAAACAACTAAACGAATTAAACCACAAATGCGTCGACGCAGCAGAGAGATGATTTGAACGCCAGTCCTTCGTCCACTGAGAATCCGACGTTCTAACAAATATATATATAATTATATATATATATAAGTTAATATCTGTGTAAAGTTAGCCACCTGCAGATAAATCGCAGAATGTACGTTTTGTAACGTCATATCTTTTCCCGATATAACAAAGGTGTTGTATACCTTCATTTCCGTTCTTGTCGCCACACGACGCTGTCTGGTGTACGTCAGCTTTGAAATATTAATTGTGCTGTAATGGTGCCACTCTCTGGAAGGTTTGACGGATTCGTCCCATCACGTTATTCCATTGTGTGGGTGGATGATGGAAAACACCGATATTCGCTAGGTCTTGCATCACACTTGATTCCGCATGCCGATTATGAAAGATATCGAATCGGTTCATGACTTCTAGGAAAGGTTTGCTGGGTTATCCGACGCCAACCAGAAGAACAATATTATGTGGTTGAGTCTCGCCCATATAACAACAACTGTATATATATAAGTGTATGCTGGCAACCATTTGTTAGCAATGGATGGCGCAGTCAATGTTTATCAGGGGGTGACCCACAACAAATTGGCAGGGATATACAAAAAAATACATACGGACAAAGCGCCCATTATCTGAAAAAAATGATAGTCCCTGCCATAAATAAGATAATAACAAGAACACAAACATTATGTCGATACAACAATTGGTAAGTTAAAATGAAAACGAATGGGTCGATGACTTACCACAAAGTCGGATAAATCAGAATGACTTCCCCATAATTCAGTATACCCTCGGTAAATAATGCCTACTTTGACCTGTCACGGAGGCACATGTCAAGTTGACCTTAATGAAACCGGTGACATTTTAGATTCACTGGGTCACTAGCAGATTCAAAATGTCATCTCGTGTCGAGAGCTCATCTTTTTCTTCTAATGGTTTACTTAGGCTACAGGCTGTTCACCGGATTACTCTATACAGCACTGCGTAATAGTTCGGACTTGTCACGCCGTTGACAAGAGTTGATACCAACTATTCAGACTACCATGTACTAGTTCTTCCAAATCAGCTACGCTAAGAAGTGTTGATGAAATGCAGTTTCTAATGACGTAATGTTCACAGCATGTTCCGTTGTTTCTTTGAGTGGTTTTAAAATAGAGCCAGTTGGAGAGGGGTCAATCTCGAGGCATACATTGACGGGTCAGTACGGCCTACGCGTCTTCGTGAGTCAAGTGGTTTATAAATGCGGCACTGGATCCATTGTCGGCGGCATCTCATCTAACGTTCGTTGTCTCAATCATATACGCCAGTGTTGAGGTGTTCCTGTTTTTAGGCATACATACAGAGACAGTTGTAGAACAGTGGACATTTTAATATACGTTTGCACACACACACACACACACATACGCACGCACGCACGCACTATCTCTCTCGCTCTCACACACACACACACACACACACACACACACACACACACACACATATATATCTCTCTCTCTCTCTCTCTCTCTCTCTCTCTCTCTCTCTCTCTCTCTCTCTCTCTCTCTCTCTCTCTCTCTCTCTCTCTCTCTCTCTCTCTCTCTTTCTCTCTCTCTCTCTGCTGTACAAAGTTATCCTTGTGAAGTGATTACGTATACCTAAATGCCCACTGAACTCCCCATGTTCATGCCTCGTGGTAATCGAGCATCACCCACAAGTGGCGTTTGGCACAAGGTTAGAGGGTATGTAAAAATTAAAACTTAACCTGTCTTGTGTCAAGAACGGGAATTCTGTTATATTCTTCATTCGAATTCAAAATGAGGAATGATTTCCGACGATTTCCAGGAATACATAGATCTATTTGTGAGTTTATTTATGTTACGCTTAATTAAGTGTGTATATATGTGGGGCATTATCAGATGTCGGCATACTTTTGATATCCCAAACGTTTGATATGCTCTCGTTGCTACTGAAATCAACAGAAACAAAAAATATATACTGCCTATCGCATGCGCTTTATTGTAAAGGTAATTAATTTATCATGACCGATATTTTAGTTTTGAGCAAGTATTTTACTCGGATACATGGCGCATAAAAAATACGTAAATTATTATTAGTATTATTTGTTTCTTGTCAATTGGTTATGATGAATTAAATTAGCCTACCACATATATCACAAATCACCAGTTTTGCCTGTCACACTCAATACACACTTTTCATTGAATGGTAAACACACACATGTGTCTTTATTTTATGTCAGTACCTTGTCATAGTAATATTATATACTTGTTATGCAGCTGTTAGATGCAACATTAATATATCATTTCAGTAAAAGAAAAATCTTAGATCTATGCGATGTTCGTCCCTAGCGCTATAACTCCGCAACAACAACAACAACAACAACAACAACGGATTAAACCGTCTCGTTAGACTGACTGCCTGTCACAGATAGGAGCTGTTGGTGCTTGTGCTCCGTTTGGCATTGTCGGCAATCGATGCGAGTTGGTTTTATAGTTTTTCTGTCTGCGAAATACATTTAAAATGTTATCATTCGCGTGTTTTTTATAAAGTCAACCCAGTGACGCAATTTCGGTAATGAATCAACTAATAATTTATTTAGCTAGCTTTATATTTAGACGTGATAACTACTATGTACATCTGTGACATGTTTTTGTTAATAGATTGCCTAACGCTGAACTTATATCTGTATCAATATGAAATGTAAACTATGGTATCGGCCATACCAATCAACTCCGCAATTATGCGGAGTTGTCTGGTTTGATTAACAATACATTATTAGGAATATAAATAAAATAATTAGCCATGTCCACATATCGCTATTTACATGGACAAAATTGAAAGTATCTACAATCTACGTACATGCGATACGATGATACATATATATTTGCATGGTTTTAATTAATAATACACACAGTTCTCAGTTTTGGTAAACAAACAGCAGCAAGACGATTTATCATTCATGGGATGTTGAGGAGCTATCCAATTTGAAAAGTCGAAAACATAAGTAAAATTTGCCATTCTTAAAAGCAAAACCCCCTAAAGTATTCACAGCGCTGATAATGACCCATGTATATATGCGCGTATGAATATGTCATGTACATACTATTATATTTGTGTATGTATGTATGTATGTATGTATGTATGTATGTATGTATGCATGTATGTATGTATACATGCATGCATGTAAGTACGTATGTACGTATGTACGTATGTACGTTTGTAATATGTACGTATGTAAATGTGTATGTATGTATGTGTGTTTGTTTGTATGTGTGTATGTATACATGTATGTATGTATGGACTACGGATAGATTGGGCTCGTCAGACCGGAAGGACAACTCATCTAGGAGACGGAAAAATCTAATTTAAAACCTGGGCAGTTGGGGCTCATCAGCCTTGGAAGGCAGCTCAACTAGGAGAAGGAAAACTCCGATTTTAAACCTCCGCTGCCTTGCGGCTATACCCACCTATAGGAAAGGCTTCGGGAGTAAACCCTTAGGAATAATCAGGAGTCGGAGTCCCAAAGGCAGTTCGACGTTGACTTTAACATTCTTCTGGCTGGTGCCAAACTGTATCGGCTCTTGCCGTTCCTTTGGATCCATCAGCTGCGTGGAGAGGGGAACCCGCTGCATGGGCAACAGCTCGTTCTTCATATTATCTAGCCCAGGCTTGCGCCAAGGATAGGACACTCCATCTTCGCCTTACAACGTTGACACAAGACGGGAAGCAGCATTCACCGATTATAAGTCACTCAGCTAGATTGGCGTAAAGCGTGGCTTCCGACGGTGAGAGATGTCTTCGGACTTCACTGGACAGCTACCGTCCGCCTTAAGCTGGGCAGCCTCCAGTCAATAAGATGCTGTCCCGCCACAGTTTGCCTTCCGCATTGGGTACACGGGGATCAGGGAAAACCCGAAAAGCTGACTGAAAACACCGTACCAGGCAAAAAATTATAAACAGTGCAAAGAGACCAACTCTAAAACTGGGATGTTAGAATGTTCGGACTATAGTGACAGACCTATCCGAAAATTTCAAAACATCGATGATGTCAGGAAGACAGCTGTGATAAACGATGAACTAAGGAGACTTCATGTGGACATAACCGCTCTCCAGGAAACACGACTGGCAGGCTCAGGTAAGCTAAGGGAGAAAGACTACTTTTTTTCTGGCAAGGGAATGTTCCTGGTGAACCCAGAGAGCATGGCTTTGCAGTAAAGAATTCTTTGCTGACGGTGGTGGAATCAGGCGACAACAGGTCAGAGCGGTTGCTAACTATTCGACTTCATACCACTGAAGGCCCTGTTACCGTCATTAGCGTGTACGCTCCCACACTGTGCTCCGCACCTGAGGCTAAAAACGGGTTCTATGAAAACCTAGATGCAATCATTAGAAACATCCCCGGACAAGAACAACTTATTCTCCTGGGAAACTTCAACGCCAGAGTGGGCGCTGACCATGACTCATGGCCCTCTTGCCTGGGCCATTTTGGAGTTGGAAAGATCAACGAAAATGGGCAACGTCTCCTTGAGTTCTGCGCCTATCATGACCTTAGCGTAACCAACTCGTACTTCCAGACCAAGCCTCAGCACAGGGTCTCGTGGAGACACCCTCGTTCAAAACATTGGCACCAGTTGGATATGACCGTTGTCAGACGCTCATCCCTTAAGTTCGTTCTTCTCACACGCTCGTATCACAGTGCAGACTGCGACTCCGATCACTCCTTAGTATGTTGCAAGATCAGATTGCAAATGAAGAATCTTCATCGCTCAAAGCAAGTACAACATGAACAATGTTGATTTACGTCATCACACTTGCTACCGTATTTGTCACATCGACATTAGAAATATTACGCTTTTACAAATTATCGGTCGAGAGATCCGGCCAGCGTAACAATATACATATGGCAGGCGTATGCAATTCTTAGTCTGTTTCGCCATTTTATCATAAAATTGCACATTTTGTGAAGAACATTTACTATAGAGTTGATGAAAATAACATGTAGTGTATGGGGCATGCTGATTCACATGTAGTTTGAATTTTAAAAAGTGGATGATTGCAGCTTGCAACTTTAAGACGCGTTACACTTTACTCCTTGACTCATATGTTCAATCGAACACCATGTCGATTTTTGTGGCAAGTATTCTGACCAGTAACAGTTGTATTGACCGAGGTCTCGCGATATATATTTAAAGTAGTTGTAAGAAAAAAGTTTTGGAATGTCGTAGCAATCATACAGTAATTTACTGAGGACGAAATGAAAGTAAGTTGTTTAAAGTTATATTCATTTCCACATCATTCCGAGTGAACTTCTTTTGAATATTGAATCAGCCGTTTCAATCACTGGTTCGTCGTCCTGCCGACGAATCACATACTGTTTCGATAAGATAGCGCCACTAACGTTAATCTACATTACTGATCGTGATGGTATCCCATGTCAGTCAGGGCGGATGTGTTTCTCCACCGTCGTACCCACGTTTCTTTGTCGCGACAGCTTCTCCTTTTAGCTATTACCTGTCCACGGGAGGAATGACTTGGACAGTTTGCCAGCGAGCATTCGACAAACGCACATTTCCACCTCTGTCTTTCGCTAATATTGCCAGCGATAATGTGTTTGTTTTGCGGTACAATTCTTCCTTGGCAATCGTGTTTGGCCAAGTACGCAACGAATCTTCTGGAGATTTCCGTTCAGGAATGTATCAAGCGTAGGTTGTAGATCGGCTGTATGAATTGGTACTCAAAGCCGCATAGAAATACACTGAGAACGTTACGGTTGTACATTTTCAGGATTGTTTAGATTTGACTCAACAGTTTTGATTCAAGGAAAAAATCAGTATTCAAAAGTCTGACTGGCCTTATTGACATTTAGTCGTGGCATCACTCTCGAAATATCCGAATGTTCTTACTTTATTTCACAAGAAATGAATAGCATCAACATACACCTGAACATCTTCCAAAACATCGTTGCTGGTATTGGTAATGGGGTTGTTTATCTTGTGGTTATCCCACATCGGTTTGGTCTTTGCTGTTTTGTTAGCATGTTGTTGGTGTGAGATTTCTCCTTGCGTATCGTTGCACGTACTTGTGGTGGATAAGAATGAACTATTGTCTGCATAGTCCACCTCTTCCAGAAGTGAGACAAATGTCCGTCTGATGTCCATATTTTCACATTTCGAGCCTTCTCTGAGCAACCAGTCACAGGCACGAACGTAAGGCACCGGGGTGAAATTAAGAACATGTTTCAGCCGGTTACTGCAATAAACTTGCCGAAATAATTTAATTCTAGTAACCGGATTCCGTTGCTCAACAAGCTTTGGCGAAGCGAAGTCTCATTGACTAAATATGCAATAAGTCATGCATCTAATATGTGAACAGTGTCGTCTCTCACACTTCACTTGATTTCGCAACATATTCCAAACAATATAGTTTCACATGTGCGTGCGCATGCAAACACACACGCACACATGTACACACGCATACACACTCACATACATACACACGCGCGCGCGCGCGCACACTCACACACACACACACAGCTCTATGTATATCCAAAATCGTTTTGTCTCCCGCCATGATGAAGTCCATCACGATACCACCTTGGTTCAATCAAAACGAATTTACTTACATATATTTTTATGTCTTATAAAAAAAATCTTAGAAATGGCTATTCATGATACTTCCTTTTATGTCATGTTTTTTTCAGTTTTCCTTGTAAAGTATATCGTACTTTATGTGAAACTCTGGTCTACAGTCAAAGTACCTCGGGTGTATCTGGAAAACCTGTTATTTTGCGATGCGTCTGTCTGATTCTACTAACTGGTGGTTGAGCAGTGCGTATCGACACAGCGGGAATATTGCATAAGAATATTTCACGTACTTGGCCATATTATATGGCATAAGAATATTTGTTTTATTATGATTGCGACCCGGCCATTTTGAATATTAACCACAGCAAATCGTTCTACAAACCTGCAGCTCAGAAATGCGTTCATTGTGCATTTCGGGGGGACAATGTTTAATTAATTAAACACAACATGCAATGGAATTATTCAAACATTTGATCGACCAATGTTTGCATTATGTTGCTAGCATTGGAATAGTTTTAATATATATTGTTGTGCACTCTTTGTTGAACCAATAATCCATTCAATATATGCGAATGCGTTGTCGTAAATATGCGATTGTTTGCAAAATCGCTGTCGACGCATGTAGCCACCGATTATTTCGGGTAGCTTCTGTTGTCTTTATAATGCAGCACCGATTGCACAAAGTGCCCACGTGTTGCATTCCTCCTTGTTACGATTGTATTTGATGATTTGTGCAGTATTAGTAAACAAAATTGATTCGCTTATTTAGGCTCAATGTAAACTACACATTATCTCTTCAAATAGCATACAAAGTACATTGCAGTTTAGTCGCAGTTCACATTATAAAGTACTTCAGCGACCCAAAATCATGTACGATCAGTCGTCAACTATTAGAAGTTCCAAACGATGCCAATACAACGTGAACAATTCAAATACTGACGACGAGACACAGATTCCATACGATGTTAATCAGGAAGTGCAGCCGCTACTAATACATAGCGTAAGACAAGGATCCAGGAGCCACTGCGAACGAGCTGTCCACAGTCTTGCTCCGCGTGCGCTTCAGTTCCAATCAGTTACTGCTGGCAGGGCGCAGTGTCATTGCCTGTTGGTACGACCGCACGATTCACACATATAACACTGGGCCAAGTTGGTGTCCTGTAACTTACGCTATATTTATTCCATAACCAGCTATTTTGTGAACAGTTCCTGTTGATAACATTTGTGCTGTATCTTAGGCCCATGAAGAAAGAAGAGACACAAAAACATCCTGCCTGGTTTACAAAAAAGTGTGGTTGTGCGTGGTGGATAACGTAAGTTATAGTGTCCACCATTTCATTTCAGGTCCAGAGTGCCCTGATCATTCTTAACATTTTAATAATCTTTTGGTTGATTCTGATGAGGTACTAGCATACTTCAGTCAAGCAAATTTTATTTCTGAAGGGTTTCACATTCTCATATTTTAGTTAAAAAACACCATGTAACTTACATCAGGAACTTCACGTGACATTGCGCCACATAACAGTGAGTAAAGAGATCTTATCATCTCTTTTAATTTTAGGTGTATATGTATCTTGGCTACCATCTAAGACAGTTTTTCATTTATTTTAAGCATTTTATTTTGCACTTTTGTTTTTGTTTTTGGTGTTCATGTTTTCCTTTTTGGCCCAGTATTGTGCGACTCCACATATAGAAAGGCGCTTCGTCATGCATGACATTATATATCATGCTGCTTTCCAATCACCTCGTGTATACCGTTAATAGGACTTCGTAACCCCTACTTGACCCAGTTGCATAAATTTACAAGTGATAAGCTCGAGGAGCTCGTGAACTTTCCAGTTCGCCAAGTCGTATTTTACGACATAAACCAGATCATTGGAACGCAGCATAAGCACCAGCAACTTGAAATCGAATCTGCGTGCCACGGGCAGGCAGTGAAGTTGTGTGTAACAAGGGCGTAACACTGTCGCTATCATTGGTGGGTTGGTTGGTTGGTTGATAGCTTGGTTGGTTGGTTGGTTGGTTGGTTGGTTGGTTGGTTGGTTGGTAGGTGTGTGGGTGTAAGCTGGAGCAAATATTCAAACGCAAATATGTTTAAAGACAATTACTACGTTAAATGAATATATCACACAAATAAGTAGCATATGTAAGTACAACAAATATCTTAAATATATTGAGTTGTGTTTATACCGTAGACAGAGAGAATTAAACAACTGAAAACTAACTGAACTATTACTTCTACTAAAAATTAGTAAAACGCGTTCCATTAGCAATTCGATATATATATATTTGTTTTAGTAAGGTTATGAATGTTTCATCGGAGTTGGCGTCCCTGAATGCGAAAGGTAGGGGAATCCTTGGTATCGGCCTTGTCACAGAACGCGGCCAGCGACAATTACTTGACTTAAACGCCTAGACCAATATGACCCCTCGCGTTCGTCCTGGATGTCACACCCTTTTATGCCATCCTGTCTAGAGCACACCGCTCTGCAATTAAAAAGTGGGAGTCCACTGTCCTGTCTCACTTGGTCACTCCGCCTAGCATCGGTAAACGAGAGTTAAAACAAGGGCGAATACCAACATAACAAATTATGTTCTGACCAAACGTGTCCCGCAACCTATAATTTCGCAAGCGCTTTCTTTGTCGAAATAATACATACCATTTTAATATAATTAACACAACTAAACTGCGTTTGTTGTTATTGTCCCATCTACCAATATTACTACGGGTTATGTTGATCCAACATTTCTGTGGGTCGTGATTGCCTATTTTGTTCAACAAATACTTAGGAATCTTCTTCTTCGATGATCACTCAGGCTGGGACTCCGGTTGCTAGTATGAAGGTCGCTGTGCGCCACATATCTTCCAGTAGACTAAACATCTTGTAGTTACTGGTGTTACTGTAGGCCAGGTTGCCATCTTCTTTTTGGTACGTTGGACAGCTTTGCAGGAGGTGTTTCACGGTTAGTGGATGGGTGCCACAAGGACCGTGTTACTCTTTTAAGCATACTACTCAACTGGATTGTCTCCTGTCGTGATAACGTAATTCTTTGTAATGTTGAGCAATATTTCCATGTCCGTACAATCATTTATTTATTGCCCAAAATAGTACCTATGCGGCATATGAATGCTACTGTCTCTATGTTAGGCCTACTCACACTAGTTGTGAAACATCTGGCAATTGATCTTTTAGTCAACGTTTTCTTTCAACACTAAAGTTAAGTTCTTACATATAGCACAGTATCCAGTCCTCAGGACGCTTTACACTTTATTCCTTGGCAGACCTGTTCAATGGAACACCGTATTGACTTCTCTGGGAAGCTTTTATATACTATATATGTTTGCTAAGATTAGTTTTTAAAAGTAAGAAATTAATTAAATGTATGTTCTAGTAACTACAGTGTTACGGTGCACTGGACAATACATAGTCAGAAACTCATCCTTTCACTCAGGCCCAAGCTAGTCAGAAGTTACAAATAGTTAATCACGGGTTGCCGCAGTATCGCACGCCATATTGAATACAGCAATTAGCTTAAAACAAACAAGTGCACTCGACTTAATAAAATAATGCGGATTTTTTTTAAATCGTCGAAAGAATTGACTTTGGTTTTAACTTGCGAGATAATCACTACCATTCACACGCACGCACGAACAAGTGGTTTCAACAGAAATTGACTCAACATTGATCAAAAGATGAGTGAAATAAGAAAACTGAGCACTTTGCCTGCAATAACACCATTACATATTTATTACAAAAATATGTTACACTTGACATACATTCCAATATAAAATAACCTTGAAATTACAAGAATAATAGGAGTTAATAGGTCTCATGTGAACTTACATGAGCAGACATGGAGCAGTTGCAAGTGAATATGTAGTTGTTCTACTCCTCTAATATGTATGCGAGCTAAAATTTTATTTTTCATTCGAGACTATTAAAATGTTTAGCTGTTGGAACAAATGGACGATATATTTAAAAAAATAATTAAACTGACTAACTAATATTATTTTGACAATTACATTTTTAGTTAACGTCATACATTTTTAGGTAAACTGAAGTAAAGTAATAGATTTACAATTTATATTATACCATGTCTGCATACAAATCAATAGAACATTTAGTAAGGCGCTTGGTTTTTTGGCAGTAAACTCCTGTTTTGAACAAACTCAGTGCAATCTTGCCCATCATTTTGTACCCTAAGTACACTGTACAAATGTAGTGGAAATGTTACTATCAACAATGAAGGAATTTCTAAATTCCTGTGGCACATCAAACGTTTTGGAAGACCGGTAAGGCAAAATGGGTAACAGCCAATAAACGTACCCTTTAAGTAATCAACAATTAACATTACATTGTGAAACATTGACAATGAATTCCTGGACAGCACAACATGTAAAATTACAATGTAGACAACAGCTCTTATGTAATATAAAGCAAGCCAAGAGTTTCAGATTCACAAACTCTGCACTGTTAGTAAACTCTCTCTTCTGCTTACTCCATGTGCATCGTCTTCATAGTGTCAAATGGTGCAATGGAAAAGACCTAATGCAACCCGTGCTGTTAATAAATAGCGATAAATACATACTTCCTAAACAACACTGTCACATCATGACACACGTATAAACCACATTTCAGTTAGTAGTATAAAATTCATAGAAATGCTTAAATATATGTCATGGCAAAATGTTTGTGTAACAAAACAACAAATCTATTGACCATTACAGATCCTCCTTCTCAAGAGTTGTTATTAGTACAAAAGTAAGCCTAACTCTGATGTCCAGAGACAATGGTTACCTAGAGAAACATGTCACAGTTAATGAAGCAAAGCATAGGGTAATTATATATATACCAGTATGTATATATAACTATATATATATACGTTGTATATAATTATATGTATATATAACAGTATATATATATTTTATTATATATATTTATAAATATATATTGTATAATTATATGTATGTATATATATATATATATATAGACCTATATTTATATAACTGTATATAATTATATATAAATATTAGTATTAACTATATATATATACATGTGTACATATACAATATACACATAAATACACATTTATATATATACGATTTGTTTTGTAGTTGAGCGACTGTGTTTTGAAAAACAAAGAATAGACCACATCAAAAGGCTTGGATTCATAATTTCTTCACCAGGGTACCCCCATCCCACACCCACCCCACTTTCAAGGGACATTTTTCACACTTCAGACCCAGAAACACAATTCTGCTTAAACCATAAAATCTCCTCTGGGTTCCGTGTAGCAGCAACAAACAGAATCATCCCAGCATGCATCTGCACAGGTAATAGTGGTCAGTATTTATAATAAATAGAAATAACTTGACATATTTAGATGGGATAAACCACATAATTGTATACTGTCTATAGTCAATAAAAAGCCTCTACTTGTTTAGTGTATAAAGGCTCATTGTATTGATCATAAAGTCATGTTGTGTAGTACAAACACTACCTATTATAATATATTGGCAGCCCAAAGTTGTTTCAATGAGCTACAGTTAGTAAATGCAATGCCATTTGGTGGTCATTATCAACCTTATCATTCAGCTTTCAGGGTAAACTTGATAAGTGGGTTTGGTTGATAAATTCATATTAAACAATACTGGTGAAAATTTAATGAATACATTTCGATTTAAACAGTCAACGTGCGGGAATAGAAACACCAATATTTATACGAAACATGGTTTTATGATAAAAACAATCACGCTTTCTACATTTAATTAACAAAACTGTGGTCGTACCTGCAATATGTAAAGCATAGTGAATCCTTAGTCTAAGCAGCAATATTTATAATTCCACATCGTGGTAATTGTGCATCTCTGTGTGGAAAACAAGTAACTATCTGCCATTAATATTGTGCAGATGGTGAAATGACAACGAGAACAACACTGTCTCCCAATAACCATTGATGTTAGGAGTTTGCCCCTCAAAGAATGCTGGGAACAGATTCGAGAATGCACCTTGCATTATAACTCAGGCATTCATGAGTTTGTTGCATGCATCTTGCCCCTTGTCATTAATTCTACGATGAACGTCACTTAGTGTCAATGTCATGACACACCAGCTCGACGACACCTGACACAATGACACTGGTCAATGTCATGATTGTTGAAAATGTTGCCACGTCAGAATGAGTTCGCTGACACCGTGGAGTGTCAACTCTGGAGGATGGACATGATGTTGCCACGACGTTGGATCGCAACACTCCCTGGCAGGATGTTTGGCACGCCATCCAGGAAACTCACCTCCACACTCTGTTTGTTCATGTGGGTCATCACTCTGAAACACGGTCACATGACACAGGTCAAGAGGTTATAATGGAAAACATAGGTTCATGGACATGGTCACATGACACAGGTCAACAGATTATAATGGAAGATACTGGTTTACAGACATGGTCACGTGACACAAGTCACAACAGAAAATATCAGTTCACGAGTAGCCATGTTGGTCAATACATTTTGGTTAAGTATACACAACAACAGTCACTTTAAAGCTGCCTCCTCCACTGGCATAGCCCATCACAAATATGTTATTTCATATCCAAATATGTAATGTTTAAATAGAAAATAATATCTGCAGTCATTTTAATAAAAAAGTGCATACATTTGTATAAATAGTCAAATGACTTGACACTGGCCGTTACATCTTGTAACTGCCCATAGCCAACCGCTGGGTTGACATATAAGCCTTCAACCCATTGAATTTGTCCTTCACATGGCTCTTGTGAGAGCAAGAAAAGTTAACAACATCAACGCAGAAACACATGGATAATTGTATCATGCATTCACGCGAAAATGCCAGTTTTAAGGACCACATGAACCAGCATGTCGTAACAGATACAAAACAGTTTCTTTTTCACAAAATGAATTTGAAATGAATGCAGGGAAAAGTCATATTCAGGAAACACAAGGGATCTGAGGACTGTTTGACTAAGATAAGACACAAGGGATCTGGGTACTGTTTGACTAAGATAAGACACGGGATCTGAGGACTGTTTGACTAAGATAAGACACAAGGGATCTGGGGACCGTTTGACTAAAATAATGAGCCGATAAGGATAATCCATTAATAAACATAGGACACTATTTCCGTAACACACTGGTGAAAGTATCCTGGTGACAAGTCCTGGTGTTGACTGTTTTCAATATATAAGATCACTGCTAAGGATCAAAATTGAATTCAAAGAGCAAAATCAGGCTTACGAACTCACAGGAATGTTAGTGAAACTGTCCCCCGAGTATTAAAGACAATGCACAGATAATAAATAAGACTCAACCTTACAGTTTGTGTTCACATTATAGTTTATGTACACTTTTATGCGTGACATCTAAACTGCCAATAAACCCACGCATCTCAACCACCAATTCTCCAGATCGCTAATGATACATACTTTGTTCCAAACTGGATTTGCGGCTTCTTGCTGTTGGTGCTATCTACCTGCAGGAATAGTTTGGCAACGATTTCGATGACGTGATCACTGCTGACGAGGAAGTCTCCCTTCTTCATTATGTTGCTGCCGTTCTCCTGCTGCAAACACAAGTCACATCCAATAGTACAATATGCCTTTTAGAGGTCATCTCATCAGAACATCGGTGTCCGATATCAGACAAAATTACTTTCATATGGCGTCACCCCCCACCCCCTCCCTCCAGACAAAAGTGTGTGAATATTGACATGATGATACCAATATATTAACAGTATTGGTCAGAAGCATAAAATATCAACATCCGACGCCAGACAAAACTGCCTCAGACCCCCCAAACGAAAGCAATTATGTCTGATATTGGACATCAGCATTCTGAGATGATCCCCTACAGGCTTAACAAGACCTCCATTGAAAGGAAAACCCAGATGGAAAGTTGACAAGGACACCAAGTTCATACATATAAAATATGGTAGCCAGACAATTTGGTAAAGGACACTTTGGCCATGGACAATTGGATTTCAGACATTTTGGTAATAAAGCGTTTCAGTAATAGAACATTTTGGTAATAGGACATTTTGGTAATCAGATGAATCTTTAAAGGTGTACCTCTACAGAAACTATTTAGAAAATTTGGTGGTAATAATAATTTTTGAATGCAAATGAATGTTAACTATGGTTGTGTTGTTGAGTAAGATTTGATTTATCATGTAATTAACTTAAAGAAACCTTACAAAATATGCCATATGAATAATAATAAATAATAATAATAAATTACTAAAATGTCCTATATATTTTTAAAAATGTATGTCTTTAAAATAACCAAACAATTCTGATTATTTCCATCAGTTTTACTGAAATCTCCTATATTACCGAAATGTCAAATTACCAAAACATCCTATTACCAAAATGTATGTTGCCCAACTGGCCATGAATAGTGTCCTTTATCGAAATGTCGTGGATTCATAAAATACAACTTATGGGATAAATGTCATGCCATTTCCATTTTGTTTACATTTTGATTTATTTATTGAGTATAACAATGTAAAATATAAATACAGAGTATGTTAAATATACGTGGATGACACATGAAAGTTCAACCACTTATTTCTATTGATGTTCCGTGCTCCTTAAAATGTGTAAACTTCAGTATTTGTATAACTGTTGCATCTACAGGAGATTACTCTGATGAAATCTGTTGAAGTTTGCAGTGTTGAGTAAATAGTTAGGAAGACCTATGAATGTGTTATGCAAATCATAGGTGTTACTTCTGGATGTCAATCCTAAACGTTATTGTTTAAAATGAATTATTAGGACAAAATGAAGAGTTTCCGGGGCAAAATGCGATATATATCCATTTTCTTGGTTTTGAGAAAAAGTCACTTCTTCTAAACATTTGTTGCAGATTTGTTATGCATAATGTGATATTAAATGATTTTGTTATAAAAACGTTGTATATCCATACCGCGTGTGCCGTCACTCCACGTAGCTGCACGTGCAGCACGGCAATGCTAATTGACTAAAAATGCATATATCACGTTTTGATTAAAAAAACTGGATGGCTCTTATTGCATTTTGAAAAAAAAACATTCTTTTGTGCACGTTGTTTGATGGAGATTTATCACATTTTTGCATAAATTCGATAGTATCCTAGCTCAACAAACATTTTGTCTTTGAGCAAAATTTTAAAAATGGCGTTTATCGCATTTTGTCGTGAAACGCTTCAAATGTATAACGTAACAAAGCTGCAACTCAATCTCAACATTGAAACTTTGAGGACTCTCTAAATGCACTACAACCGAAAGAAAGAGTTGTGAAGGTTACCATGGTGATATGGAAGATGACGAGATGGTCACTGAAGGGGCTGAGAGAGATAGCATCCACTTCAGTGATGGGCACACGGTACTTGACCGCCAGACTGTGATGGTCCATTATCAACAGATCGGTGTCGGTCATCACTAGCAGCTGTGGCACCATCTGGAGGGAAACAACAGAGTTAACACACAAATTTAGTGTTTAAAAGCAAAACAACACAAACATGGTTTACCGCTAGGTGGCAGCACTATTCCGATACATTGGGTGATGTTGGTGTGGCACCATCTGGAGGGAAGCAGCTGAATTAACTCACAAATATAATGTTTAAAAACAAAACAGTTTTGAGACATATTCTGTATATAAGACAACATTGACCACTAGATGGCAGCACTGCTGTGACACATCAGTGACATTGAAGTTAACATAACTCTGTTTCACTTTATTGGTTGAAAATGTATGCGAATGTATAAATTAATCAACACAGGAAAGTTATCTTCAAGTTATGCATTTTTTTACAAAACGTCTTATTGTAGGTCGATAATCGTATTTCACTAGAAAGGCTTTTTTAACAATCCTTTTGCACTCTATCAAATAACAGTTAGTGATTTGAATGTTGATTCTTTGTGCAAACGTTTCTCCTGAATTTGTGAAAACAGCATATTTTATGAAGTATAGAGCCTAAACTCCTGACCAGAATACACTAAATAATTGTTCTCATTGGAAACAGGTGAACATGGTTAGTTTTAGCTCTGCTCAAAGCAGTTACACAATCCTCAGAAACCTAACTCAGAGGCACATCAAAAAGGGTTAGTCAACCTCAGAATCGATAAGCAATATTCAGGTTGTCAATGGATGGATGGATGGGTGGATGGATGGATGGACAGATGGATGGATGCTAAGGTAGATATGCAAGTCGATAAAGGTAAGTTTTTAAGTTTGTCAGTGGAATTGTATAATATTTTCAAAAGGTCGGCGCAGCAACAGAAAAAGTTCCAATAGTGGATAAGAATGTTATCGAAAATGATTACGCTGACAGTACCTTGCCATTCTTCCTGTTCACTTTCATGACGATGTCAGCAAAGGTGAAATTAGTAGTGTCCGACATGACTTTCTTCCACTTGTCATTTTGATTCAGACTCACGTAGTCTCCCTTGAACGGCTCAGGCACGCTGGTGGGAGAAACAATAAACATAGAGGTACATCCTTATATTGTGCAGTATCCAGTCCTTAGGACTACTCAAAGCGCTTTACACTTGATTAAGTCTACTCCCTGGCACACCTGTTCAATCGAACACCACCTCGACTTCTCTGAGAAGCAGTTCGCCACACTGCAATTAATGCGCGAAGACTATTCGTAAACAAATATCACCACTATCTATAGGCAGGTATTCATTCATACAGCGGAGTGAACTGGACCAATGTAGAGTGAACGGACTTGCCCAAGGTTCAATACAACAGCTCAAGATTCGAACATGGGTTGTCTCGATTGAGAGTCTGATGGTCTGCACACTGCGCCAGTGATTGGTCCACGTCTTTGTCATTGTCACTGGCGGTGTTACACATCCTCCAAGTTATCCTCACAATCAAAGTGATTGTAACATTTTGGGGTTTTGGAAAAGGAGAACAACAATGTATATGTTAAAATAACAACCACTATAGATTGTTCTCCATTAATTAACTTCAGTCAACAACGTGTCTTTATCACCACTGACAGTACTAGTACAGTATCCTACTCAGTTGAAACATTAATCATGTCAACATTTTATTTGGGATTTTGTAATGTTTTCAAATAATATTTTAAAACAAGACCACAACAGAGTTTTCTCTACAAATTAACAATTGTACGTCAGTCTATATAAAAAGTACAACATATACACTTGCAATCCTATAAGCTCTTTCATATCAAATCCTGAGGGATGATTTTTAAATCGCTGTATGCTCAGTTAAAGTAAACCACTTCAAATTTTTCACATATATTTTTATTTTTTAGAAGACGGGTTTCCACAAAATAGTATAGATGCTTATGATCAGCATTTTTTATTATAATAATAATTGTGTTTATTTTTCCAACATAAAAACAATTACACAAAGTGTGGTACATCAAGAAATAATTATGACAGAAAAAAGGGGTATACTGAAGAGAAAATTCTTATATTTGTATACCCCTATGAATTATCTGTTTACAACACATAACAAAGATTACATAAATACACATTACTAATAGTAATTTTGTGATAATCGGTATTTTATATTGACTTGCAGCAGTTTTTTAGCAGTGACATGTATTTTTTTACATGTATTTGTCGATAATGCACCTTTTTAATGTACAAACAAAAGCATGAAATGTGGGCTTCATGGCAGTACTGGACGGCAACGAATTCCACCATTTTATTGCATAAATTGATAGACACTTTAGCTTCACGTTTGTTCGAATACTTTGTCTGACATATTGATACTGAACTCGGGATGAGTGTGAAGAAGACTGTTTTGTAAACCAAGACTGCAAATTGACAGGTACTAGTAAATTGTTATTCGCTTTATACATAATTGACAAGATCTTAAAATCTACTAGGTCTTGAAATGTTAGTACTCTACATCTATAAATGGCACACGAGTATGATGAAGTCTATCAACACCACATACCAGTCTGATCACCCTCTTTTGTAAGATTATAATACAATGTACATTGGTGATATACGTAGTTCCCCAAACTTCACAACAGTAACTCATTATTGATAAGAAGAGTGAATAATACAAAGTAAGTAAGCTATTGGTTCCTAGGATATGACTTGCTTTATACATTATTCCAGCTATTCAAGACAGCCTTGTTTTAACACTGTTTATGTGATATTTCCAAGTAAGTTTTTCGTCAAAGTAAACTCCAAGAAATGTTGTCGTGTTGACTCTAGTAATTGTGTTATTACAGATTTTTATATTGAAGTCAATGTTTATCTTGCGATTACTATAGATAATGTAGTCGGTTTTTGAAATATTCAGAGACAGTTTATTAAGAGTAAACAGTAACAGTATTATGATCTATATAAGAAATAATATGGTTGATATGAGAGGGTTTTCTGACTGATAACATTCAGCAAACAAAGACTGCAAAGACAAAATGATGGTAGTAACAGGCATAGTGCCATAGTGAAGTGACACAAAGTCTTATCAACTGCCCCACCCATTGATACATTCTCACTCGAGTCAGCCGTGCGTTATCTTCTGTATAACGCACGATAAAACTCTCTAGACCAATGGTAGGCAGCTTTAATATCATGCAAACGCATGGCTGACTTGGTCTCAGTATCCTCACATTCAGCATGTGAACTGGCAGACCTGTTCAATTGATCACCATCTCGACTTACCTGGGAAGCATTCAATCAAGCGCCAATTAATGCGCGAAGACTATTCACGCACAGATATCCACTGACTTTAGCCAGGTACTCATTCATACAGATGAGTGAACTGGAGCAACGTAGAGTGAACAAACTTGCCCAACATTCAAAACACCAGTGCATTCAAACCCGGGTTCTCTTGACTGAGAGTTCTAGCCACTGCGTCACTGCTGATCACCTACCTGTTGGCATAGCTGGCCTTCTTGTCCTTGAAGAGGTCACTTGCCACAGCCTTCTCCTGTAGTTTCTTCTTTGTCACCTCATCCAGCTGTTGTCTATACTTCCGACACTACAACAAAACACTCTCATGGCTACACGTTTGGCCAATGGTCAATGCGTACACTTAGGTACAAATAACCTAACCAATGGCGAAAGAAAATAATTAACTGATAGTAAATTACACATACAGACATATTATATATAAATATATATATATATATGCATATATATGTATGTATGTGTGCATATATATATATATATATATATATATACAGGGGTTTACCAGGATGTTTGTGTTCAAGGGTCCTCGGGACTCCCAGCCTTCTTTTCAGGGGGTCCCAAGCCTGTAGCGAGGGTCCCACTTATTGCTCTTTTTTAATTGTAAGTATTGTTTTCTACATATCACAACTTATACAACCCAAGTAAACCATGGTTATTATTATTATTAGTAGTAGTAGTTTGATACTAACAAAAACTTAACAAAATAACATGCTTTGTTACAATACACTGCTTTATTTGTTGATATTTTCCCTTAATAATCGATGTAGTTTTGGAAGTTAGAGCAGCCTTCCTCACTTATGAGAGGGCGTGCTAGTCAGCTAGATGCCTTGGCATACGTAAATTATGTAAATGTCACATTGGGAGATCTCCTAAGGCAAAGCTAAGAATATTGAGGAAGCCACGAGTCACTTTGGAAGGCTCTTGAATTTATTTCGGTGGTGGGAAACCTGACCGTGGTGACGACAGTAGCATTGGAACAGTCAACAGGCAGCAGATGGAACTGTGCATTACTTTGCGAACACTTAATTTTGACGTTGTGTAGAATCCTGGCCCACCCCAATGTCGGCATTATGACAGTTGTGCTTAAATATTATACCTCAATGCATGTATTCCATCATTTCGTATCATTTGAGGAATATAATGTCCCAAATAGTGCTCGCCCCAGTTTGAATCAGCATGCGTTGCTGCAGTCACGGGTTACTGCACGGTTAAATCACATGTTGATGCAAACTGAAGCGCTGTTTGGGCCTCAAAAGTGCCCTCACATCAATAATTTAGAACAATGTACTGTATATCTGAAACAATGTGGAATGATGGCATAAACACACTGAGGTGTCAAAACTGTTTGATTGTTGGACGAGCGACTGGGATCGGAGTGCTTGCACTCTCTATTGTCGTCATACAATCCATCATTTGTTTGGTGATAACAAGCAATTAGTTATACAAAAGAATATTCATAAGTCGCTTTGTTTTTCATTGATATAGATCTAATAAATTAGGAAGTCTTAAAACGCACAACAACTGCACTCAAACCTTGAACTTGAAGCTTGAACAGACATGTGCACAGATTCGAATGGTATTCTGGTTCGCGAATCAGTCCCTGGAGGCCAGGCCTTGACAATAAAGTTTTGTATCCACTGGCCCAGGGGGCCAGTAGTTTTGAACAGTTACTGGCCCACCCAAAAAAGTGACTGGTAAAAAAAATATGTTGATACCGAGGTGCCTGTCGGTCGCTTCACTGAAGAAGTCCACAAAGTCTAAGGTTCCCTTGGAGCGACATCCTGCTGACTTTTCCAAAGTTCTTATTTGTGCATATCGTTTACGAAATTAAGATAGCAACTATAAGAAGTAATAACGCAAAGTTACATGAAGATTTTTAATCGTGGTATTACTCTGCAGCCTGTTATTAATGCAAAATCTGAGGCGTCACCGACCTATTTTCATCTCGGGGCTTGATACTTTAGGTGGCTGTCCTCAGCACATCAAAAGCATTCCTTGGTTTTGGCTGTGCCTGAAGCTCAAATGCTAACGCCGGTATTGCCAGGATCAGGCACATTATACCATGATAAATGTGCATCTGAACGCCGATACCACGTGTATCACATTATCATTATGACTGGCGATGACCAATGCTGATGTCAACAATGAATCGGTGTGCAACAATGTGAACGCTGTCCAGAGTCCTTGCTCTCGTTTCGCCCAAGGCACAGCTGTATTACAAGACTCACTGATGCAGCCATGGTCTTTAGCAATGCTATAAAATGTTTGACAGTATAACAAATTTCCTTGATACCTTTCCATTATGGAATATTATATGCACTAGTGTTTCATCATGCAGACAATTGAGATTGCCTGCCATTCGTAGCCAATGTGTAACAATACCACTTATTAGGTGAATAATTTATGACCCCCACCATTCGCCAATCATGCGGGCGGATACAAATGAGTTTGGCAGTGCATACACGTCATCGTATACGCTTGACTAAGTTTGCCGTTATTTAATTAGTTATCACAAAAATATAACAAAACAATCATTGATTTAAATATTAAATAAAAAGATTAGGCTTTAGGGTTGTCCTATTTTTCTAAGTAGGGTCGGGTTAGTGGAAACATGATGGTGGTCAATCGGATTGAAAGCAGTGGCCTGGTGGGCCAGTAAAATATGAAAACTGGTGGCCCGAATTGGCCTGACAACCTAAAAAAAGGTGCTGGGTCAGCAGGTCAGTGTTAATGTTGAGGCCTGCAAGAGGCATTTCACAAAACTATGCGCAGGGTGGCACCTCACGGATGATTAGGCACCCGTGTGATCTTTTATCCCGTAAACCCTTGTATATATATATATGTATATATATATATACATATGTATATATATATACAAACTCCAAGACATTCAAGGTGTTATTTGTTAACAGATGATAACTACTAAATAATAGTGTATTATATTATGTATACTCAATATTTATATTTACGTAGTTAGTGTAGTTGTTACGATATTGTTATATTGACCAAGGAGACAAGTTTAATTATCCTGCTTCATTCCGAATGACGGATACACTTGTATAGGCCTAGTCTCTAATTTGATATAGTTTTATAATGTCACGGCAAATCTCGTGGTGACAGTGGACCAATTACTCGAAACATATAGTGTAGAAGTCCTGCTCCCAGAGAGATTGGAGAGACCACCCAGATCTTTACAACTATGACTTCACAAACTAGCCTAGACACATGCTACCCTAGGAAAACTGGAAACAAAATAAGACCACCAACAGTACCAACAAAAGCACCAAAATCAGTTGATAAATTTAAAAACAACTACAGAAAACAAAACCTTCAGGCGGTCTCAGTGCTCAATCAGGGCAACTATTGACCGTTTTTGAGGTAAGAACTTAAAGTAAGAAGATGGGCCTGTTGCAAGCAGGAACTATATGAGATGTTTGTGCGCCTACCCGCCACTGGTGAAACATGTGCTTGAGGTGTTGGGAGGCCGGCTGGAAGCGGGGAGATGCGTCCGGCCATGTGTCATCCAGGGGCGACAGTGTAGGCAGCTGGGTGCGCAATCTCTCCAGGTACATGAATTTCTGAAATGAAAAACATTGACTCACCTAAGATACTGCAGTCCATCAAGTTCTAATTTTTCTAATTGTTTCCAGCCCTTGGTAACGTTCTATTAACTGACTAGTCTGTAAAGATCGTGGTTAGAATTGTATGGTTTTATAAGGTCTCATACAACTAGTCAGCATTTTTCAACATTATCACCAAGCAGACCTATCTGTGCTGAGGGTGGTCACTGCATCGGTGGTTCTTTTATGTCCCAAATTGAGACAGGACTGACATTAACGTGATCTCCTAGTCACGAGGGATACACAGTCCCCAATGTTGGGAGCCAGGTTTTTATACCAAATGTACCATGCCCGTTCCGGGGTTTTGAACTCAGAGCAAGGCCAGGCAGATGTACTAAACTCTCTCTCTCTCTCTCTCTCTCTCTCGCTCTCGCTCTCGCTCTCTCTCTCTCTCTCTCTCTCACTCTCGCTCTCGCTCTAGCTCTAGCTATCTCTCTCTCTCATGCACATGCACACACACACACACACACACACACACACACACACACACACACACACACACACACACTCTCTCTCTCTCTGATCTGACAAGTGATAGATATGCTATGTGTTATGTCATCACAGCTGTCCACCAATGCCCAGAAAGTAACAAGGAGACACCACTGGCTAGGCAAACTTGCAGGCAGAAAAAACTACCGAATTAAATCACAAAATGAATAGTAATAAACATTGTTTAGTCTTACTGAACATAAACAATCACATTTCATCTTCCCAAGGGTCGATATGTAAAAAAAAGCTAAATGTTGAACCACTAAAAACATTGTTCAGCATCTGTTTGACACTGTCACCTAGTGGAGAAGTGAGTAACTACACACCAGTGCTTGCTGCATGAAGTGAATGATCTTGGGGCCAGCGATTGCCCGGAATTTCCGTCTGAATTCCTTCCGTACTTTCCAGCCTCGACAGAATTTCTGCATGACAATCGTTGCCAATAGGCGGCGCTTCTCCTCACGTAATTGTCGCAGCAATTTTCTCGCCTGAAAACGGAAAATCCAAAAAAGGTGAATGGCACAAAAATTATGAAAACCAACTTAATACATGGTTTCACTACATCTGATTATTAATTCTTTACTTGTGAATTATTATTTTTGCAATAGCTAGCACTGTTTATATAACCTAATAAATGATCATACTTTTTTCAGTCCTATCACAAATACCCAAAATATAAATCGTGTAGGAAGTATAAAACATTATTCTGAATACAAGATAGTAAAACACATATAAATAACGAATATGGATGTAGTAAAAATTAATAACACTGATATAATCAATAAAGTAATCAACAAAACACAACATTCAAAATTATGTTTACTTTTAAAAATTAACCCACAACATCCATGAACTACTATTGCAGAATGTTTAATTGAATGTATTTAGCACACTATTAAATACAAATAACTACTTAACTATTGATTCATAACCATTAATTGTGTTGAACTTCCTATAGACAACATTGCTCCTTGTCAGTATCACAACAGTGTAAAACTTGATATCTGGGGAAACTCTGGTAGTTATTCGTAGCAAACAGTTTTGAGTGATGAAAATAAGAATCTACCTTCCATCCCCGGGTGTAGGAACATATGACAAGAGTCGCAGCACGCACTTTCTTGTATCTTTGCCTCGCCTGTAAGAAAGAGTCCCGAGTCACGTGCCTTCTGTTATGTGATTTAATATAATAGTAATAACATACAAGATGAGTAAAATTATTACATAACAACAAAACTATAACCCACTTTTATTTACACAAAACAAGCAGGTGACAACATCAAAAAATTTACATAAATTATTAACAACAAATAATATAATAACAGATTCCTAGCCTGGCTGCTAAACCAATGCGAACTGTAATCATTTGCTGACTTCAGCTTCTTTTCCCCTCAATATTTCCCTTTTTGTTTCAATGACTCCCAGTACACCAATTAATACTAACCTATCACATGTCTGGTCTTTGACAAAGAAAATACAAAAAACCTTAACAAACTAACATCGCAAATAAAATGTGCACAGTTTTATGATATCTACCAGCATAATATCTATAACATATAATCAATTTAAAAAGCTAAAACTTGCAAAAAAATTGAAAACACAAATTTCTACCAACAAAAATATAATGTGCCGTGCCTTACAGCATAGCCTCTACAGAACCAGTCAATTCCATAAACTAATTGAAAATTTCCAATTTCTACCAACAAAAATATAACGTGCCATGTCTTACCGCGTATCCCCGGTAGAATCGAGCAATGGAGATCTCGGCTGAGCGGAGGCAGAGATAACGTTGCCGTTGTTTCCAACCTCGGTAGATTTTCTGTAGCAGTGTTGCGAGGATGTGGATCTTTAACAGCCTCTGCTCTTCCATCGCAAACAACTGCAACAGACAATGACAGGGTTTAGAAATGTTGAGCAATTAACGGTATTTCTTTAGTGAGGTTTTGTCATTATTCTGAAGAGTCAGTTAACCTGAATCAGTCTTAAAGGTAAGTTCTTATATAACATGTCCAGTCCTTAGGACTGCTCAAGTTTAATTATTATATAACATTTCCAATCCTTGGGACTGCTGGTTTCATTATTATATAACATGTCCAATCCCTAGGACTGCTCAAGTTTCATTATTATATAACATGTCCAATCCTTGGGACTGCTCAAGTTTCATTATTATATAACATGTCCAATCATTGGGACTGCTCAAGTTTCATTATTATATAACATGTTCAGTCCTTAGGACTGCTCAAGTTTCATTATTATATAACATGTCCAGTCCTTGGGACTGCTCAAGTTTCATTATTATATAACATGTCCAATCCTTGGTACTGCTCAAGTTTCATTATTATATAACATGTCCAGTCCTTAGGACTGCTTAGGTTTCATTATTATATAACATGTCCAATCCTTGGGACTGCTCAGGTTTCATTATTATATAACATGTCCAATCCTTGGGACTGCTCAGGTTTCATTATTATATAACATGTCCAATCCTTGGGACTGCTCAAGTTTCATTATTATATAACATGTCCAATCCTTGGGACTGCTCAAGTTTCATTATTATATAACATGTCCAGTCCTTAGAACTGTTCAAGTTTCATTATTATATAACATGTCCAGTCCTTAGAACTGTTCAAGTTTCATTATTATATAACATGTCCAGTCCTTAGGACTGCTCAAGTTTCATTATTATATAACAAGTCCAATCATTGGGACTGCTCAAGTTTCATTATTATATAACATGTCCAGTCCTTAGGACTGCTCAAGTTTCATTATTATATAACATGTCCAGTCCATAGGACTGCTCAAGTTTCATTATTATATAACATGTCCAATCCTTGGGACTGCTCAAGTTTCATTATTATATAACATGTCCAATCCTTGGGACTGCTCAAGTTTCATTATTATATAACATGTCCAATCCTTGGGACTGCTCAAGTTTCATTATTATATAACATGTCCAATCCTTGGGACTGCTCAAGTTTCATTATTATATAACATGTCCAGTCCTTAGGACTGCTCAAGTTTCATTATTATATAACATGTCCAGTCCTTAGGACTGCTCAGGTTTCATTATTATATAACATGTCCAGTCCTTGGGACTGCTCAGGTTTCATTATTATATAACATGTCCAATCCTTAGGACTGCTCAGGTTTCATTATTATATAACATGTCCAATCCTTGGGACTGCTCAAGTTTCATTATTATATAACATGTCCAATCCTTGGGACTGCTCAAGTTTCATTATTATATAACATGTCCAGTCCTTAGGACTGCTCAAGTTTCATTATTATATAACATGTCCAGTCCTTGGGACTGCTCAGGTTTCATTATTATATAACATGTCCAATCCTTGGGACTGCTCAGGTTTCATTATTATATAACATGTCCAATCCTTGGGACTGCTCAAGTTTCATTATTATATAACATGTCCAGTCCTTAGGACTGCTCAAGTTTCATTATTATATAACATGTCCAGTCCTTGGGACTGCTCAAGTTTCATTATTATATAACATGTCCAGTCCTTAGGACTGCTCAAGTTTCATTATTATATAACATGTCCAATCCTTGGGACTGCTCAAGTTTCATTATTATATAACATGTCCAGTCCTTAGGACTGCTCAAGTTTCATTATTATATAACATGTCCAGTTCTTGGGACTGCTCAAGTTTCATTATTATATAACATGTCCAATCCTTGGGACTGCTCAAGTTTCATTATTATATAACATGTCCAATCCTTGGGACTGCTCAAGTTTCATTATTATATAACATGTCCAATCCTTGGGACTGCTCAAGTTTCATTATTATATAACATGTCCAATCCTTAGGACTGCTCAAGTTTCATTATTATATAACATGTCCAGTCCTTGGGACTGCTCAAGTTTCATTATTATATAACATGTCCAATCCTTGGGACTGCTCAAGTTTCATTATTATATAACATGTCCAGTCCTTAGGACTGCTCAAGTTTCATTATTATATAACATGTCCAGTCCTTAGGACTGCTCAAGTTTCATTATTATATAACATGTCCAGTCCTTGGGACTGCTCAAGTTTCATTATTATATAACATGTCCAATCCTTGGGACTGCTCAAGTTTCATTATTATATAACATGTCCAGTCCTTAGGACTGCTCAAGTTTCATTATTATATAACATGTCCAGTCCTTGGGACTGCTCAGGTTTCATTATTATATAACATGTCCAATCTTTGGGACTGCTCAGGTTTCATTATTATATAACATGTCCAATCCTTGGGACTGCTCAAGTTTCATTATTATATAACATGTCCAGTCCTTAGGACTTCTCAAGTTTCATTATTATATAACATGTCCAATCCTTGGGACTGCTCAAGTTTCATTATTATATAACATGTCCAGTCCTTGGGACTGCTCAAGTTTCATTATTATATAACATGTCCAGTCCTTAGGACTGCGCAAGTTTCATTATTATATAACATGTCCAGTTCTTGGGACTGCTCAAGTTTCATTATTATATAACATGTCCAATCCTTGGGACTGCTCAAGTTTCATTATTATATAACATGTCCAGTCCTTAGGACTGCTCAAGTTTCATTATTATATAACATGTCCAGTCCTTAGGACTGCTCAAGTTTCATTATTATATAACATGTCCAATCCTTGGGACTGCTCAAGTTTCATTATTATATAACATGTCCAATCCTTGGGACTGCTCAAGTTTCATTATTATATAACATGTCCAATCCTTGGGACTGCTCAAGTTTCATTATTATATAACATGTCCAATCCTTGGGACTGCTCAAGTTTCATTATTATATAACATGTCCAATCCTTAGGACTGCTCAAGTTTCATTATTATATAACATGTCCAGTCCTTAGGACTGCTCAAGTTTCATTATTATATAACATGTCCAGTCCTTAGGACTGCTCAAGTTTCATTATTATATAACATGTCCAGTCCTTGGGACTGCTCAGGTTTCATTATTATATAACATGTCCAATCCTTGGGACTGCTCAGGTTTCATTATTATATAACATGTCCAATCCTTGGGACTGCTCAAGTTTCATTATTATATAACATGTCCAATCCTTGGGACTGCTCAAGTTTCATTATTATATAACATGTCCAGTCCTTGGGACTGCTCAGGTTTCATTATTATATAACATGTCCAATCCTTGGGACTACTCAGGTTTCATTATTATATAACATGTCCAATCCTTGGGATTGCTCAAGTTTCATTATTATATAACATGTCCAGTCCTTAGGACTGCTCAAGTTTCATTATTATATAACATGTCCAGTCCTTAGGACTGCTTAAGTTTCATTATTATATAACATGTCCAATCCTTGGGACTACTCAAGTTTCATTATTATATAACATGTCCAGTCCTTGGGACTGCTCAAGTTTCATTATTATATAACATGTCCAGTCCTTGGGACTGCTCAAGTTTCATTATTATATATCCTTGGGACTGCTCAGGTTTCATTATTATATATATAATGTCCAATCCTTGGGACTGCTCAAGTTTCCATGTGGGACTGCTCAAGTTTCATTATTATATAACATGTCCAGTCCTTAGGACTGCTCAAGTTTCATTATTATATAACATGTCCAATCCTTGGGACTGCTGGTTTCATTATTATATAACATGTCCAATCCCTAGGACTGCTCAAGTTTCATTATTATATAACATGTCCAATCCTTGGGACTGCTCAAGTTTCATTATTATATAACATGTCCAGTCCTTGGGACTGCTCAAGTTTCATTATTATATAACATGTCCAGTCCTTAGGACTGCTCAAGTTTCATTATTATATAACATGTCCAGTCCTTGGGACTGCTCAAGTTTCATTATTATATAACATGTCCAATCCTTGGGACTGCTCAAGTTTCATTATTATATAACATGTCCAGTCCTTAGGACTGCTCAAGTTTCATTATTATATAACATGTCCAGTCCTTAGGACTGCTCAAGTTTCATTATTATATAACATGTCCAATCCTTGGGACTGCTCAAGTTTCATTATTATATAACATGTCCAATCCTTGGGACTGCTCAAGTTTCATTATTATATAACATGTCCAATCCTTAGGACTGCTCAAGTTTCATTATTATATAACATGTCCAATCCTTGGGACTGCTCAGGTTTCATTATTATATAACATGTCCAATCCTTGGGACTGCTCAAGTTTCATTATTATATAACATGTCCAGTGCTTAGGACTGCTCAAGTTTCATTATTATATAACATGTCCAGTCCTTGGGACTGCTCAGGTTTCATTATTATATAACATGTCCAATCCTTGGGACTACTCAGGTTTCATTATTATATAACATGTCCAATCCTTGGGATTGCTCAAGTTTCATTATTATATAACATGTCCAGTCCTTAGGACTGCTCAAGTTTCATTGTTATATAACATGTCCAGTCCTTAGGACTGCTTACGTTTCATTATTATATAACATGTCCAATCCTTGGGACTACTCAAGTTTCATTATTATATAACATGTCCAGTCCTTGGGACTGCTCAAGTTTCATTATTATATAACATGTCCAGTCCTTGGGACTGCTCAAGTTTCATTATTATATAACATGTCCAGCCCTTAGGACTGCTCAAGTTTCATTATTATATAACATGTCCAGTTCTTGGGACTGCTCAAGTTTCATTATTATATAACATGTCCAATCCTTGGGACTGCTCAAGTTTCATTATTATATAACATGTCCGGGACTGCTCAAGTTTCATTATTATATAACATGTCCAATCCTTGGGACTGCTCAAGTTTCATTATTATATAACATGTCCAATCCTTGGGACTGCTCAAGTTTCATTATTATATAACATGTCCAATCCTTGGGACTGCTCAAGTTTCATTATTATATAACATGTCCAATCCTTGGGACTGCTCAAGTTTCATTATTATATAACATGTCCAGTCCTTAGGACTGCTCAAGTTTCATTATTATATAACATGTCCAGTCCTTAGGACTGCTCAAGTTTCATTATTATATAACATGTCCAGTCCTTAGGACTGCTCAAGTTTCATTATTATATAACATGTCCAACTTTTAGACTGCCCCTGCCTCTACCATGTCCAATCCCCTTTTGACTGCCTCCAAATCTCTTACTATTATAACATGTCCAACTTCTTTTTGGGACTGCCTTGCCTCTATTATTATATAAATATGTCCGACTGCTCAAGTTTCATTATATAACATGTCCAGTCCTTAGGACTGCTCAAGTTTAATTATTATATAACATTTCCAATCCTTGGGACTGCTGGTTTCATTATTATATAACATGTCCAATCCTTAGGACTGCTCAAGTTTCATTATTATATAACATGTCCAATCCTTGGGACTGCTCAAGTTTCATTATTATATAACATGTCCAATCATTGGGACTGCTCAAGTTTCATTATTATATAACATGTTCAGTCCTTAGGACTGCTCAAGTTTCATTATTATATAACATGTCCAGTCCTTGGGACTGCTCAAGTTTCATTATTATATAACATGTCCAATCCTTGGTACTGCTCAAGTTTCATTATTATATAACATGTCCAGTCCTTAGGACTGCTCAGGTTTCATTATTATATAACATGTCCAATCCTTGGGACTGCTCAGGTTTCATTATTATATAACATGTCCAATCCTTGGGACTGCTCAGGTTTCATTATTATATAACATGTCCAATCCTTGGGACTGCTCAAGTTTCATTATTATATAACATGTCCAATCCTTGGGACTGCTCAAGTTTCATTATTATATAACATGTCCAGTCCTTGGGACTGCTCAAGTTTCATTATTATATAACATGTCCAGTCCTTAGGACTGCTCAAGTTTCATTATTATATAACATGTCCAGTTCTTGGGACTGCTCAAGTTTCATTATTATATAACATGTCCAAGTTTCCTTGGGACTGCTCAAGTTTCATTATTATATAACATGTCCTTGGGACTGCTCAAGTTTCATTATTATATAACATGTCCAGTTTTGGGACTGCTCAAGTTTCATTATTATATAACATGTCCAATCCTTGGGACTGCTCAAGTTTCATTATTATATAACATGTCCAATCCTTGGGACTGCTCAAGTTTCATTATTATATAACATGTCCAATCCTTGGGACTGCTCAAGTTTCATTATTATATAACATGTCCAATCCTTGGGACTGCTCAAGTTTCATTATTATATAACATGTCCAATCCTTGGGACTGCTCAAGTTTCATTATTATATAACATGTCCAATCATTGGGACTGCTCAAGTTTCATTATTATATAACATGTCCAATCCTTGGGACTGCTCAAGTTTCATTATTATATAACATGTCCAATCCTTGGGACTGCTCAAGTTTCATTATTATATAACATGTCCAGTCCTTAGGACTGCTCAAGTTTCATTATTATATAACATGTCCAGTCCTTAGGACTGCTCAGGTTTCATTATTATATAACATGTCCATTCCTTGGGACTGCTCAGGTTTCATTATTATATAACATGTCCAATCCTTGGGACTGCTCAGGTTTCATTATTATATAACATGTCCAATCCTTGGGACTGCTCAAGTTTCATTATTATATAACATGTCCAATCCTTGGGACTGCTCAAGTTTCATTATTATATAACATGTCCAGTCCTTGGGACTGCTCAGGTTTCATTATTATATAACATGTCCAATCCTTGGGACTACTCAGGTTTCATTATTATATAACATGTCCAATCCTTGGGATTGCTCAAGTTTCATTATTATATAACATGTCCAGTCCTTAGGACTGCTCAAGTTTCATTATTATTATTACATCTGGCATCTGGATAATTACTCAGAAAATCCTACTAGGATATTGCACCGAGGGTTTACTTAAGACTATCCTTCTCTAGAGTTAGTGAATTCACAGGTTACACATTCACCCCATACGTGTCATCTTTTACTTCCCCGGCACAGACACCAGATAGAAAGGACCATCAGCTTATAGGGTCTCTTCCATAAGACACAGGCGACGGGGGGTGAATGACATCACCCAAATTTCTAAACTACGATCGGTACACGATTCAAACCCCAGTTCTTTATATCGACAGTCCAGCACTCAAACCACTCTACCAGCTCCCCAGATGTGTGTACCGTGTCGTACCGTCCGTGGGTTCTTGATGAAGATCTTTGTCTTTCCGAAAGCGACTTCCTCCTCAGCGACATTCAGGTAGGTGAAGATCTCCTGGACACCCTTGGCGGGGCTACCGTACCAGTGGGGCCATGTCGCCTCCGAGAGCATTTTGTAGCGGTACAAGAACACCTCGTACTTCTGACGGAAGGCGTAGCCTGCTCGCCGCACACGAACATTTTCCATCAGACTGGAAGAAAACAAGTCAGCCTTGGTAATAAACATACCAACATTGCAAAATGGGTATTAGGTTGCAAAGTTGATCAATAGAATTCAGTCAATTTTAGGATTCCACTGATCGTGAGCTTGAAAACTATACATTATTTGTTGAAATATCTTCAGTAATTGTATATTTATTGCAGAAAGATCAAGCAAACATTAAAACAGTGAAATTTTGAGAAAATAAGTCAGACTTGCTGCATATACATAATATTTGTTGACACTTTAAAGGGAGATTGTCCCTTCAGTCATATTGCATAGTCATGTTACTTGGTATAAACTATATCTATTATAACATATTGACTGCATAAATATGTTTTAATAAATCATTTGTTTCAGGAGGAGGAAGTCTGTTTATATGGCAACACATCACTTCAAAAAAGGGTAACCTCATGTCCGATTACAAATGATATGGATATGTGTATCACGTAATATGTCATCATGCCCCCGTTGGGTCACAACCATCCTTGGAATTATGCAAGCTCGCTATCTGAGGATTTGAGTGACAGCTCGGTGATTTTATGTAAATAATAAACCGCTGAATTCAAAAGTTGTTTCTTCTTCATAAAAACATATTTAGCTGTCAAGTGTGTTGGAATATGCGTAGTTTACACTGTATAACACAATTTACAATAGAAACTAGTGGACAACTTCCCTTTAATGCAACTTTTTTTTTAAATCCAACATCAATTAAATGTTTTACTTGCCTCATTTTAAATGCCCATATGTACACCTGAGTAAACCAAAAATACATGAACATGTCTGGTAGAAAATACTCAAAATTCAGTCTGTAATATAGCTAAGAGCTGTGGATATTACGCAAGCAAACTGCAGTTTTTCTTTCGAACATTTAGTACCGGGGGTATTCTTAAATACCATTTCTCACGTGGCAATATAACAAAAGTAAATATCCTGTTAAGAGTTATATTACCTGGTCAGTGACGGTCAAGACAGCACTCTGGTACTTACCCCAAGTATCTTACTTGATGTCTGACAATTGTCTCATCAAACATGTTAGCTTTCTTGAAGTCATTTGGCTGTAAACAGATGCAAGAAACTGAACTAATAACTTGTGATACACACCGTGCTGACTAAAATTTTACACATTAACACAAACTTTACTCACAATAATTAAATAACTATTTATGGGGTATTTAGAAACAAAACAGGTATTATGTTACACTTATGGGGTCGTAGATTAATCTCTGAAAGTTTGGCGCCCGAGATGCAAGTCATCTAAGAGGAAAAGGGTAACATACATACATACACCAGTATACATAAGCTGGATTATATTATGATACAGTCAACCCACCTTGATGCAGCGGATGTAGTTGGGAGACTTTGAGAGGAGATTCTCCATGAGTTTGCCCACAGATACCTGCCAGAAACAGGAACAAGCAGTAAAGCCTTTTTGTTTAATTTGTCTAACCATAGGATGCATTAATCAAAATGAATCTCAATTATTTCAATCAGTGCTATAATGTAAGTATCATGAGCACATTCCTCCTAACCAATTGGGTTATTCTTTAAGGCTACAATTCCACATTACACTGACAATGTCGTATCAGCATCAGCTCTTATTCCTAAATCCTTTTACGTTTCTTGTTTGTATTCAGAAATTCTGTTCTTGGTAGTTTACGCAATTTGTCATTATTCTATGCACGGCAGGTAGATAGGATTATTTTTTAATTTGTACAAACAGTTCAATTTTTTCTACCCAATGCATGAAATGGGTCTTACTGAGTAAAATATATATTTAACTTTTTTCAATCAGCCCCCCGTTTCCATGGTAACAAACAAAATGGCCACCATTTTGAGCAAATATTGGCAAATTTGGAAACACTGCCATTTTTTATTGAATCCATATATAGTTATAATTCTTGCAAATCCATGTTCTCTATAGATTCTATTGTGAAATGATCAGAGCATTTTTTGAAATGTAGTGTTTTTAATTTTGTAATAATTTTTTGGTAAAATACTTTTTAAAATCTTGTTTTTTGGCAACAAATATGGCTATATCTTTCAAATTATTCATGATTTTTTAAAAGTGTCTGATCATTGCATACAGTAGAATATGCTGAATGCAACACTGAAAACATTATTTACATAGCATAATTATTCCCAGAGATATCCCAAATGCAGAAATTTGAAGAGAAATGTTTTTGAGAAAATGGCTGCCAAAGATTGCATAATGGATTTCATTACATGATATCGACATGCTTGATCCATGACTAAAACTCACTTAGAGGTACGTAATTGTCATAGAAGTGAACTTTATTGATAGTATGCATACAAAGGTATAATAATCTGGCAGAAAACCATTTTCAGTATTTTTTGTCAAAAAACACCATTTCACCTGGGATGTCTGGCCTTAAGTAACTGACATTGCTGTTAGTACAACAATGACACAAGATGGATTCTTTCTGTCTGCAATCAAACAATGTCATGACGGTGTGTACCATGTAATCACTTAATCAGTGATACTTCATCAGTGAATAAAAATATTATTTTATATTCTTCTATCGTGTATTGTTAGAATGCAGTTGCCATGACACATAATCGTCATGTACTGACCTTGAACTGCGACCCTGCCGTTGCAGGTCGTCGCCATACGACCCGAGCTGGGTCACCTATGGGGAAATGAGAACAAAGATAAAAAACAAGATAAAATTAGATTAATAAATGGAAACAGCCAAAAAACAAGAACAAAAATAATAATAAAAAGAAGAAGGAATCATTAAGAAAATTTACGGAAATAGATTTTTTTTTAATCAATGATAACATTGAAAACAGATTAGAATGCAATTATATTGGCAATACAATAGAAGTATTAGTATAATAAAGACAATAAGATATATAAAGTGATGATGCAAAAACTCAAGAGACATCCCTCCATGTTAATTACTTTAGCCCACTGTGATTCAGCACAGAGGAACACCTTAATGCACTGCCTACGAATACAGTTCAATGTCTTCAGTTCTGTCCATTGCATCATTACAAGGCTAGATACTAGATACGCTGCCAGATGAAAACATAAATAATTTAGCAGTTTGTCCAACAATCTAAGCAAAACTAAGCAATGTATATGTGCAAACAAACTAGCAGGTCATAATGGATACCTGGTACTAGACAATTCAATTCTAATTTTGTTGTCAAAATATGTCTAATGCGGGACTGCAATAATGGAAAAATCAAATTCAGGAAGGATTTTGAGGGAATGTGTGTCTATTGGGACCACTAGTCATACGTCATTGCCCTTATTTGGTGTCCGACCATCAAGGTGATCCGCCATCTTGGCTATACATAACTGAATGCCGTGCATTGTGTACCACAGGACCCAAATGTTGGAGTTGTATTTTGATGGATAATGCCACCTCTAAAGCCTGACTATAATATACAAGTCCTTCAGGTGACCAGCTATAGATGTACAGCTGAAACATAATGGACTGTTTCCCTCGTTTTGATTGCAGTAGACGTTGATGTGCTTCCATGCAGTTGTTGAGTATAGCCCACCAAGGGCCATTGCTAGGATACGCGGCCGTAATACAGAATCGGTAATCGTCCCAATACCTTCTGGGAAGAAGACGCTAAGCAGAGGGTTGTCACACTGATACATTGCTCGAGACAAGTCACGGAACAGCAAGTCATTGTTCTTGTCGATGAAACCATTCACTCGGTATAACACCTACAACGAGGACCAGACATATCACTTCAGTGGCATACAAAATACATGTTTTCCTCCTGGACAGTTTCTATCTTTTGCCATAAACATTCAGGGGTTCATTTATAAACAATCGCAAGAAACGTAATGCTTTCATTTTTCGAAATTCTTCATTGGATGAAGGTTTTTACTAGTTGTAAGGTTCATACTAATTGCTAGATCAATTGTTCACAACTATACGCAATTTTTAGGTCATTTAATGTATTTCACTTATACTTTACTATTGCCAGCACCTTTGAGCAGTTTTATTATCCAGACAGGTGGACACACAGCACTCTATAAATGCTCATTATTATTATTATTATTATTATAAAAATGACTATCTGGCACTTTTCGTTTTACAAAGAGTCTAAACGCTATAAATGTACAGGAATGAAAATGCTCAATGACATGAACAAAAGCCAGTCCTTTTAATCAAATCCAACTATGAAAAATGTACTTAACCTTATAGACCATAAGGACAACAATAGAATAATATTACATTGTGACTAATTCACACATGGATCGATGTACTGTAAAAATTAATTTATATGAATACAACTAAAACCTATTAATAGAAGTTGCAGAGTACAATAAAAGTGCACAAATAAATAAAACAATGACAATTTTAAAAGCTGATAAAACAGACAACACTGAATAGCTGGATAATATCCATCATAAAAAAAATTGAATATGCTTACATCTATATGTATATAAAATGAAATGGTGATTTTTAAGAAATAGTGCTCATAAAAAAGGTAACTTTTTATATAGTCCTTAGGACTGCTCAAAGCGCTTTACACATCTTAACATCTTTTCGCTGTTTCTTTTGTTTTGTTTTACTATATTGTTTTTAATTAGTCATTATGTGTTTTGTTTAATTATAGCTGAAGTATATCATATAATATTATACTTGTATATTGTAAAATTTTATTTTGGGTCAAATAAACATCTTGTTTTTGTGACATAAAGATGAGAAAAGCGACTTACCGCTCCAGCGTAGTGGATGAGTTTGAAGGCGTCGTGCGGCAGTGACTTGTCGGATTGTGTCTTGCGACATCCACGACTCTCGTAGTGTGGGTGTTTACAACACGCGACATTGAGCTTGGTGAGGAAGGTCGCGTCAGTCACCGTTCCCGGACGTAGACACTCGTCATCCAACATGGCGAGGATGCCTTCGTTGTTCTGGGGACAACAAACAGGTTATTGCTAGCTGTTGTTAATAATAAATAATAATATAATACAATACAATTAATACACCATAGTCACATAGTGCTCTATACCACTTTACAATACAATGCAAGCAAGTTAATTAATTTAAGAACAATACAACTAAGAATCGTATATATCAAATAAACAGTTGAAATATAATTTAAATATATCCTGGGGTAAGGGCATTAGACCTAAAACGTACGTATGGAATAAAATAATTTAAATTATTAATTACACTAAGAGCCATAAAATTATAAGGATCATGGGATTAAAATAGTAACATGATAAATTAGAATATATATGCATAGAACTAAATAAACCAATATGATATAATCAGTTTATTTTAGTTCGAAACGTACAAGGAAATGTAATGCAAATAGAAAATAGGAATGTAGTGAAACTATGGAGGTTCCTAAGAAACTTACAAAGGCTTGTCGCGGAACCACCAAGTGTGATAGTACAAACTTATTGTTATGCAGTAGATCTTAATTAAAACAGTAATTAGAATATAACTATTTAACTATTAACAGACCTGCCTACCCCAAAAACTTCCTGTCAGTAATCCATCTTCCATTTACACTGATTTTCAGGAATATAGGCTTGCTGTCAGTAATAGTTCAGAACCGTGTCAGATATTGTCACGAAAAGAACACCACTGACACTGTCAGTAATACTTTAATACTGTGACTATGATGATAGTTGCACCCAAAACATAATTGTCTCTAATAAACTATGAGGTGTTTTGAAGTGTTCAGTTAACAAGGTAAGGTAGATGTTCATAACCAGCATTGATGGAAATCAAACGTGAAGAAGCGTAACTGTAATGTAAATGAGTGTATCCACATTGTAATTCTGATTTTATGTAAATTTCAAAAACTGCATGCTGACTACAAAAACTTGACAAATTATAACAATGCATCACGTCATTGTCTATTTGTGGTGTCATTAGCCTATGATTAGGATTAATATCAGTAGCCGGTATACCTAGGGCCAGGCTATAGACTACACAGTATAGTAGCTTGACTAGAACAAAGACAGTCATGCCAGGGGACGGCAAAACCATTACGTTATGCTAGTCATCGACATCGTCTAGACTCTAGTCTACTCAACTCTAGTATATAAGCCTATCCCTGTATTATAGGCTGTAAATGATAGACTAAACTCAATAAATACACTAACTTAGTCTTAGTACAATCAGTTGGCCTAACACTACAAGTACAATTAACGACGTAGTCAGTACCTGCAATTATCCCGGTCACCAGTGGCAGTGACCAATGGCCCTCGAAAACAAGCCCAAAACAAGCCCCAAAAAATATCCCCCAAAATGCTATATTTACTAGATGTCAATAAAACACCAATACCGCTAAACAGGGATATATATGTCAAGTATGTCACGCACAAAGTATTTAGCTAATGATGAGTGGATGATTCCTTGTAGTTGAGCGCCATCTACTGTGCTACGGTGAACTATACATATTTGCTTGTTTATAAATAGACATTGCACACCACAGCGCCATGGAATTCCCCATGTAAATGGTCCTCTATGCAGTCACATAGGCCTTACACAGTACGCACGCATATGTACATGAAGCACACCCATACGCACGCACGCACGCATGCACGCACACATGTAATCACAAATGCAAACAAAACAAACGTATTAAAACTATCAAAACTGAAAGCAGCATTTTAATCGGGTCTACATGTGACCGCGTGTTGTCCACGGCACTCTAGCCTAGGGTGCCCTAAGGCTAAACGTCCACCATGGAATCGTCGTCCTCCTGGTTGTACATGTCGCCCGTGAAAAGGGACAGCATCGACTGGTCGGGCACAAACTTGTTACAGCAGATCTAGTGCCGCGACATGTACCCTCTTACATGGAGAATCTTCTCCAGGGAATCCTGTTGCATGCAGTTCCGCAGCTTCGTTTTTACCATATTCATTGTCGAGAAGACGCGCTCGACTGCGGCGTTGCTGAACGGCAGCGACAGGAGCGACAGTACGAAGCCACCTGAATATGCAAAATAAAACATAAATCCAGTGTTGTATGTAAATAAAACTCACAATTTTCTTCACTCTATGTTATAAGGCAACCTTCAAAATAATGAGATACATAAATAATACAATAGCGACCACTATTAAATGATGTGCTTGAGATTGTCGGTTGCTTATAAGAAGTGGCCACGTTACAGTTGCATTGAGTAAAGATAAAACACATTTTTATGTAATGTGATGCGAACGACAGAGGGACTGTGCCTATAATAATATATCACTGATATCGATACAACCATTAATATAGTAATTACAAAATGGCAACGTCAACAGTATTCACCTAGATGTTGGAAATCCTGCTCTCCAGAAGCATCTGTGTGGCTGACCACCTCCATCCAGAATACCTCTGTGTCGGCCTCTTGCTGGTTGGTCCAGTTGACCGTACTGATCCGGGCCCACTGTTGTGAAGGTGGACACATCCGTGAAAGTGGCAGAGTTGAAGCTGGCTGCCCATACTGCCTGCCACTCCAGTGTTCAGACCATTGACCACCTTGGCGAAATCGTTCGAGATGTCAGTAGCAAGAACATTCAGCTCCATCGAATGAAATGCGCCGCCTTGATCCGCCGAGTCTTAGGGCGTGCCATGCATGAAGAGCTACTGAAGGACATTGAGGATTCATGCTACAGTTTGCTGATCGACGAGAGTACAGACGTCTGTACGATAAAACAAATGTGTGTTGTCATCCGGTATCCAAGCACAACAAAGCGAAGGGTGGTGACAACTTTTCTAGGAGATCTCCGACTCTGCCGTTATACTGATACTTCAACTGTCACAATGTGCTGTGGCTGAAGTAGTTGTAAGTTTCAGCCACAAGAAACTCCAGATTGCGTGGCAACTTCTTCATGGCGTACGATGCACAGAGCTGAAGCGAATGGCATACGCATCGAATGTGGACGAAGTTCGGGTTCGCTTCCTTGAACCTGGTCGCCACCGAGTTGTGTGCGCCAACCATAGCATTGCAGCCGTCAGTGGCCAGGCCGACACACTTCTTTGGATCTAGATGCTGCTCCTTCAGGAAGGCGAGGAGAGCTTCTGTGATGGCTGCCGCTGTGCCACCTTCTAGGCTGATGAGCCCTAGAAAAGTTGTCACCACCCTTCGCTTTGTTGTGCTCGGATACCGGATGACAACACACATTTGTTTTATCGTACAGACGTCTGTACTCTCGTCGATCAGCAAACTGTAGCATGAATCCTTAATGTCCTTCAGTAGCTCTTCATGCATGGCACGCCCTAGGACTCGGCGGATCAAGGCGGTGCATTTCATTCGATGGAGCTGAATGTTCTTGCTACTGACATCTCGAACGATTTCGCCAAGGTGGTCAATGGTCTGAACACTGGAGTGGCAGGCAGTATGGGCAGCCAGCTTCAACTCTGCCACTTTCACGGATGTGTCCACCTTCACTGATGAAATACCAGCAGCAAAAAGAGTGCGGGTGCTAGAAAACAGAGCGGCATTTTTGCGATGCTTTTCTGTTTTCCCATGCTGCACCAGATCGCCGTGGTGTGCGCGCACTTCGCAACGGCAAAAACGACAGAATGCCTTCTTCTCATCCCCTTGAACTCTCCGAATCCACTCCTTTAAACCAGTCTCTTTTTCCCATTCTGTACAGAATTTCTTTCCGTACACAGTCCACTTGCCCATTACAAAATTGACTTAGTAACTGGCAAAGTAGATCACACTCAGGGACAAATAGGTAGCTGTAGGTATGTGCTTTTGCACCAATATCATCAAGACAATATGGGCTATATGGCAATGAAAAATTTCACTTCACAGAAGTTACACAGACACAGTGCCCAGGGCAGATAAAGCTTATTACGTTTTATCCATATATCACGCTACATCATTAATTATAATATCCCCCTTTGGCTTCATGGCCTTCTAGACTAGAGCTATAAGCTGGCTGGCTGGGGCTGTGACACAATGTTGCCCCACTGGCTGCCATCCATTGACCCCACTATATGACAGAAACAGTTGTATCCACTGCAGAACACATACCACAGTAACCACACCGACATTTGTAACATGTAATAAATGCTAAGATAATGCCTCGCACACGAAGTATGTTATGATTTGCACATTTGTCACTGTGCTCTCTTGATAAGGTGACTGATGATTGATTAATGGGGTAGGCTCCAGTCACCACTTATAGTCATTTGGGGGAAGGGTCTTGATCTCAAATGAGCAGGACATAAGATTAATGTCCCAGTTGGATTACCCTTATGTGTGGACAGCTGGGTGGCCCAGACTGGAGTGAGCAATGTGTGGACAGCTGGGTGGCCCAGACTGGAGTGAGCAATGTGTGTGACTGAATTCAACAACATTAGGAGTCTTAGTAACTTGGCAATATTTATTCCGAGACGTCAAAATCCACCACTTTTGAAAAAAGCCCAAAAGTAGTGGCATGTGTATAAAAAGAAGCCCAAAAAAACGCAACTGCTAAAATTTTCCTGCGGAACCGACCTAAAACAAGCCCAATTCCACGGGAAAACCGCGGACTTGGCAACACTGATCGTAACGCTGTTTCCTATTGGTCAGATTACTGCCAGAAGCAGCGAGTGAAAAACCATATCACAACAAGCCGCGTATATATATGCTGCCACCTGCTGATTAAAGTGAAGCTAAATTTGAGGAGTACGGAATTGATTGACGCTCATTGTGACAACGAAAGAATCCGTAATATTTTCATCCCTCGCCGTAATACCGTAATTTTAGGTGTATTTCAGGAATTATTCCGGACAATCCAGAATGATAAGCAGGTCTGTATTAAACACATCAACAATATAACTATTCAACATATTAACTATTCAACTATTTAACTAGGTCCGTTTAAATGTAGATAAATTTTTAGTATAGACAAACATTTATAATGTAGATTTTTTGTTTAATATACATAATTAAAATAAAAGTGTTGAGCATACAGGAATGAATTAACATTCTTGATCCGTGTTAAATGTTAACCACATAAAAAGATGCTTCCTACCTTAATGTTATATATCTTTAATTAGGCGTAAATAATAGGATATTCAGGAAAACAACACGTAACCAACAAGATTATACATCATTCTACAAATAGCAAAACAAATTTTGGACATTCCAGTACCCAAATGGACACAGCACAGAGAAAGCACAGACAGACCATACTCTTGTTTGGAGAAAATGGATCAATAGTGGCAGAGATGCAGCCACAAATAAGGCATTCTTGTGGAATAAATAGTCAGAGCTGCCACACTGTGTGGAAAAATGTGTGATTGAGTTCCCCAACAGGACACCAGATGGCAGCATTTCTAGTCATTTTCCGCTAAGGATATCACTTTATTCACGTCACCGATAATAAGAATAACGTCGCATATTCCATGGATGCTTTGCATAAATGTCAACATGTACATAGAAATAAGCCTGTCTGCGAGAACTATAGCATTTGAATAATTCAAAAGTAGGACTAACGAGATTTGTACTATTGTAGTGGCAAAGCAGTCATCATGTCACAATGTCCAGGCGGACATGGAATGGTGTACTAGGAATCTAGTGTGGAGTATAGTCACTAGGTGACAGCACTGAGCACACTTTAAATGGCTTGGAAGGTTCCTTCGTATTACAGTAGCATAACTAATTAATTTCACATTCTTGTTTTAGTATACCCCGGTACATGAGCTGTCGTGCTCTGTGATCATTCTTTATACATGTTCCGTCAGAAAGCAGTGATTTTGAAAAAAGGTGCCGAGATCTTCTTGCTATCCCTCTTCACATACGAATGGTTGGTCTGATGTGCAGCTGGACAGATCGTTGTCAGCCAAAAGGGCAGCAAACAGTGTGTAATGTAAGAAAAGAGTTAGGGTTAGGTTGAAGACAGTTTTGACAAGATTGACTTCAAGTGTTTATATAGGTTTCTATGTGGAGAGGTAACAAGAAACATGCTTAAAAAGACACTTTATGTGCCTACTGTTTGAGGGGCTGAGGGTATTTCCTGTGATGTGTACCTTTTCTATGAGTTCACAGATGACAGCATTGTTGAAGTAGTCAACACTGATCCACTCAATCCCCTGCAATAAGATGACAGAAACTTATTAGTAAAGTGACAAAAATGTCTGTAAAGTTTGCAGAATAGATTAATATACATATTCATTCAAAGACAACTGTTAAAGCTGATGGAATTCAATGCTTCACCAACATCTGTTGCAGGAAATGATCTCTATGACAGTAGTTCTATCCAATAGAACTACTTATGACTTAGTTCTTCTTCTGCTCAGTCTCTTGTCATACCGTCTGGCAAGCAGAAGAATAACTGAGTTCCTGAATTCAGTAACTGAAGAAGCCAGCCGATGGTTGCTGGAACAATGAAGTGAGGATGGATGTAGATGTGATATGACATCTAGACACATGAAAGGGAACCTGGCAGGATGAAGCTAACATAATGCAAATATGCAGATGACAAAGTAAAGAAAATCTAAAAGACAGAACCAGTACATTTGTGCCAAACTAACAGGGTTTACAATAATGGTGGAGGGGCATGAAAATGACATTAGGGTTCCCAGGATATCAGTAGCGGGAAGTGGAATGAACAATACCACAGAGACAGTGGAGAAGATGATGTAGAAGATGAAGATGAAGCTGAAGAGAGCCACAGAGACGGTTGAGAAGATGATGTAGAAGATGATGAGGAAGCAGAAGAATGCTACAGAAACGGAGGAGAAGATGATGTAGATGATGATGAGGAAGCTGAAGAAAGCCAGAGATGGTGAAGAAGATGATGTAGAAGATGATGAGGAAGCTGAAGGAAGCCACAGAGATGGTGAAGAGGATGATGTAGAAGATGATGAGGAAGCATAAGAATGCCACTGAGATGGAGAAGATGATGAAGAAGATGGTGAGGAAGCTAAAGAATGCCACAGAGATGGAGGAGAAGATGATGAAGAAGATGATGAGGAAGCTGAAGAAAGCTACAGAGATGGTGAAGAAGATGATGTAGAAGATGATGAGGAAGCTGAAGGAAGCCACAGAGATGGTGAAGAAGATGATGTAGAAGATGATGAGGAAGCAGAAGAATGCCACAGAGATGGAGAAGATGATGTAGAAGATGATGAGGAAGCTGAAGACATACCTCAGAGATGTATTCTTCTTGTTCCTCTTTCAAAGTCAGCTCTATGAAGATCTGCTGCAGCTTCTCATTGCAGTAGTTGATAATGAACTGTTCAAAGCTGTTGTGCTGTAACGACAACAAACAGTTTATTTAAATGTATAAAACGTCTTCGGTCATCAGATTTAATAAAAAGGTAAGTTCTTACATAGCACAGAATCCGATCGAAGGGCTTTACACTTTACTCCCTGGCAGACCTGTTCAATCGAACACCATCTCAACTACTCTGGGAAGCATTCAGCCAGGCTGTAATTAATACATGAAGATTATTCTTACACAAATACCGAGCTCTGTCTATAGCCAGGTACTCATTTATACAGCTGGTTGAACCGGAGGAATGTGGAGTGAAAGAACTTGCCCAATGTTCAACTTTTATTAATACGCTATTCTTCCATAAGATAAAATAAAAGAAGGGGACATTACTTTCAAAGAAACTTGCACAAAACCACGATTATGGAATGAGATATTATGGAAAAAAGCTGTAACTTGATTGTTCTTTATGTGAAATAGTTTACAACATTACAACATCGCAGTAATGTGTCTTACTCTATTTTGTCAGCACACACAAACCCGCTCACAGACGAATCCAAAAGCTGTCCCTATTCCAATATGGCTGGCCTCATCTGATGACAGTTAGAAGCCACAGGAGAAATCAGCGTCAGTGCTAGAATGTAATCAAAGCGCCGCAGTGATTTATTGTCCGTTGCACCAGTGGGAATACAATCAGATTCACTTACTTCAAATATTTCAAATCCGTAGATGTCCAGGACGCCCATCGATTTCTGCCTCCCCGTCTTCGTCACCTTTTGCCAAAGCACAAATGTTTCAGTTACTAGGTTAACACACGACCTGGCTTTGTGGTACAGATTGTGAACACTCCACATTTTGCTTTGTTAGTGCATGCATCAGGAGATTTGATTTGACTCTCCTTTTTTGATTTGAGTACTAGCAATACTTTAAGCTGCTAAAGTGCAAATGTCTGTTCCATTATGTGGAATCTATCAATGGTGGTAATTATTAGATGGAAGTTTTCTGAATAAACTGTATTGAACGTGGGCCACATGCAAATGCCTTAGACATCAAAGGGTGGTGAAATGTTATTATTATGTAATATTTGTTAACGTTTGCAACCAAAAATAATAGTTAAAGCCTTTACAAAAATCTTCACATCAACACATTACAAAAAGCCACCATGAAAGGATGTGTTTTTGTTTGATGTGTAAAGGTAAGTTCTTATATAGCGCAATATCCAGTCATTAGGACTGATCAAAATGCTTTACACTCTACTCCCTGGCAGACCTGTTCAATCGAACGCCATCTTAACTTCTCTGTGAAACATTTGGCTGTGATCTCTTATCAACATTCCCGCATCATAATTGAATACTACTGATTTACAGATGTCCTTGGTGAAATCGACTATCTACTCCCAAGTGTATGCGCTGTATTATTTCAATTAATTTAATACTAGCTATAGCAGGCGTGATTGTCAACTGCCACTCAGATTTCTCACTGCAGTTTAATCCACTAGTCTCAGCAATATTAAACAAACAATCGGCAATGATCAATACCAGACCATGGGCATTACTAACACTTAATCTGTTTATTGAATGTATTGCCTAGATCAACTTTTCAGCCTGGTCCACACATTGTTAGCTCCAGTGATGACTCATCATTGACGAGAGGTAACCATGGCAACTAGCTTACACCCAGTAATGCCACCTATAGAGTGGCTCACTGTTAGTTGAGCAGCAAATGTATAAGTCAATAACACTAAATAACTCCCTTCATATTTTTGCAAATGCATCGTCAGTTGGTTATCAGAAGTTGAAGGAAGTCAATGAACATAGGAAAAGGCAAGTGGGCGTCGGCGCCTGGGAGGAGATGCAGCCACTGTCCCCAGAGTTAGCGTATTAATGTGAAGATGCATATTTACCTTGATACTCTCGTTTATTCTCTTGACGAGCCACGTAAACAAGCGGCTGTAGAGCGCCTTGCATAGAGCGTCACGGGCATACGAAGCCTGCCAACATGAAAGAACACGTTTAAGGTGGCTCTGGTGGCAAAGACATGCTTCTTTTTAATTAATCGTTTCTAATAAAAGTTTTGAAGATAGACTAACAACTGTTCCTCAGATTTTGCCTAAGACATCAAGCAATACTCTAGTCCAAGAAGAATTAAGTTTCCGAGTTGTTTAGTGAAATTTCCATGCTTTTAAAGACAATTAAAAAATATGTCAAAAATCACTGCAAAATTGCATGTTATTTCAATTTGAGGAATACCCTGAAAGAAACAGTTGCATGTTTGTATGCACAAAATGTATTATTGACATTTCTATGGGTTTTTGGGGGAATAAATGCATATTAAGTGTGCTACAGCTTCATAAAAACGTTACAACAATGTTGAAAGACAAAACCAAAACCAAAGCCAAAACTTGAAGTGTATTTTTGGCACAACCTCTTCACCGATTGTAAATCAATCCCACTCAAACCTGATATTAATCAATTTAATTACATTCAAGAACTTTGTGTGTTAAAACATTACGTTAAACACAGTTTCCTTGTATTGTCAGTAAGACAAAATACAATCGGCAGAACACATACACCCTGCTCCACACAACACATACACCCTGCACCACACAACACATACACCCTGCACCACACAACACATACACCCTGCTCCACACAACACATACACCCTGCTCCACACAACACATACACCCTGCACCACACAACACATACACCCTGCACCACACAACACATACACCCTGCACCACACAACACATACACCCTGCACCACACAACACATACACCCTGCACCACACAACACATACACCCTGCACCACACAACACATACACCCTGCACCACACAACACATACACCCTGCACCACACAACACATACACCCTGCACCACACAACACATACACCCTGCACCACACAACACATACACCCTGCACCACACAACACATACACCCTGCACCACACAACACATACACCCTGCACCACACAACACATACACCCTGCACCACACAACACATACACCCTGCATCACACAACACATACACCCTGCTCCACACAACACATACACCCTGCACCACACAACACATACACCATGCTCCACACAACACATACACCCTGCTTCACACAACACATACACCCTGCTCCACACAACACATACACCCTGCACCACACAACACATACACCCTGCACCACACAACACATACACCCTGCACCACACAACACATACACCCTGCACCACACAACACATACACCCTGCACCACACAACACATACACCCTGCACCACACAACACATACACCCTGCACCACACAACACATACACCCTGCATCACACAACACATACACCCTGCACCACACAACACATACACCCTGCACCACACAACACATACACCCTGCACCACACAACACATACACCCTGCACCACACAACACATACACCCTGCACCACACAACACATACACCCTGCACCACACAACACATACACCCTGCACCACACAACACATACACCCTGCACCACACAACACATACACCCTGCTCCACACAACACATACACCCTGCACCACACAACACATACACCCTGCACCACACAACACATACACCCTGCACCACACAACACATACACCCTGCACCACACAACACATACACCCTGCACCACACAACACATACACCCTGCACCACACAACACATACACCCTGCACCACACAACACATACACCCTGCACCACACAACACATACACCCTGCACCACGCAACACATACACCCTGCACCACACAACCATTCACACTTGAACTTACAGGAATTTGTTCATTAGTAATAAACTTCTATTCCATTTTTCTCTTCTTCAAGATATTTACTCTGGTCTTAAGAACGTTATACTACTGTATTGTCCTCAATAGACATGCACTGCCTAATAGATTCAAACCCAATTTTATACCGGTGAAACCATCCACAAAAACAGATTTTCGGTAGTGATTGCGTACTTTAAAAATGTCACATTTGGTAATATCGCTGCTGTCATGAAGGTCATCAAGCACCAGACATTTTGGTAGATGTACTGAATCTGCCTTTGTTGTGTTGCTGATCTGAGTTGCATGTGTGTGACATCTACAAATGTGTGTGACATCTACAAATGTGTGTGACATCTACAAATGTGTGCCTCCACCTGACAGCCCACGATTGAGACATTTTTCCAATTTACCCATTCTCATTTTTTTTTCGTAATGCTGATGAAAAACCACATTAAACATGTGCTGATCACTGGTTTCTGAATGTTGTGAATATTCAAGGGTTTGTGGCTCTCTGAAAACATCCAACTGCACCCGCCGTTTGAGGCTACCAAAATACTCAAACTTCACACTACATTCCTGCACTCACTTTCAAATTACTACAAGGCTCGCTTTATGACAACACAAACACTCTTTTCACCTTGTTACTGGGAAAATAAAACCACGTTATGGTCCACCACAAGTACAAGTACTGAAAAATTAAATTCCCATCATCCAAAGACAAAAGAACATTATTTGAAAAAAGAAAAAGATGTTGCAATTTTTCAAAAAACCCATTCCAATAATGGGACAACGGATCTCTGGCCAAGAGCCAGCAGTAAACAACATCCAGAACTGAAGAGACAACCTCCTTTTGATATGCAGCATCCTGAGACACGTACCTCCGTGGCGCTGAGGTCAGCCTTCACCTTGTCCCGCCCCGTGTTGACGAGTCTCTCTGTGAGAGCCTTCGTGAGCACGGAGGAGGAGCAGCCGAGCAGCTCACTCACCTCCTCCACCTCTGGAGACAACACGCAACACAAGGTAATCATCTAACTATAACTGACCTGGTGTGTGTGAAAAAAAAAAATAATAATAATAATAAATACAGTCGAACTTCGTCTTATAGTCACCTCGGTAATACAGCCACCTTGCAATTAAGCTCACCCAAGGATAGTCCCAAGTTTGTTCTATATATAATAAAGTATAGGAAATTAGTCTCGCTAATAGAGTTACCTCGCTAATCTGGTCATTTTTACCCAGTCCCAAGAGTGAGGTTCCCCTGTATACTACATATATATATATATATATATAAGCATAAGGGCGGCATAGGTCAACCACTCCATTATGAGAGATAGGATATACAACCTCCAAGAAAACATGCTCTCAAAATCACAGAAAAAAACATTTTTTTGGTGCAAATAATTACTGATATCATTATATGTTTGGGTATACTACGTATACTAACAGTTCAATGTTTAAAATAAAAGATACTGTCTATGCAACCAGGGGTCACAATTTTATGCAGACAGGATCTGGTCTGCTTAAAAACGTCGGTCTGCCTAAGTCGGTCCCTCATGCATATTTGGTCAACGTATGCTGCTGTTAGGAGTATATATATATACACACCAAATCTAGTTAAAAACTAGTCAAAGCACTTAAGATATAAAATAATAATAACTAATGTAATTAATTAAACGTAAAACTAAAGGCAATCTTTAAATGCACACTGTGTCATATAAACACTCTAAATTAAATAAAAAATAGGCTTAACACCTTGTCTAAAAGTCACATCTGATTAAAATATATCCTCTATAATTTGCAGTTTAGTTTATGCACTGTCACTGCTGCGATTAAAATATTGATTAAAATATAGTACTTTTAAAATGCTCTTAAGGGGCAACCTCACGGTTTAGTTCAAATAATGAAACAGTGAGTGCATGCGTGTGTATCAACGTTTTCCTCCTGCATGCTTTGTACATTTGCACATCTGGCATCAAGCTTTCTGGTATTAATCTGCAACCCTTTGGAAGAAAATTAATGCCTCCCTTTTTTGCAATTTCCAATTGGTTAAGGGTTTTTACTGGCTTTAGGGTTTGCATGATATGTCAGATGTTTATAAATCGATTGTTCATAATATTATTCACATTTTCTGCAATTATTCCAAGATCATGAAAAACCGTCGATCAGTTGGGAACGTCTTACATGACTTGAGTTAATGCGAAACATTTCAAACTCCTCTGGGAGAACTACACACCTTCTTTGTTGTCGACCGTACAGCCGTCCGTGCCGTTGAAGTTGTTGCGATGTGTGAAGCTCGCGTTGCCCAACTTGAGGATGACGGCAACGATGTAGAAGAGATTTCTGATCTCAAACTCCTCGAAACCTATCACCTCCATCGCTCTCTGCAACGAACGTAAACAACTGTCAAAACTAAAATAAGTAAAAGTACACATAAGTTCTTATATAACACAGATTCCAATCCTGAGGACTCCTCAAAATGCTTTACTATTTACTCCCCGGCAGAACTGTTCAATCGGACAACATCTCGACTTGCATTCAGCCAGCTGCAATTAATGCATGAAGACTCTTTGTACACAAACAAAACGTCTATAGCCAGGTGCTCAGTCATATAGCTGAGTGAACTGGAGCAATGTAGAGTGAACGAACTTGCCCAAGGTTCGAAACGGCAGCACAGGATTCGAACCCGGGTTCTCTCGACTGAGAAACAGATGTTCTAGACAGTGTGCCACTGCACTCCAGATTAATTATAACTAATCACCATGTTTGTTTTCAATTTGTGGGTAAGATAGGGTTTTCACTCAATGGTAGTTGCTGCAATGGAAATGAAATAGGTCAAGCAGTTTGGATATATTATTTGTTTGTACGCTAGGTTTTATAACCATGGGGCACAGTGCACTCACACACGCGTACACACATGCATGAATGGTAGCAAAACAAAAACATACAAAAATGCTACAAAAAATATATTTTTAGCTTTGAACATGATCCTGTACTTGTGACCCGCCACAGCGAACCAGGCGCAAGTCCCACAGGCCTACCCTGACCATGGGCCAACATTGCTATGGTGTGACATGTCACATATGACGACGATGTTTTGACATAAACATCTCTAGTGTGACACCCTTTACAAGGGCTGCCAAACACGACACAGACGAGACATTCGTGGTGCCAGGCCCGACAGCGTTGACTCACCCGCGTCACTTGGTAGTCATGTCCATCGTCGATCGTGTTCACCTCGCCATCGCCACCTGCCTGCAGAATGACGTACTCCTCGGGACTGCGCTGAAGCTTGAGGGACTCTGTGGAGAGAGGGAAGGGAGAAGTCAGAGTGTTGCACGCCAGGTAGAAGACAGGTAAGCAGATGGGGTGAGACCACAATACATTTTATATAGTCGGCCATTTTACCCTATCCTGCATTGAATGGTTAATTTATGTAAAGATTTTCTTTAATTAAACTTTTTCAGTGCATGAATCATTAATTAACTGACCTCAAGTGGAAAATTCGTGAACAATTTCATACCTCATTTTTCAGAAAAATCCACCCAAACCTGATACCCCTCAATTTTGTCCCAATCTGGTGACATATTTTTTAATACTGGCGTGTTCTGCAAAATAGCCACTGTGTGAATACGCGAGTGACTAACGTATATTCATTGCTAATTCGTGAAAGATCTAATGCAGTAGTACATTCAATATTCACTGGATCAACATGACCCATGTAAATATGCTTGAGAGAAATTCAACATCACAGCAAAACGCTATTTTCATGTGGACTCGTTCTATGGGTAATGGCCAATGGACACTAATTGGTGTCTTACGCTAGTTCACAGGTTAAGTTAGGCATGGTAGCTCAGCAGCAGAATGCCAGACTGTCAATCAAGATGACCACTGTTTAGATCCACTTTCAACACTTGGACAATAACATTCATTGTACTCTGCCAGTGTCTTCTGGATGAGGCACTAAGCCACTGGTCCCCACTGCCTAGCATCCACTACAGGTGAAGTAAAACATCCGATGCAGGAAGTCGAAAAACAGCACTCAAATTACGAACTCCATTTCTGACTTAGTAAATACATTTTGGCGGGCAGTATGCCTTCACCAAATGTATTCAAGTATTACGCAAATTATCTTTTAAAAACGAGAAGCAGACAATCCTTTTTCAGCTGTCTTACACAATAGTTTAGTTCATGTAAGACAGTTTAACAAACAATTCAGTCCAGTGTACAGGTTGTTGTCACGCTGAGATGTCTGGATTAGCCAATGAAACAAGGCTGACAAGAAGCCCCAGGCTGCCCTGGATCAGCCAGTGACACAAGGCCCATTGGAAGCCCCAGACTGCCCTGGATTAGCCAATGAAAGAAGGCCCACTAAGAAGCCCCAGACTGGCCTGGACTAGCCAATGACACAAGGCCTTCTATGAAGTCCCAGACTGCCCAGGATTAGCCAGTGAAACAAGGCCCACTGGAAATCCCAAGCTGCCGTGGATTAGCCAATGACAGAAGGCCCACAAGAAGCCCCAGATAGCCCTGGATTAGCCAGTGACACACAGCCCTCTAGGAAGCACGAACATGCTCTGGATTAGCCAATGACACAAGGCCCACTGGGAAACACCAGACTGCCCTTGATTAGCCAATAAAACAAGACCCACTAGAAGACCCAGTCTGCCCTGGATTAGCCAATGAAACAAGGCCTACTAGGAAGCTCCAGACTGCTGTTGATTAGCCAATGAAACAAGGCCCACTAGGAAGCTCCAGACTGCCGTTGATTAGCCAATGAAACAAGGCCCACTAGAAGCTCCAGTCTGCCCCAATGAGCTCACCGAGGAATGTGTCCTCTGCTCCCCGCAGTAACTGGTAGAAGATGTGGAAGTTACGCTCTCCCTCACTCTGCTCCACCACTCGACTCTGTAACAGAACACACAGTTCTGTAACACAATACACAGCTCTGTAACACAACACACGGCTCAGTAACACAACACACAGCTCTGTAACATAACACACGGCTCTGTAACACAACGCACGGCTCTGTAACACAACACACGGCTCTGTAACACACACATGGTTCTGTAACACAACACACAGCTCTATAACACAACACAACTCCGTAACACAACACATGGCTCCGTAACACATACACAGCTGTGTAACACAACACACAGCTGTGTAGCACAACGCACAGCCCTGTAACACAACACTCACCTCTGTAACACATGTAACATAACACATGGGTATATATATATATAACTTAAGTTTAGTTTACATATAATATTGACACCTGGTCAATGTAACACAACACATGACTCTGTAACAGAACAAATGGCTCTGTAACATAACATACAGCTCTTCAACTCAAAACAAAATTCCAAAACACAACACCATTCAATGTAACAGAACACGAGGTTCTGTAACAAAACACATAGTCAGTGATTCCATCACAAAACACATGGTCAATGGTTCCATCACAAAACACATGGCCAATGATTCCATCACAAAACACATGGTCAATGATTCCATCACAAAACACATAGTCAATGATTCCATCACAAAACACATGGCCAACGATTCCATCACAAAACACATAGTCAATGATTCCATCACAAAACACATGGCCAACGATTCTATCACAAAACACATGGCCAACGATTCCATCACAAAACACACGGTCAACGATTCCATCAAAAAACATATGGTCAACGATTCCATCACAAAACACATGGTCAATGATTCCATCACAAAACACATGGTCAATGATTCCATCACAAAACACATGGTCAATGATTCCATCACAAAACACATGGTCAATGAAGCACAATACACAGACATCAGTTGTTGTGACACAGTCCCAGCCAGTTGTTGTGACACAGTCCCAGCCAGTTGTTGTGACACAGTCCCAGCCAGTTGTTGTGACACAGTCCCAGCCAGTTGCAACAACACACAAACAGTGTCAAACATAACTTAGCAGAGTCTAACGTAACATAACACAGATTGAAATGTTACATTGTACGTATGTTATATGCCATAAGCAGTTAATTACACGTTCATCATAAACAAAACAGCTACCCGGTATATTTAGTTAAACTAGAAAGTTTCTTTTGCAAGATCCTAAATCACTTTGAAGAATAAAAAAACATGGCATCATGACAGTTTATTATGTACTAACTTTCTGCAGAGAAACAGCATTTCAACCAACCTTTTCTAACAAGTCTGTTTCCACGGGGAGCATGAAACAGAGAGAAGATATTGCAATAATCATATCTTGTGGCCATCTCAATGTGTTATATTAATGGTGTTAGTGTCTGTGAACATGCATGCATGCATGGGCAGACCTCAAGTGTGTGTGGGCATGCATTTGTGCGTGTGTGTGTGTGTGCGTGCATGCGTGAGTGTGCATGTGAGAGTTTGTGTATGTGTGTGTGCATGCATGCGTGCGTGGGTGTGTACGTGCATGTGTGCGTGTGAGTGCGTGTGCATGCGTGCATGCGTGGATGTGTACGTGCATGTGTGCGTGTGAGTGTGTGTGCGTGTGTATGTGTGCGAGAGTGCGTGTGCGTATGCGTGTGTGTGTGCATGTGAGTGTTTGTGTGTGTGCATGCGTGCGTGCATGAGTGTGTACATGCATGTGTGCATGTGTGCATGTGTGTGCGTGTGTGTGTGTATGCATGTGTGCGTGTGAGTGTTTGTGTGTGTGTGTGAGTGCATGTGTGAGTGTTTGTGTGAGTGCATGTGTACGTATGAGTGTGTGTGCATGTGTGTGTGTGCGTGTGTGCATGTGTGCGTGTATGTGTGAGTGTGTGTGCATGTGTGTGTGTGCGTATGTGCATGTGTGCGTGTGTGTGTGTGTGTGTGCGTGTGAGTGTGTGTGCGTGTGTGCGTGTGTGCGTGTGTGCGTATGTGCATGTGTACATGCGGGCCTAACACATATGTGCAAGGATGTGTAGTTTACCTGCAAGCATAGCTTATTTCCATTTAAACATGTTACAATAATGACATGTTACAATAATGACATGTTACAATAATGACATGTTACAATAATGACATGAAGCTGCTCTGTGTTGTACAATGCAATGTCCTAAACAAACTAAGTACCCACAAATGGAACATGAATGGAAAAGCATTTGTTTTGCACTACAATGTTTTGTAGAAAAAACAAATACCCCATACAAGCACTCTAGTACAAGCACTCTAGTAAGGTAAACATAATTCTATCCAGGCAGGATGTTTATCTACTTTTTTAATGTTTGTGAGAGAGAGCCATCTCTGCTGATCACATGGAATGTATGGAACGATTCTTACTTGATAAGCCATACCAGAATAATATTTATGTTTCCTGTTATTCAATCTAAAATTGCAGGGTAGATAGGTAGGATAGGTTTCCTCTTGTTCACTATTGTCTCTGCATGGGCAGAAATATTTTAGTGTAGGAACCTGGAAAGCATCTGAGTATTTTCTTGGTCATTTGTTGTTGTTGTTTATGTAAAATACTGAATGTTTTCTAACATTTGGTAATTATTGCTGTCACGACTGTCAACTACCAAGGCATCCCGTCATGACTGTCAACTACCAAGGCATCCCATCATGGACTGTCAACTACCAAGGCATCCCGTCATGGACTGGCAGTTTTGTTAGTGTTAATAACTCACAGTTTGTTATGGCGCCTCCTACTGGGTCTCCTTTGAAGTCAAATTCTATGTCCATGTACTTCCCCTGCAAACAAACACTTAGTCAGTCAGCGAGTACTGTAACGATAGAGTCAGTCCGCGAGTACTGTAACAATTGAGTCAGTCAGCGAGTACTGTAACGACAGTCAGTGAGCAAGTACTGTAACGTCAGAGTCAGTGAGCGAGTACTGTAATGACAGTGACAGTCAGCGAGTACTGTAACGACAGTGCCAGTCAGCGAGTACTGTAACGACTGACAATCAGCGATTACTGTAAAGACAGCGTCAGTCAGCGAGTACTGTAACGACAGGGCCAGTCAGCGAGTACTGTAATGACAGGTCCAGTCAGCAAGTACTGTAACGACAGGGCCAGTCAGCGAGTACTGTAACAACAGGGCCAGCCAGCGAGTACTGTAATGACAGGGCCAGTCAGTGAGTACTGCAATGACAGGGCCAGTCAGCGAGTACTGTAACGACAGGGTCAGTCAGTGAGTACTGCAATGACAGGGCCAGTCAGCGAGTACTGTAACGACAGGGCCAGCCAGCGAGTACTGTAATGACAGGGCCAGTCAGCGAGTACTGTAATGACTGGGCCAGTCAGCGAGTACTGTAATGACAGGGCCAGTCAGCGAATACTGTAACGACAGACCCAGTCAGTGAGTAGTGTAACGGCAGAGCCAGTCAGTGAGTACTGTAATGACAGGGCCAGTCAGTGAGTACTGTAACGACAGAGCCAGTCAGTGAGTACTGTAACGACAGGGCCAGTCAGCGAGCACTGTAACGATCGGGCCAGTCAGCGAGTACTGTAACGACCAGGCCAGTCTGCGAATACTGTAACGACAGGGCCAGTCAGTGAGTATTGTAACGACCGGGCCAGTCAGCAAGTATTGTAACGACAGGGCCAGTCAGTGAGTACTGCAATGACAGGACCAGTCAGCGAGTACTGTAATGACAGGGCCAGTCAGCGAGTACTGTAACGACCGGGCCAGTCAGCGAGCACTGTAACGATTGGGCCAGTCAGCGAGTATTGTAATGACCGGGCCAGTCAGCAAGTACTGTAACGACAGGGCCAGTCAGTGAGTACTGCAATGACAGGACCAGTCAGCGAGTACTGTAATGACAGGGCCAGTCAGCGAGTACTGTAACGACCGGGCCAGTCAGCGAGCACTGTAACGATTGGGCCAGTCAGCGAGTATTGTAATGACCGGGCCAGTCAGCAAGTACTGTAACGACAGGGCCAGTCAGTGAGTACTGCAATGACAGGACCAGTCAGCGAGTACTGTAATGACAGGGCCAGTCAGCGAGTACTGTAACGACCGGGCCAGTCAGCGAGCACTGTAACGATCGGGCCAGTCAGCGAATATTGTAATGACCAGGCCAGTCTGCGAGTACTGTAATGACAGGGCCAGTCAGTGAGTATTGTAACGACCGGGCCAGTCAGCGAGTACTGTAACGACAGAGCCAGTCAGTGAGTACTATAACAACAGGGCCAGTCAGTGAGTACTGTAACGACAGAGCCAGTCAGCAAGTACTGTAACGACAGGGCCAGTCAGAGAGTACTGTAACGACAAAACCAGTCAGCGAGTACTGTAACGACAGAGTCAGTCATTGAGTATCCGGACACTGTGTTTTTAGACACGTTAAAAATCCTCAAAAGTAAATATTTTCTGTACTTCTGTATTTCCTGTAATGTTTTGGACACCTAAAGTAGTTTGTTGTAGTCTATGTTTTAGTTCACCCATTTATGGTTCGTGTCTGGACACAAACAGTTCAAAGTGACGATATGTTTTACGACACCAAAAATCTTTTTTTACTGTATGGTTTCAGAGGCTTATTATTTTTACGTGTCCAAATACATACAGTTCATAGTGGCTGTACGTTTTCAAACACTAATAACATTTGTTTAAACTGTATGTTTGTGGACAGCTGAAAATTTAATTACAGGGTGTACACAGAGAGAGATCCCATACAGCACTTATGATACTTAACATCATAATTATAGAATCAAGCAGTAATGTCAACATTCTCATTGCATTTTCTATACCTCATTACAAGACACCATTATCCTATGTATCATAATCATGTATTTAATCACTGCATGTCTGGCAAAATAGTTAACTTTCAAAGTAGGGATTAAACATGTAACTTATAGAAAATGTTTTCTTTAACACCTCTAATAAAACTTCGTTGGCAGACACAAGAAATATGACACTGGCACGGGTAGTTCGCTAAAGAAAGCATCGTATGATATGTGCGACTTACGAAACGTGACGAATTGTCATTCCGGTGGGTCTTTGCATTGCCGTAGGCTGAAACACAACAAACCAATTGTCAGGATCATATATCTTCAACATTACATTGCCTATCGCAAGTCAGTAGTTAAATAAATTTTATGAACAACTGTCACTAGGTGGCAGTACTAGTGGGACAGAACGATGGCAGATGACAGACAAACAAATTTGTTGATGAAAATGTATGCACCAGTTCATAATAATCGCCACAGGAAATGTACCGATGCATTTGATATTAAGGTATGATTACCTTTCATTAGTAGCCAGTTAACTGTGATGTTAAAAACACATTCAAAACAATTACACTGTGGAAGTTTGCTTAGTATAACATTATGTAATGTTCTTCCCTTGTTGTGCGCATTATGTTATTATATAGGATTTGTCTTAATTTGATTTGTATTGTATTGTAATGAGTTACAATAAATTTGATTTGATTTGATTTACGGTCACCTCAGTAATACAGCCACCTCACAATTAAGGTCACCCTAGAACAGTCCTAAATTATGTCCACATACAGTAAAGCATAGGATATTAACCCCGCCAATGTGGTCACCTCGCTATTCAGGTCACTTTTGTCCAGTCCCAAAGGTGACCTTAATAGGGAGGTTCCACTGTATATGCCTTCTGGACCATTCTGTCAATGGCAAATTGTCATCCTCACCTTCCTATATCAGCTAATACAAAACAATGTTGTTGAAACTGTACAACATTTCACAAGACTGTCACAAGCAACAAGTTCCAGGTAGCAAGTGAACAGGAAACAATTGACTTAGTCAGAGTTCACAAAAATAGCAACAAAGAAATCTTGAAACCCATACATAATTTGGATATTTTAAAGCTAGAATTCTGACATTACTAAAACTTGAATACTATATTAACAGCAAACTGTAAATAAGAAGGCTGGGAACAAAACTGGTTTAAGAGGATACATGACATCACTTATCAACGACTACAGATCAAACAGATGAATGGTGGATATGCTAGCTAAGAGATTAAGCATAAATATCCTTGTAATTATGTCTGACCGTATAGTGATGTTAAACTAGTGTTTAATGATATCAAGCTAGTTCTGAGACGACCCCCACAACTTACTTTAACAAAAAGGGAAAGTTACCTAAGTACAACACACCCAATCCTAAAGGGCAAAAAATCTTCTGGCCCAGACCCTGTTAACCGAGGCATTCAAACAGAATCTTGATTTCTCTGAGAAGCATTCAACTGTATCACGATCTTTAACAAAGATTTAACAAGATTGCCACCCAGAGAATTAACTCTAGATGGCAGGTGGACAAGGAAACCTGGCTTATCAAGAGGCCAACCCGTTTTATCTATACAATCAATGACATACAGACAATTCAATCATACAATTCCATTGTGGCCCCTGGTTTCTTACAGCTGAGGGAACTAGGGCGATTGTCTAGACATCATATGACTACAAATGACTCCAGAACCTAAACTTCCACAAGAGACATCTGTTATGACTACAGAGGACCAGGACACCATGACGCTTATATATTTTGAAAGTATCAGAGGCTCTGATGCACTTAAAGGTGTCTCCTCAATTTCTCTCATTTAAAATTCAATTTGTGAAAAAGCAAACCTACCTAGTATCCACTACAATATGCTAGTTTGTTTGTGCAATCATTTCTATAGTTTCGGTGAAATGAAATATTAACTTATTTAATGTTGGACCAAGCATTAATTCAAGTAAAGTGACTCTAATAATTTGAATCATCGTGTGAATGCATGATGCAGCGTTTCTATGATGGTATTTTGACATTTCTTGCTTTCTTAAAAACCACATGGCTGACAAGTGCAATGGTTTGAAGGCTAACCGTCGGCTTTGTGAAGTTACCAGACGTAACGATCAAAATAAAGTCTTTCAACTGGACTCATGTTGAACCAAACCAGTTGAGGAAGCAGCTTTAACCACAAAATTAATGCTGTTGTAACAATATCAAAAGGGTACATAATTACTGTAATGTAGACATTTTGACATCGACAGAAAAAAGCCCTTTTAAATTATGACAACACAAAAAATAACACTGCTTGCCCAAGAAGACTTGTTCAAGCATACAGATGTGGACACCCACGATCACATCCATACTAAATGTCACAGAGGCGACACGCAATAAATATTTCTCTCTACCGGCTTCAGTCAACATTATTCACCCTGTAGGGTGCCACAACAAACCCCACGGCACCCACCTTCTAGTACATGGTTGGACCGCACAGACCTGCCTACCCCAAAAACTTCCTGTCAGTAATCCATCTTCCATTTACACTGATTTTCAGGAATATAGGCTTGCTGTCAGTAATAGTTCAGAACTGTGTCAGGTATTGTCAGGAAAAAAACACCACTGTCAGTAATACTTTAATACTGTGACTATGACGATAGTTGCACCCAAAACATAATTATAAACTATGAGGAGTTTTGAAGCGTTCAGTTAACAAGGTAAGGTAGATGTTCATAACCAGCATTGGTGGATATCAAACGTGAAGAAGCGTAACTGTAATGAAATGCGTCTATACACATTGTAATTCTGATTTTATGTAAATTTAAAAAAATGCTGACTACAAAAACATGACAAATTATAACAATGTGTCACGTCATTGTCTATTAGTGGTGTCATTACGATTAATATTAGTAGCCGGTATACCTAGGGCCAGGCTACAGACTACACAGTATAGTAGCTTGCCTTGACTAGATCAAAGACAAACACAAACTTGACAAAGTCGTGCCGGGGGAAGGCAAAACGATTACGTTACGCTAGTCATCGTCTAGTCTACTCAACTCGAGTATATAAGCATATCCTTGTAAATGATAAACTAAACTCAATAAATACACTAACTTAGTCTTAGTACAGTCAGTTGGCCTGACACTACAAGTACAACACTCACTACTCTGTCACTAGTACTACTCTATGTTCTAACGACGTAGTCAGTACCTCCAATCATCCCGGCCACCAGTGACCATGTGAAATAGAAAAATAAATTTCGCATATATACGGCAGTATGTAAAGCCGACCCCCTTCTTTAAACTTGACAATACGGGCCATGTCTGCGTGCATGCTGTTATAAACGTTTGCAGCACACGTTTCTTCTTGGCTGGTAGTGGTGCCGTTTAGATCCCCGCCACCATTTCGTGCCGCGTGAGTCGTGACTTCTTGTTTGAGCGCCATGAGCGCGGAAATACGAATTTGTCGTAACGCTGTTTCCTACTGGTCAGATTACGACAAGCAGCAGCGAATGAAAAACCATGTCACAACAAACAGTGTATATATGCTGCCACCTACTGAATAAAGTGAAGCTAAATTTTAGGAGCATGGATGTGATTGACGTTCATTGTGACAATGAAAGAATCCGTAATAATTTCATCCCTCGCCGTAATACTGTAATTTGAGGTGTATTTCCGGAATGATTCCGGACAATCCGGAATGGTAGGCAGGTCTGGACTGCAGTAGCTTATTCACCCTGTAGGGTGCCAAAATAACCCCCCAGCACCCACCTTCTAGTACGGGGTTGGACTGCAGTAGTTGTTCCTTCACCCTGTCGATGTCACGTCCTTTGCCCGACGCCGCTGCCACATACTGCATGATCACCTTGCTGGCCTCTGTCACACAACCACACCGGAACATCACAACACTGGTGGCAATGTTACATACTACTGTTTATATCCTTGCCAAGTAAATGTTTTGTTTACAAAATTAAGGTTTAAAGCAGGAAGCTGTTTGCTGGTACTCCAGGGTTGGTTTAGTACTTAGGAAAAAAACATTCAAACCATCCAGTCCACACATCACTGTACATGTCTGTGTCTTAGGCAATTTCTGGACTTGTTAACTTTGTCAGCTTTTAAATTATACTTTGTCCAGGATTTCTCGATGTTTGGGAGACAATTTTTCTTTTTTTGAAGGTTGTATATCATTTACAATATTTTTATTGACAGAATAAGCAGTTAAAAGGTCATATTTTTTGTTGATAGGCCACATTGATTGCATTTGAATTTATTTATTTATTCCAGCATCCATTATTTTGTTTGGTTGGGATGGGCAGTATCACATAAGGAAAGTATGACAAATCTATTTTCCTACCTGAATATCCTTGTGACAGGCACTTGTTCTTCCTATCCAACTCTCCCCTGTGACATACACCTGTCTTTTCTGCCCCACTCTCCCCTAGTATACATGTCTTCTCTGCCCCACTTTCCCCTATGATATATAATAATAATAATAATAATAAGTCAACTTGTAGAGCGCCATAAATCTAGACAAAAGTACATTCGAAACCAATACTGCCCCTGTTTTTCCTGCCCGCACTCCCCTATGATACACACCTGTCTTTCCGGCCCCGCTCTCCCCTGATATAATGACGCACTGGTCAAGGTTGTGGTCGCGCATCTCGCGATAGGCATCATCCACCACGGCGTAGCTACAAACAGACACAGCTGCTGAACAACTCAACCAGCACACGACAATCAATACATGTTATTAATGGTGACATATCTGCCACCCTCAATGTGGCACGCACAAATAAACCAGGAGTAAACCAATAAAATAGACCCGCAGCTGGTAAAGAGTGAATCCTGCACGACTGTTTCCCCGGATGATGCACAGTTTTAGAATTTTTTTACACATTTCAGAAAACAGAATGAATATTTACTTGTAAAGGAACAAGAGGCATCATAATTATGTTGATTCTAGAGTCCGAAAACATATTTCATATTTTACATACAATCACACATTCAATTGCATTTATACTAACATATGTATCAAGCAAAATAAGAAATATGTTTAACTGTAAACTATAGTAATAGCATTGTTTTATATAGTGCATTTCCTAAACAGCCCAATGCACTTTACCAAATTGTGAATCTTAATGGGTGAAATACTAAAAAACAGCACATATACACAAAAATCCTAAACTAAAATTATACATTTATAATCTAAACCAGATGGAAGTGTGTCCACAATATCTCTGTTGAGTGTAATAATCCAAACAGCCCAAGTACATACATACCCCTGTCATAGCTTTAGCTAGACCCAACCACCCGTCTTTTGGATGAGCTCATTTTTGGACGAGTTCATTTTGGATGGGTGGAAATTTGAGCCAAGAGGCTAAACAAATTTACAATATTGACTCTCTCTGTTACTTATATGTCCATTATACTTTTAAAATGTGTGTCGCTTGTGTATGCATGCATTATTGTATACATAATGTACGTTTGGATTGGATTGTACGTGTGTGTGTGCAGACTCGCATATATAGAGTGTACTGGGGCATTTTGGACTGGAAAAATGTGATCGTGCATAAACTTAAAGGCATGACCCCTGCCCATCCCACCCCATTGTGTCCCCCCCCCCGCCCCGCCTGTCCTTCCGAGCATACTTACATGTGTGGCGGTAGTTCATAAATGTTGCGGCTGCGATACTCAAAGATGACATCCTGGGAGTAGAGAGGCAGCTTTCTGTAGGGGTTCACCGAGATCACTACACTGCCTATGTACGTCTGCAACAAAACATCATAATAATAATTATTTTTCATAAAGTGCCATTTCTAATCAAATGCTCAAAGCGCTGTACAAAATCTAATTAACATAAAACGTTAAAATGAAGCATAAATATGAGCAAAATTTTCAAATAAAATGTAAATCGAGTCAAATCATGATGTAACAATTATAAGAAAAGTATTACATCTGGTGTTGGGAATCAGTCTGATTTTTATAATCGATCATCAGTTTTAATCGATCGATGACTGATTATATAATCGGTTTGCTATTCCAGAAAATATCACTAGGTGGCAGAACTAGTGCGACACAACGATGGCAGATGACGCAAACATATGAATTATTCAACAAAAATGTATGCACAGGTTCGCAATAATCACTATAGGAAATGTATCGAATGTATTAGTGTGTATTATTGCATACATAAGTATTTGTGTGTGCGTGCGTGCGTGCATGTGTGTGTGGTGTGGTGTGTATATGTATATATACATACACATATATATATATATATACATATATATATATATATATACACAGTGTATATATATATACATATGCACATTTGGACTGGATTGAATATGTGCGCATGCAGCAGACACACATAACTACTGGGACATTTTTTGATTGGTAAAATTTAATCCTGCATAAAGACCTGTATGTTCTGACATGACAGTTCACTTTAATACAACAATGCAGCCTACATGTGACCAATTATTTTCACGAACATAAAATCTTTCAAGTATTTTAGACAAGTATTGGAGAAACTTACGTAAATCTCGTCATGGTTGAATCGTTCCTGCAGGTTGCTGAGGAATGAGTCTTCATCAAGAGTGTCAAGTAGACACATGTCCGTCACTCCAACAAGCCCCGCCCCCAGCCCTGACCCCACCCCTGGTTGGAGCGCCATCCTCCATGCACCTGAGGAAACAACAATGACTGTGAGACATACATATGCAGATGAGTTCTTTTAGACATATCCAATACCTGAATTTTTACCTCGTTAGAGGCTTTCGTTGACGTGACACACCAACTTCTTCAGTACATGTGACGTATGATGTCATCATACATGTGAGATAGTTCGTAAGCCTCTACAAGGTAAAAATTCATGTATTGGATATGTCTAAAAGAACTCATTTGCATAGAAATGAACTATCTTGAAGATTGTTCAGCAACATGAGACATACAATTGTCATAGAAATGAACTATCCTGAAGAATGTTCAGCAACATGAGACATACAATTGTCATAGAAATGAACTATCCTGAAGAATGTTCAGCAACATGAAACATACAATTGTCATAGAAATGAATTATCCTGAAGAATGTTCAGCAACATGAGACATACAATTGTCATAGAAATGAACTATCTTGAAGAAGGTTCAGCAACATGAGACATACAATTATCATAGAAATGAACTATCCTGAAGAATGTTCAGCAACATGAGACATACAATTGTCATTGAAATGAACTATCCTGAAGAATGTTCAGCAACATGAGACATACAATTGTCATAGAAATGAACTATCCTAAAGAATGTTCAGCAACATGAGACATACAATTGTCACAGAAATGAACTATCCTAAAGAATGTTCAGCAACATGAGACATACAATTGTCATAGAAATTAACTATCCTAAAGAATGTTCAGCAACATGAGACATACAATTGTCATAGAAATTAACTATCCTGAAGAATGTTCAGCAACATGAGACATACAATTGTCATAGAAATTAACTATCCTGAAGAATGTTCAGCAAAATGAGACATACAATTGTCATAGAAATGAACTATCCTGAAGAACGTTCAGCAACATGAGATATACAATTGTCATAGAAATGAACTATCCTGAAGAATGTTCAGCAACATGAGACATACAATTGTCATAGAAATGAATTATCCTGAAGAATGTTCAGCAACATGAGACATACAATTGTCATAGAAATGAACTATCTTGAAGAAGGTTCAGCAACATAAGACATACAATTGTCATAGAAATGAACTATCCTGAAGAATGTTCAGCAACATGAGACATACAATTGTCATTGAAATGAACTATCCTGAAGAATGTTCAGCAACATGAGACATACAATTGTCATAGAAATGAACTATCCTAAAGAATGTTCAGCAACATGAGACATACAATTGTCACAGAAATGAACTATCCTAAAGAATGTTCAGCAACATGAGACATACAATTATCATAGAAATTAACTATCCTAAAGAATGTTTAGCAACATGAGACATACAATTGTCATAGAAATTAACTATCCTGAAGAATGTTCAGCAACATGAGACATACAATTGTCATAGAAATTAACTATCCTGAAGAATGTTCAGCAAAATGAGACATACAATTGTCATAGAAATGAACTATCCTGAAGAACGTTCAGCATCATGAGATATACAATTGTCATAGAAATGAACTATCCTGAAGAATGTTCAGCAACATGAGACATACAATTGTCATAGAAATGAACTATCCTGAAGAACGTTCAGCAAAATGAGACATACAATTGTCATAGAAATGAACTATCCTGAAGAACGTTCAGCAACATGAGACATACAATTGTCATAGAAATTAACTATCCTGAAGAATGTTCAGCAACATGAGACATACAACTGTCATAGAAATGAACTATCCTGAAGAATGTTCAGCAACATGAGACATACAATTGTCATAGAAATTAACTATCCTGAAGAACGTTCAGCAACATGAGACATACAATTGTCATAGAAATTAACTATCCTGAAGAATGTTCAGCAACATGAGACATACAACTGTCATAGAAATGAACTATCCTGAAGAATGTTCAGCAACATGAAACATACAATTGTCATAGAAATGAACTATCCTGAAGAATGTTCAGCAACATGAGACATACAATTGTCATAGAAATGAACTATCTTGAAGAAGGTTCAGCAACATAAGACATACAATTAACATAGAAATGAACTATCCTGAAGAATGTTCAGCAACATGAGACATACAATTGTCATTGAAATGAACTATCCTGAAGAATGTTCAGCAACATGAGACATACAATTGTCATAGAAATTAACTATCCTAAAGAATGTTCAGCAACATGAGACATACAATTGTCATAGAAATTAACTATCCTGAAGAATGTTCAGCAACATGAGACATACAATTGTCACAGAAATTAACTATCCTAAAGAATGTTCAGCAACATTAGACATACAATTGTCATAGAAATGAACTATCCTGAAGAATGTTCAGCAACATTAGACATACAATTGTCATAGAAATTAACTATCCTGAAGAATGTTCAGCAACATGAGACATACAATTGTCATAGAAATGAACTATCCTGAAGAATGTTCAGCAACATGAGACATACAATTGTCATAGAAATGAACTATCCTAAAGAATGTTCAGCAACATGAGACATACAATTGTCATAGAAATTAACTATCCTGAAGAATGTTCAGCAACATTAGACATACAATTGTCATAGAAATGAACTATCCTGAAGAATGTTCAGCAACATGAGACATACAATTGTCATAGAAATTAACTATCCTGAAGAATGTTCAGCAAAATGAGACATACAATTGTCATAGAAATGAACTATCCTGAAGAACGTTCAGCAACATGAGATATACAATTGTCATAGAAATGAACTATCCTGAAGAATGTTCAGCAACATGAGACATACAATTGTCATAGAAATGAATTATCCTGAAGAATGTTCAGCAACATGAGACATACAATTGTCATAGAAATGAACTATCTTGAAGAAGGTTCAGCAACATAAGACATACAATTGTCATAGAAATGAACTATCCTGAAGAATGTTCAGCAACATGAGACATACAATTGTCATAGAAATGAACTATCCTAAAGAATGTTCAGCAACATGAGACATACAATTGTCACAGAAATGAACTATCCTAAAGAATGTTCAGCAACATGAGACATACAATTATCATAGAAATTAACTATCCTAAAGAATGTTTAGCAACATGAGACATACAATTGTCATAGAAATTAACTATCCTGAAGAATGTTCAGCAACATGAGACATACAATTGTCATAGAAATTAACTATCCTGAAGAATGTTCAGCAAAATGAGACATACAATTGTCATAGAAATGAACTATCCTGAAGAACGTTCAGCAACATGAGATATACAATTGTCATAGAAATGAACTATCCTGAAGAATGTTCAGCAACATGAGACATACAATTGTCATAGAAATGAACTATCCTGAAGAACGTTCAGCAAAATGAGACATACAATTGTCATAGAAATGAACTATCCTGAAGAACGTTCAGCAACATGAGACATACAATTGTCATATAAATTAACTATCCTGAAGAATGTTCAGCAACATGAGACATACAACTGTCATAGAAATGAACTATCCTGAAGAATGTTCAGCAACATGAGACATACAATTGTCATAGAAATTAACTATCCTGAAGAACGTTCAGCAACATGAGACATACAATTGTCATAGAAATTAACTATCCTGAAGAATGTTCAGCAACATGAGACATACAACTGTCATAGAAATGAACTATCCTGAAGAATGTTCAGCAACATGAGACATACAATTGTCATAGAAATGAACTATCCTGAAGAATGTTCAGCAACATGAAACATACAATTGTCATAGAAATGAACTATCCTGAAGAATGTTCAGCAACATGAGACATACAATTGTCATAGAAATGAACTATCTTGAAGAAGGTTCAGCAACATAAGACATACAATTAACATAGAAATGAACTATCCTGAAGAATGTTCAGCAACATGAGACATACAATTGTCATTGAAATGAACTATCCTGAAGAATGTTCAGCAACATGAGACATACAATTGTCATAGAAATTAACTATCCTAAAGAATGTTCAGCAACATGAGACATACAATTGTCATAGAAATGAACTATCCTGAAGAATGTTCAGCAACATGAGACATACAATTGTCACAGAAATTAACTATCCTAAAGAATGTTCAGCAACATTAGACATACAATTGTCATAGAAATGAACTATCCTGAAGAATGTTCAGCAACATTAGACATACAATTGTCATAGAAATTAACTATCCTGAAGAATGTTCAGCAACATGAGACATACAATTGTCATAGAAATGAACTATCCTGAAGAATGTTCAGCAACATGAGACATACAATTTTCATAGAAATGAACTATCCTAAAGAATGTTCAGCAACATGAGACATACAATTGTCATAGAAATGAACTATCCTGAAGAATGTTCAGCAACATGAGACATACAATTGTCATAGAAATGAACTATCCTGAAGAATGTTCAGCAACATGAGACATACAATTGTCATAGAAATTAACTATCCTGAAGAATGTTCAGCAACATGAGACATACAATTGTCATAGAAATGAACTATCCTGAAGAACGTTCAGCAACATGAGACATACAATTGTCAAAGAAATGAACTATCCTGAAGAATGTTCAGCAACATGAGACATACAACTGTCATAGAAATGAACTATCCTGAAGAATGTTCAACAACATGAGACATACAATTGTCATAGAAATGAACTATCCTGAAGAATGTTCAGCAACATGAGACATACAATTGTCATAGAAATGAACTATCCTAAAGAATGTTCAGCAACATGAGACATACAATTGTCATAGAAATTAACTATCCTGAAGAATGTTCAGCAACATTAGACATACAATTGTCATAGAAATGAACTATCCTGAAGAATGTTCAGCAACATGAGACATACAATTGTCATAGAAATTAACTATCCTGAAGAACGTTCAGCAACATGAGACATACAATTGTCATAGAAATTAACTATCCTGAAGAATGTTCAGCAACATGAGACATACAACTGTCATAGAAATGAACTATCCTGAAGAATGTTCAGCAACATGAGACATACAATTGTCATAGAAATGAACTATCCTGAAGAATGTTCAGCAACATGAAACATACAATTGTCATAGAAATGAACTATCCTGAAGAATGTTCAGCAACATGAGACATACAATTGTCATAGAAATGAACTATCCTGAAGAATGTTCAGCAACATTAGACATACAATTGTCATAGAAATGAACTATCCTGAAGAATGTTCAGCAACATTAGACGTATAATTGTCATAGAAATGAACTATCCTGAAGAACGTTCAGCAACATGAGACATACAATTGTCATAGAAATTAACTATCCTGAAGAACGTTCAGCAACATGAGACATACAATTGTCAAAGAAATGAACTATCCTGAAGAATGTTCAGCAACATGAGACATACAATTGTC
>CM034533.1:15940095-15989063 GCA_020002185.1 Paraescarpia echinospica | reverse complement strand
ACAATTGTCATAGAAATTAACTATCCTAAAGAATGTTCAGCAACATGAGACATACAATTGTCATAGAAATTAACTATCCTGAAGAATGTTCAGCAACATGAGACATACAATTGTCATAGAAATTAACTATCCTAAAGAATGTTCAGCAACATGAGACATACAATTGTCATAGAAATGAACTATCCTGAAGAAGGTTCAGCAACATGAGACATACAATTGTCATTGAAATGAACTATCCTGAAGAATGTTCAGCAACATGAGACATACAATTGTCATAGAAATTAACTATCCTGAAGAAGGTTCAGCAACATGAGACATACAATTGTCATTGAAATGAACTATCCTGAAGAATGTTCAGCAACATGAGACATACAATTGTCACTGAAATGAACTATCCTGAAGAATGTTCAGCAACATGAGACATACAATTGTCATAGAAATGAACTATCCTGAAGAATGTTCAGCACATATATAATTGTTTCAGAAAATGAACTATCCTTGAAGAACGTTCAGCATCATGAGATATAATTTTGTCATAGAAATGAACTATCCTGAATGTTCAGCAACATGAGACATACAATTGTCATAGAAATTCAATCCATCCTGAAAAATGTTCCTAGCAACATGAGACATACAATTGTCATAGAAATGAACTATCCTGAAGAATGTTCAGCAACATGAGACATACAATTGTCACAGAAATGAACTATCCTGAAGAATGTTCAGCAACATGAGACATACAATTGTAACAGAAATGAACTATCCTGAAGAATGTTCAGCAACATGAGACATACAATTGTCATAGAAATTAACTATCCTGAAGAATGTTCAGCAATATGAGACATACAATTGTCATAGAAATTAACTATCCTGAAGACTGTTCAGCAACATGAGACATACAATTGTCATAGAAATTAACTATCCTGAAGAATGTTCAGCAACATGAGACATACAATTGTCATAGAAATGAACTATCCTGATGAATGTTCAGCAACATTAGACATACAATTGTCATAGAAATGAACTATCCTGAAGAATGTTCAGCAACATTAGACGTACAATTGTCATAGAAATGAACTATCCTGAAGAACGTTCAGCAAAATGAGACATACAATTGTCATAGAAATGAACTATCCTGAAGAACGTTCAGCAACATGAGACATACAATTGTCAAAGAAATGAACTATCCTGAAGAATGTTCAGCAACATGAGACATACAACTGTCATAGAAATGAACTATCCTGAAGAATGTTCAGCTACATGAGACATACAATTGTCATAGAAATGAACTATCCTGAAGAATGTTCAGCAACATTAGACATACAATTGTCATAGAAATGAACTATCCTGAAGAATGTTCAGCAACATTAGACGTACAATTGTCATAGAAATGAACTATCCTGAAGAACGTTCAGCAACATGAGACATACAATTGTCATAGAAATTAACTATCCTGAAGAACGTTCAGCAACATGAGACATACAATTGTCAAAGAAATGAACTATCCTGAAGAATGTTCAGCAACATGAGACATACAACTGTCATAGAAATGAACTATCCTGAAGAATGTTCAGCAACATGAGACATACAATTGTCATAGAAATGAACTATCCTGAAGAATGTTCAGCAACATGAGACATACAATTGTCATAGAAATTAACTATCCTGAAGAACGTTCAGCAACATGAGACATACAATTGTCATAGAAATTAACTATCCTGAAGAATGTTCAGCAACATGAGACATACAACTGTCATAGAAATGAACTATCCTGAAGAATGTTCAGCAACATGAAACATACAATTGTCATAGAAATGAACTATCCTGAAGAATGTTCAGCAACATGAGACATACAATTGTCATAGAAATGAACTATCTTGAAGAAGGTTCAGCAACATAAGACATACAATTAACATAGAAATGAACTATCCTGAAGAATGTTCAGCAACATGAGACATACAATTGTCATTGAAATGAACTATCCTGAAGAATGTTCAGCAACATGAGACATACAATTGTCATAGAAATTAACTATCCTAAAGAATGTTCAGCAACATGAGACATACAATTGTCATAGAAATTAACTATCCTGAAGAATGTTCAGCAACATGAGACATACAATTGTCACAGAAATTAACTATCCTAAAGAATGTTCAGCAACATTAGACATACAATTGTCATAGAAATGAACTATCCTGAAGAAGGTTCAGCAACATTAGACATACAATTGTCATAGAAATGAACTATCCTGAAGAATGTTCAGCAACATGAGACATACAATTGTCATAGAAATGAACTATCCTGAAGAATGTTCAGCAACATGAGACATACAATTGTCATAGAAATGAACTATCCTAAAGAATGTTCAGCAACATGAGACATACAATTGTCATAGAAATTAACTATCCTGAAGAATGTTCAGCAACATTAGACATACAATTGTCATAGAAATGAACTATCCTGAAGAATGTTCAGCACATGAGACATACAATTGTTATAGAAATTAACTATCCTGAAGAATGTTCAGCAAAATGAGACATACAATTGTCATAGAAATGAACTATCCTGAAGAACGTTCAGCAACATGAGATATACAATTGTCATAGAAATGAACTATCCTGAAGAATGTTCAGCAACATGAGACATACAATTGTCATAGAAATGAATTATCCTGAAGAATGTTCAGCAACATGAGACATACAAATGTCATAGAAATGAACTATCTTGAAGAAGGTTCAGCAACATAAGACATACAATTGTCATAGAAATGAACTATCCTGAAGAATGTTCAGCAACATGAGACATACAATTGTCATTGAAATGAACTATCCTGAAGAATGTTCAGCAACATGAGACATACAATTGTCATAGAAATGAACTATCCTAAAGAATGTTCAGCAACATGAGACATACAATTGTCACAGAAATGAACTATCCTAAAGAATGTTCAGCAACATGAGACATACAATTGTCATAGAAATTAACTATCCTAAAGAATGTTCAGCAACATGAGACATACAATTGTCATAGAAATTAACTATCCTGAAGAATGTTCAGCAACATGAGACATACAATTGTCATAGAAATTAACTATCCTGAAGAATGTTCAGCAAAATGAGACATACAATTGTCATAGAAATGAACTATCCTGAAGAACGTTCAGCAACATGAGATATACAATTGTCATAGAAATGAACTATCCTGAAGAATGTTCAGCAACATGAGACATACAATTGTCATAGAAATGAACTATCCTGAAGAACGTTCAGCAAAATGAGACATACAATTGTCATAGAAATGAACTATCCTGAAGAACGTTCAGCAACATGAGACATACAATTGTCATAGAAATTAACTATCCTGAAGAATGTTCAGCAACATGAGACATACAACTGTCATAGAAATGAACTATCCTGAAGAATGTTCAGCAACATGAGACATACAATTGTCATAGAAATTAACTATCCTGAAGAACGTTCAGCAACATGAGACATACAATTGTCATAGAAATTAACTATCCTGAAGAATGTTCAGCAACATGAGACATACAACTGTCATAGAAATGAACTATCCTGAAGAATGTTCAGCAACATGAGACATACAATTGTCATAGAAATGAACTATCCTGAAGAATGTTCAGCAACATGAAACATACAATTGTCATAGAAATTAACTATCCTGAAGAATGTTCAGCAACATGAGACATACAATTGTCATAGAAATGAACTATCTTGAAGAAGGTTCAGCAACATAAGACATACAATTAACATAGAAATGAACTATCCTGAAGAATGTTCAGCAACATGAGACATACAATTGTCATTGAAATGAACTATCCTGAAGAATGTTCAGCAACATGAGACATACAATTGTCATAGAAATTAACTATCCTAAAGAATGTTCAGCAACATGAGACATACAATTGTCATAGAAATGAACTATCCTGAAGAATGTTCAGCAACATGAGACATACAATTGTCACAGAAATTAACTATCCTAAAGAATGTTCAGCAACATTAGACATACAATTGTCATAGAAATTAACTATCCTGAAGAATGTTCAGCAACATGAGACATACAACTGTCATAGAAATTAACTATCCTGAAGAATGTTCAGCAACATGAGACATACAATTGTCATAGAAATGAACTATCCTTGAAGAATGTTCAGCAACATGAAACATACAATTGTCATAGAAATTAACTATCCTGAAGAATGTTCAGCAACATGAGACATACAATTGTCATAGAAATGAACTATCTTGAAGAAGGTTCAGCAACAAGACATACACTAACATAGAAATGAACTATCCTGAAGAATGTTCAGCAACATGAGACATACAATTGTCATTGAAATGAACTATCCTGAAGAATGTTCAGCAACATGAGACATACAATTGTCATAGAAATTAACTATCCTAAAGAATGTTCAGCAACATGAGACATACAATTGTCATAGAAATTAACTATCCTGAAGAATGTTCAGCAACATGAGACATACAATTGTCACAGAAATTAACTATCCTAAAGAATGTTCAGCAACATTAGACATACAATTGTCATAGAAATGAACTATCCTGAAGAATGTTCAGCAACATTAGACATACAATTGTCATAGAAATGAACTATCCTGAAGAATGTTCAGCAACATGAGACATACAATTGTCATAGAAATGAACTATCCTAAAGAATGTTCAGCAACATGAGACATACAATTGTCATAGAAATGAACTATCCTAAAGAATGTTCAGCAACATGAGATATACAATTGTCATAGAAATTAACTATCCTGAAGAATGTTCAGCAACATTAGACATACAATTGTCATAGAAATTAACTATCCTGAAGAATGTTCAGCAACATGAGACATACAATTGTCATAGAAATTAACTATCCTGAAGAATGTTCAGCAACATGAGACATACAATTGTCATTGAAATGAACTATCCTGAAGAATGTTCAGCAACATGAGACATACAATTGTCATAGAAATTAACTATCCTAAAGAATGTTCAGCAACATGAGACATACAATTGTCATAGAAATGAACTATCCTGAAGAATGTTCAGCAACATGAGACATACAATTGTCACAGAAATTAACTATCCTAAAGAATGTTCAGCAACATTAGACATACAATTGTCATAGAAATTAACTATCCTGAAGAATGTTCAGCAACATGAGACATACAACTGTCATAGAAATGAACTATCCTGAAGAATGTTCAGCAACATGAGACATACAATTGTCATAGAAATGAACTATCCTGAAGAATGTTCAGCAACATGAAACATACAATTGTCATAGAAATTAACTATCCTGAAGAATGTTCAGCAACATGAGACATACAATTGTCATAGAAATGAACTATCTTGAAGAAGGTTCAGCAACATAAGACATACAATTAACATAGAAATGAACTATCCTGAAGAATGTTCAGCAACATGAGACATACAATTGTCATTGAAATGAACTATCCTGAAGAATGTTCAGCAACATGAGACATACAATTGTCATAGAAATTAACTATCCTAAAGAATGTTCAGCAACATGAGACATACAATTGTCATAGAAATTAACTATCCTGAAGAATGTTCAGCAACATGAGACATACAATTGTCACAGAAATTAACTATCCTAAAGAATGTTCAGCAACATTAGACATACAATTGTCATAGAAATGAACTATCCTGAAGAAGGTTCAGCAACATTAGACATACAATTGTCATAGAAATGAACTATCCTGAAGAATGTTCAGCAACATGAGACATACAATTGTCATAGAAATGAACTATCCTGAAGAATGTTCAGCAACATGAGACATACAATTGTCATAGAAATGAACTATCCTAAAGAATGTTCAGCAACATGAGACATACAATTGTCATAGAAATTAACTATCCTGAAGAATGTTCAGCAACATTAGACATACAATTGTCATAGAAATTAACTATCCTGAAGAATGTTCAGCAACATGAGACATACAATTGTCATAGAAATTAACTATCCTGAAGAATGTTCAGCAACATGAGACATACAATTGTCATTGAAATGAACTATCCTGAAGAATGTTCAGCAACATGAGACATACAATTGTCATAGAAATTAACTATCCTAAAGAATGTTCAGCAACATGAGACATACAATTGTCATAGAAATGAACTATCCTGAAGAATGTTCAGCAACATGAGACATACAATTGTCACAGAAATTAACTATCCTAAAGAATGTTCAGCAACATTAGACATACAATTGTCATAGAAATTAACTATCCTGAAGAATGTTCAGCAACATGAGACATACAACTGTCATAGAAATGAACTATCCTGAAGAATGTTCAGCAACATGAGACATACAATTGTCATAGAAATGAACTATCCTGAAGAATGTTCAGCAACATGAAACATACAATTGTCATAGAAATGAACTATCCTGAAGAATGTTCAGCAACATGAGACATACAATTGTCATAGAAATGAACTATCTTGAAGAAGGTTCAGCAACATAAGACATACAATTAACATAGAAATGAACTATCCTGAAGAATGTTCAGCAACATGAGACATACAATTGTCATTGAAATGAACTATCCTGAAGAATGTTCAGCAACATGAGACATACAATTGTCATAGAAATTAACTATCCTAAAGAATGTTCAGCAACATGAGACATACAATTGTCATAGAAATTAACTATCCTGAAGAATGTTCAGCAACATGAGACATACAATTGTCACAGAAATTAACTATCCTAAAGAATGTTCAGCAACATTAGACATACAATTGTCATAGAAATGAACTATCCTGAAGAATGTTCAGCAACATTAGACATACAATTGTCATAGAAATGAACTATCCTGAAGAATGTTCAGCAACATGAGACATACAATTGTCATAGAAATGAACTATCCTGAAGAATGTTCAGCAACATGAGACATACAATTGTCATAGAAATGAACTATCCTAAAGAATGTTCAGCAACATGAGACATACAATTGTCATAGAAATTAACTATCCTGAAGAATGTTCAGCAACATTAGACATACAATTGTCATAGAAATGAACTATCCTGAAGAATGTTCAGCACATGAGACATACAATTGTTATAGAAATTAACTATCCTGAAGAATGTTCAGCAAAATGAGACATACAATTGTCATAGAAATGAACTATCCTGAAGAACGTTCAGCAACATGAGATATACAATTGTCATAGAAATGAACTATCCTGAAGAATGTTCAGCAACATGAGACATACAATTGTCATAGAAATGAATTATCCTGAAGAATGTTCAGCAACATGAGACATACAATTGTCATAGAAATGAACTATCTTGAAGAAGGTTCAGCAACATAAGACATACAATTGTGATAGAAATGAACTATCCTGAAGAATGTTCAGCAACATGAGACATACAATTGTCATAGAAATGAACTATCCTAAAGAATGTTCAGCAACATGAGACATACAATTGTCACAGAAATGAACTATCCTAAAGAATGTTCAGCAACATGAGACATACAATTGTCATAGAAATTAACTATCCTAAAGAATGTTTAGCAACATGAGACATACAATTGTCATAGAAATTAACTATCCTGAAGAATGTTCAGCAACATGAGACATACAATTGTCATAGAAATTAACTATCCTGAAGAATGTTCAGCAAAATGAGACATACAATTGTCATAGAAATGAACTATCCTGAAGAACGTTCAGCAACATGAGATATACAATTGTCATAGAAATGAACTATCCTGAAGAATGTTCAGCAACATGAGACATACAATTGTCATAGAAATGAACTATCCTGAAGAACGTTCAGCAAAATGAGACATACAATTGTCATAGAAATGAACTATCCTGAAGAACGTTCAGCAACATGAGACATACAATTGTCATATAAATTAACTATCCTGAAGAATGTTCAGCAACATGAGACATACAACTGTCATAGAAATGAACTATCCTGAAGAATGTTCAGCAACATGAGACATACAATTGTCATAGAAATTAACTATCCTGAAGAACGTTCAGCAACATGAGACATACAATTGTCATAGAAATTAACTATCCTGAAGAATGTTCAGCAACATGAGACATACAACTGTCATAGAAATGAACTATCCTGAAGAATGTTCAGCAACATGAGACATACAATTGTCATAGAAATGAACTATCCTGAAGAATGTTCAGCAACATGAAACATACAATTGTCATAGAAATGAACTATCCTGAAGAATGTTCAGCAACATTAGACATACAATTGTCATAGAAATTAACTATCCTGAAGAATGTTCAGCAACATGAGACATACAATTGTCATAGAAATGAACTATCCTGAAGAATGTTCAGCAACATGAGACATACAATTTTCATAGAAATGAACTATCCTAAAGAATGTTCAGCAACATGAGACATACAATTGTCATAGAAATGAACTATCCTGAAGAATGTTCAGCAACATTAGACATACAATTGTCATAGAAATGAACTATCCTGAAGAATGTTCAGCAACATGAGACATACAATTGTCATAGAAATTAACTATCCTGAAGAATGTTCAGCAACATGAGACATACAATTTTCATAGAAATGAACTATCCTGAAGAATGTTCAGCAACATTAGACATACAATTGTCATAGAAATGAACTATCCTGAAGAATGTTCAGCAACATTAGACGTACAATTGTCATAGAAATGAACTATCCTGAAGAACGTTCAGCAAAATGAGACATACAATTGTCATAGAAATGAACTATCCTGAAGAACGTTCAGCAACATGAGACATACAATTGTCAAAGAAATGAACTATCCTGAAGAATGTTCAGCAACATGAGACATACAACTGTCATAGAAATGAACTATCCTGAAGAATGTTCAACAACATGAGACATACAATTGTCATAGAAATGAACTATCCTGAAGAATGTTCAGCAACATGAGACATACAATTGTCATAGAAATGAACTATCCTAAAGAATGTTCAGCAACATGAGACATACAATTGTCATAGAAATTAACTATCCTGAAGAATGTTCAGCAACATTAGACATACAATTGTCATAGAAATGAACTATCCTGAAGAATGTTCAGCAACATGAGACATACAATTGTCATAGAAATTAACTATCCTGAAGAACGTTCAGCAACATGAGACATACAATTGTCATAGAAATTAACTATCCTGAAGAATGTTCAGCAACATGAGACATACAACTGTCATAGAAATGAACTATCCTGAAGAATGTTCAGCAACATGAGACATACAATTGTCATAGAAATGAACTATCCTGAAGAATGTTCAGCAACATGAAACATACAATTGTCATAGAAATGAACTATCCTGAAGAATGTTCAGCAACATGAGACATACAATTGTCATAGAAATGAACTATCTTGAAGAAGGTTCAGCAACATAAGACATACAATTAACATAGAAATGAACTATCCTGAAGAATGTTCAGCAACATGAGACATACAATTGTCATTGAAATGAACTATCCTGAAGAATGTTCAGCAACATGAGACATACAATTGTCATAGAAATTAACTATCCTAAAGAATGTTCAGCAACATGAGACATACAATTGTCATAGAAATGAACTATCCTGAAGAATGTTCAGCAACATGAGACATACAATTGTCACAGAAATTAACTATCCTAAAGAATGTTCAGCAACATTAGACATACAATTGTCATAGAAATGAACTATCCTGAAGAATGTTCAGCAACATTAGACATACAATTGTCATAGAAATGAACTATCCTGAAGAATGTTCAGCAACATGAGACATACAATTGTCATAGAAATGAACTATCCTGAAGAATGTTCAGCAACATGAGACATACAATTGTCATAGAAATGAACTATCCTAAAGAATGTTCAGCAACATGAGACATACAATTGTCATAGAAATTAACTATCCTGAAGAATGTTTAGCAACATTAGACATACAATTGTCATAGAAATGAACTATCCTGAAGAATGTTCAGCAACATGAGACATACAATTGTCATAGAAATTAACTATCCTGAAGAATGTTCAGCAACATGAGACATACAATTGTCATAGAAATGAACTATCCTGATGAATGTTCAGCAACATTAGACATACAATTGTCATAGAAATGAACTATCCTGAAGAATGTTCAGCAACATTAGACGTACAATTGTCATAGAAATGAACTATCCTGAAGAACGTTCAGCAAAATGAGACATACAATTGTCATACAAATGAACTATCCTGAAGAACGTTCAGCAACATGAGACATACAATTGTCAAAGAAATGAACTATCCTGAAGAATGTTCAGCAACATGAGACATACAACTGTCATAGAAATGAACTATCCTGAAGAATGTTCAGCAACATGAGACATACAATTGTCATAGAAATGAACTATCCTGAAGAATGTTCAGCAACATTAGTCATACAATTGTCATAGAAATGAACTATCCTGAAGAATGTTCAGCAACATTAGACGTACAATTGTCATAGAAATGAACTATCCTGAAGAACGTTCAGCAACATGAGACATACAATTGTCATAGAAATTAACTATCCTGAAGAACGTTCAGCAACATGAGACATACAATTGTCAAAGAAATGAACTATCCTGAAGAATGTTCAGCAACATGAGACATACAACTGTCATAGAAATGAACTATCCTGAAGAATGTTCAGCAACATGAGACATACAATTGTCATAGAAATGAACTATCCTGAAGAATGTTCAGCAACATGAGACATACAATTGTCACAGAAATGAACTATCCTGAAGAACGTTCAGCAACATGAGACATACAATTGTCATAGAAATGAACTATCCTGAAGACTGTTCAGCAACATGAGACATACAATTGTCATAGAAATTAACTATCCTGAAGAACGTTCAGCAACATGAGACATACAATTGTCATAGAAATTAACTATCCTGAAGACTGTTCAGCAAAATGAGACATACAACTGTCATATAAATTAACTATCCTGAAGAACGTTCAGCAACATGAGACATACAATTGTCATAGAAATTAATTATCCTGAAGAATGTTCAGCAACATGAGACATACAACTGTCATAGAAATGAACTATCCTGAAGAATGTTCAGCAACATGAGACATACAATTGTCATAGAAATTAACTATCCTGAAGAATGTTCAGCAACATGAGACATACAATTGTCACAGAAATGAACTATCCTGAAGAATGTTCAGCAACATGAGACATACAATTGTCATAGAAATGAACTATCCTGAAGAATGTTCAGCAACATGAGACATACAATTGTCATAGAAATTAACTATCCTGAAGACTGTTCAGCAACATGAGACATACAATTGTCATAGAAATGAACTATCCTAAAGAATGTTCAGCAACATGAGACATACAATTGTCATAGAAATGAACTATCCTGAAGAATGTTCAGCAACATGAGACATACAATTGTCAAAGAAATTAACTATCCTGAAGACTGTTCAGCAACATGAGACATACAATTGTCATAGAAATTAACTATCCTAAAGAATGTTCAGCAACATGAGACATACAATTGTCATAGAAATGAACTATCCTGAAGAATGTTCAGCAACATTAGACATACAATTGTCATAGAAATGAACTATCCTGAAGAATGTTCAGCAACATTAGACATACAATTGTCATAGAAATTAACTATCCTAAAGAATGTTCAGCAACATGAGACATACAATTGTCATAGAAATTAACTATCCTGAAGAATGTTCAGCAACATTAGACATACAATTGTCATAGAAATGAACTATCCTGAAGAATGTTCAGCAACATGAGACATACAATTGTCATAGAAATTAACTATCCTAAAGAATGTTCAGCAACATTAGACATACAATTGTCATAGAAATGAACTATCCTGAAGAAGGTTCAGCAACATGAGACATACAATTGTCATTGAAATGAACTATCCTGAAGAATGTTCAGCAACATGAGACATACAATTGTCATAGAAATTAACTATCCTGAAGAAGGTTCAGCAACATGAGACATACAATTGTCATTGAAATGAACTATCCTGAAGAATGTTCAGCAACATGAGACATACAATTGTCACTGAAATGAACTATCCTGACGAATGTTCAGCAACATGAGACATACAATTGTCATAGAAATGAACTATCCTAAAGAATGTTCAGCAACATTAGACATACAATTGTCATAGAAATGAACTATCCTGAAGAACGTTCAGCAACATGAGACATACAATTGTCATAGAAATGAACTATCCTGAAGAACGTTCAGCATCATGAGACATACAATTGTCATAGAAATGAACTATCCTGAAGAATGTTCAGCAACATGAGACATACAATTGTCATAGAAATTAACTATCCTGAAAAATGTTCAGCAACATGAGACATACAATTGTCATAGAAATGAACTATCCTGAAGAATGTTCAGCAACATGAGACATACAATTGTCACAGAAATGAACTATCCTGAAGAATGTTCAGCAACATGAGACATACAATTGTCACAGAAATGAACTATCCTGAAGAATGTTCAGCAACATGAGACATACAATTGTCATAGAAATTAACTATCCTGAAGAATGTTCAGCAATATGAGACATACAATTGTCATAGAAATTAACTATCCTGAAGACTGTTCAGCAACATGAGACATACAATTGTCATAGAAATTAACTATCCTGAAGAATGTTCAGCAACATGAGACATACAATTGTCATTGAAATGAACTATCTTGAAGAAGGTTCAGCAACATGAGACATACAATTGTCATTGAAATGAACTATCCTGAAGAATGTTCAGCAACATTAGACGTACAATTGTCATAGAAATGAACTATCCTGAAGAACGTTCAGCAAAATGAGACATACAATTGTCATAGAAATGAACTATCCTGAAGAACGTTCAGCAACATGAGACATACAATTGTCACTGAAATGAACTATCCTGACGAATGTTCAGCAACATGAGACATACAATTGTCATAGAAATGAACTATCCTGAAGAATGTTCAGCAACATTAGACATACAATTGTCATAGAAATGAACTATCCTGAAGAACGTTCAGCAACATGAGACATACAATTGTCATAGAAATGAACTATCCTGAAGAACGTTCAGCAACATGAGACATACAATTGTCATAGAAATGAACTATCCTGAAGAATGTTCAGCAACATGAGACATACAATTGTCATAGAAATTAACTATCCTGAAAAATGTTCAGCAACATGAGACATACAATTGTCATAGAAATGAACTATCCTGAAGAATGTTCAGCAACATGAGACATACAATTGTCACAGAAATGAACTATCCTGAAGAATGTTCAGCAACATGAGACATACAATTGTAACAGAAATGAACTATCCTGAAGAATGTTCAGCAACATGAGACATACAATTGTCATAGAAATTAACTATCCTGAAGAATGTTCAGCAATATGAGACATACAATTGTCATAGAAATTAACTATCCTGAAGACTGTTCAGCAACATGAGACATACAATTGTCATAGAAATTAACTATCCTGAAGAATGTTCAGCAACATGAGACATACAATTGTCATTGAAATGAACTATCTTGAAGAAGGTTCAGCAACATGAGACATACAATTGTCATTGAAATGAACTATCCTGAAGAATGTTCAGCAACATTAGACGTACAATTGTCATAGAAATTAACTATCCTGAAGAACGTTCAGCAAAATGAGACATACAATTGTCATAGAAATGAACTATCCTGAAGAACGTTCAGCAACATGAGACATACAATTGTCAAAGAAATGAACTATCCTGAAGAATGTTCAGCAACATGAGACATACAACTGTCATAGAAATGAACTATCCTGAAGAATGTTCAGCTACATGAGACATACAATTGTCATAGAAATGAACTATCCTGAAGAATGTTCAGCAACATTAGACATACAATTGTCATAGAAATGAACTATCCTGAAGAATGTTCAGCAACATTAGACGTATAATTGTCATAGAAATGAACTATCCTGAAGAACGTTCAGCAACATGAGACATACAATTGTCATAGAAATTAACTATCCTGAAGAACGTTCAGCAACATGAGACATACAATTGTCAAAGAAATGAACTATCCTGAAGAATGTTCAGCAACATGAGACATACAACTGTCATAGAAATGAACTATCCTGAAGAATGTTCAGCAACATGAGACATACAATTGTCATAGAAATGAACTATCCTCAAGAATGTTCAGCAACATGAGACATACAATTGTCACAGAAATGAACTATCCTGAAGAACGTTCAGCAACATGAGACATACAATTGTCATAGAAATGAACTATCCTGAAGACTGTTCAGCAACATGAGACATACAATTGTCATAGAAATTAACTATCCTGAAGAACGTTTCGCAACATGAGACATACAATTGTCATAGAAATTAACTATCCTGAAGACTGTTCAGCAACATGAGACATACAACTGTCATAGAAATTAACTATCCTGAAGAACGTTCAGCAACATGAGACATACAATTGCCATAGAAATTAACTATCCTGAAGAATGTTCAGCAACATGAGACATACAATTGTCATAGAAATTAACTATCCTGAAGAATGTTCAGCAACATGAGACATACAACTGTCATAGAAATGAACTATCCTGAAGAATGTTCAGCAACATGAGACATACAATTGTCATAGAAATTAACTATCCTGAAGAATGTTCAGCAACATGAGACATACAATTGTCACAGAAATGAACTATCCTGAAGAATGTTCAGCAACATGAGACATACAATTGTCATAGAAATGAACTATCCTGAAGAATGTTCAGCAACATGAGACATACAATTGTCATAGAAATTAACTATCCTGAAGACTGTTCAGCAACATGAGACATACAATTGTCATAGAAATTAACTATCCTAAAGAATGTTCAGCAACATGAGACATACAATTGTCATAGAAATGAACTATCCTGAAGAATGTTCAGCAACATGAGACATACAATTGTCATAGAAATGAACTATCCTGAAGAATGTTCAGCAACATGAGACATACAATTGTCATAGAAATTAACTATCCTAAAGAATGTTCAGCAACATGAGACATACAATTGTCATAGAAATGAACTATCCTGAAGAATGTTCAGCAACATTAGACATACAATTGTCATAGAAATGAACTATCCTGAAGAATGTTCAGCAACATTAGACATACAAATGTCATAGAAATTAACTATCCTAAAGAATGTTCAGCAACATGAGACATACAATTGTCATAGAAATGAACTATCCTGAAGAATGTTCAGCAACATTAGACATACAATTGTCATAGAAATGAACTATCCTGAAGAATGTTCAGCAACATGAGACATACAATTGTCATAGAAATTAACTATCCTAAAGAATGTTCAGCAACATTAGACATACAATTGTCATAGAAATGAACTATCCTGAAGAAGGTTCAGCAACATGAGACATACAATTGTCATTGAAATGAACTATCCTGAAGAATGTTCAGCAACATGAGACATACAATTGTCATAGAAATTAACTATCCTGAAGAAGGTTCAGCAACATGAGACATACAATTGTCATTGAAATGAACTATCCTGAAGAATGTTCAGCAACATGAGACATACAATTGTCACTGAAATGAACTATCCTGAAGAATGTTCAGCAACATGAGACATACAATTGTCATAGAAATGAACTATCCTGAAGAATGTTCAGCAACATTAGACATACAATTGTCATAGAAATGAACTATCCTGAAGAACGTTCAGCAACATGAGACATACAATTGTCATAGAAATGAACTATCCTGAAGAACGTTCAGCAACATGAGACATACAATTGTCATAGAAATGCACTATCCTGAAGAATGTTCAGCAACATGAGACATACAATTGTCACAGAAATGAACTATCCTGAAGAATGTTCAGCAACATGAGACATACAATTGTCACAGAAATGAACTATCCTGAAGAATGTTCAGCCACATGAGACATACAATTGTCATAGAAATGAACTATCCTGAAGAATGTTCAGCAATATGAGACATACAATTGTCATAGAAATTAACTATCCTGAAGACTGTTCAGCAACATGAGACATACAATTGTCATAGAAATTAACTATCCTAAAGAATGTTCAGCAACATGAGACATACAATTGTCATAGAAATGAACTATCCTGAAGAATGTTCAGCAACATGAGACATACAATTGTCATAGAAATGAACTATCCTGAAGAATGTTCAGCAACATTAGACATACAATTGTCATAGAAATGAACTATCCTGAAGAATGTTCAGCAACATGAGACATACAATTGTTATAGAAATTAACTATCCTAAAGAATGTTCAGCAAAATGAGACATACAATTGTCATAGAAATGAACTATCCTGAAGAAGGTTCAGCAACATGAGACATACAATTGTCATTGAAATGAACTATCCTGAAGAATGTTCAGCAACATGAGACATACAATTGTCACCGAAATTAACTATCCTGAAGAATGTTCGGCAACATGAGACATACAATTGTCATAGAAATGAACTATCCTGAAGAAGGTTCAGCAACATGAGACATACAATTGTTATTGAAATGAACTATCCTGAAGAATGTTCAGCAACATGAGACATACAATTGTCACTGAAATTAACTATCCTGAAGAATGTTCAGCAACATTAGACATACAATTGTCATAGAAATGAACTATCCTGAAGAAGGTTCAGCAACATGAGACATACAATTGTCATAGAAATGAACTATCCTAAAGAATGTTCAGCAACATGAGACATACAATTGTCACAGAAATGAACTATCCTAAAGAATGTTCAGCAACATGAGACATACAATTGTCATAGAAATGAACTATCCTGAAGAATGTTCAGCAACATTAGACATACAATTGTCATAGAAATGAACTATCCTGAAGAATGTTCAGCAACATTAGACATACAATTGTCATAGAAATTAACTATCCTAAAGAATGTTCAGCAACATGAGACATACAATTGTCATAGAAATGAACTATCCTGAAGAATGTTCAGCAACATTAGACATACAATTGTCATAGAAATGAACTATCCTGAAGAATGTTCAGCAACATGAGACATACAATTGTCACTGAAATGAACTATCCTGACGAATGTTCAGCAACATGAGACATACAATTGTCATAGAAATGAACTATCCTGAAGAATGTTCAGCAACATTAGACATACAATTGTCATAGAAATGAACTATCCTGAAGAACGTTCAGCAACATTAGACATACAATTGTCATAGAAATGAACTATCCTGAAGAACGTTCAGCAACATGAGACATACAATTGTCATAGAAATTAACTATCCTGAAGAACGTTCAGCAACATGAGACATACAATTGTCATAGAAATGAACTATCCTGAAGAATGTTCAGCAACATGAGACATACAATTGTCATAGAAATGAACTATCCTGAAGAATGTTCAGCAACATGAGACATACAATTGTCATAGAAATGAACTATCCTGAAGAATGTTCAGCAACATTAGACATACAATTGTCATAGAAATGAACTATCCTGAAGAACGTTCAGCAACATGAGACATACAATTGTCATAGAAATGAACTATCCTGAAGAACGTTCAGCAACATGAGACATACAATTGTCATAGAAATGAACTATCCTGAAGAATGTTCAGCAACATGAGACATACAATTGTCATAGAAATTAACTATCCTGAAAAATGTTCAGCAACATGAGACATACAATTGTCATAGAAATGAACTATCCTGAAGAATGTTCAGCAACATGAGACATACAATTGTCACAGAAATGAACTATCCTGAAGAATGTTCAGCAACATGAGACATACAATTGTCACAGAAATGAACTATCCTGAAGAATGTTCAGCAACATGAGACATACAATTGTCATAGAAATTAACTATCCTGAAGAATGTTCAGCAACATGAGACATACAATTGTCATAGAAATTAACTATCCTGAAGAATGTTCAGCAACATGAGACATACAATTGTCATAGAAATTAACTATCCTGAAGAATGTTCAGCAACATGAGACATACAATTGTCATAGAAATGAACTATCCTGAAGAATGTTCAGCAACATTAGACATACAATTGTCATAGAAATGAACTATCCTGAAGAATGTTCAGCAACATGAGACATACAATTGTCATAGAAATTAACTATCCTAAAGAATGTTCAGCAACATGAGACATACAATTGTCATAGAAATGAACTATCCTGAAGAAGGTTCAGCAACATGAGACATACAATTGTCATAGAAATGAACTATCCTGAAGAAGGTTCAGCAACATGAGACATACAATTGTCATTGAAATGAACTATCCTGAAGAATGTTCAGCAACATGAGACATACAATTGTCACCGAAATTAACTATCCTGAAGAATGTTCGGCAACATGAGACATACAATTGTCATAGAAATGAACTATCCTGAAGAAGGTTCAGCAACATGAGACATACAATTGTTATTGAAATGAACTATCCTGAAGAATGTTCAGCAACATGAGACATACAATTGTCACTGAAATGAACTATCCTGAAGAATGTTCAGCAACATTAGACATACAATTGTCATAGAAATGAACTATCCTGAAGAAGGTTCAGCAACATGAGAAATACAATTGTCATTGAAATGAACTATCCTGAAGAATGTTCAGCAACATGAGACATACAATTGTCACTGAAATGAACTATCCTGAAGAATGTTCAGCAACATGAGACATACAATTGTCATAGAAATGAACTATCCTGAAGAATGTTCAGCAACATGAGACATACAATTGTCATAGAAATGAACTATCCTGAAGAATGTTCAGCAACATGAGACATACAATTGTCATAGAAATTAACTATCCTGAAGAAGGTTCAGCAACATGAGACATACAATTGTCATAGAAATGAACTATCCTGAAGAATGTTCAGCAACATGAGACATACAATTGTAATAGAAATGAACTATCCTGAAGAATGTTCAGCAACATGAGACATACAATTGTCATTGAAATGAACTATCTTGAAGAAGGTTCAGCAACATGAGACATACAATTGTCATTGAAATGAACTATCTTGAAGAATGTTCAGCAACATGAGACATACAATTGTCATAGAAATCAGTGATCTGTGATACAGCACCTGCCAAGACAAAGAGAAAGCAAAAGAAAAATTTTGAATTTAGTTTTGCACCTTTTTGAATTCCACAGATTTTATTTTAAGCTTTAATGGGACGTAGTCTGTTCGTCTACCCGGAATTATCGGGAGTAGTAATTTCTAACTGGAAATCTGCTGTGTTGACCGTGGGAAGGTGAGCATTGTTGAACATCAAAGGATTTTTTTAAAAGGATTTAGCAGTTAACTCAGCCCCATTTGACCGTATTGTCAATAAAGCTTGTTTTTAAAGTGGGTGTTTTGTTTACTATTTGAACATGCACCTTTGGTCAGGCCTTCAAATTGTGACTGTTGTTACGGGCTTACTAAACACAATTTGATGGGCAGCATACCTTAAACATAGTTAGTATAGTCTTATGAACATTATATTAATTAATACATGAAAAACCAGGAACAGACTGTAACCTTTTAATATGATACCTCACTTGTCGAAATATCTTCAGTAGTTTTGACAACAATAAACTAATGACTTCCTTTCTTGTTCTTGGGCCCTATCCTTTGATGTAACTATTGATAAAAACCATGTTAGATTTACTGGCAATTCAAGGAGCATGCCGAAAACAAACAGGTAATTTCCTGCTACTAACTCACTGTCATAAACTTTGTCTGCCTGGGGAAATACATCTGAGTACTTGTAACAAGCGCTAGGTGATTTACATGGCCTGGAAACACCATAATTTGAAGCAGGACTGCTTGAGTCTTACACCTATTTCCACCTGCTGGCGTCTTGTAGGGAGCTTGGCTTATGACTGGAAACACATTGAAAGGGAATCGTTTGTGCAAGAATGGTTATGGTTTTAGAAAACATATTATTAACATTGACGATGACATGATAAAATGTATGTACAATTGTAGAGACACTGTTAATGGGCCCACGTGGACTAGCGGGGCTGAATCATTGGCCAGGGGGCCAGTAGATTTGAAAAGTTACTGGCCCGCCCAAAAAAGTTACTGGTCTTGATTTTGTAAAAAGATATGTTGATACCGAGGTGCATGTCGGTCGCTTCACTGAAGAAGTCCACAAAGTCTAAGGTTCTCTTGGAGCGACGTCATGCTGACTTTTCCGAAGTTCTTAATTATTTGTACACATCGTTTACGAAATTAAGACAGCGACTATAATAAGTAATAACGCAAAGTAACTTGAAGATTTTTAATTGTGGTATCACTCTGCTGTCTGTTATTAATGCAAAATCTGAGACGTCACCAACCTATTTTCATCTGGCAACTTGATACTTTAGCTGGCTGTCCTCAGCACATTAAAGGCATTTCCTTGTTTTGGCTGTGCCACGAGGCTCAATGCTAAGACCGGTATTGCCAGGATCAGGCACATTATACCATGATAAATGTGCATCTGAACACAGATACCATGTGTATCATGTTATCATTGTTACTGGCGATGACCAATGCTGATGTAAACAACGCGTCTGTGTGAAACAATGTGAACACTGTCCGGAGTCCTTGCTCCCGTTCCGCCCAAGGCACAGGTGTATTACAAGATCCACCGCTGCAGCTATGGTCTTTAGCAATCCTATAAAATGTTTGACAGTATAACAAATTTCTTTGATGCTTTTCTATTATGGAATATTATATGCACTAGCATTTTATCTTGCAAACAGTTGAGATTGCCTACCAAACCGGTGGCACGAACTGGCCCGACAGCCTCAAAAAAGGCGCCGGGCCAGTGTTAATGTCGAGGCTTGTATAACTTATTTATTTATTAACTTTTAATTTAATACCTTAATTTTATTTGCATTGTGTATATTTATATCTCTATCTTATTTATTTTTAAAAGCTATGCAGTTTCATACATATATTAAATATATTCCGATTGTTTATGGGTTTTACCTGAAATAAATGTATTCATATTCATTTCTTCCAACTTTAATACTTGATCACTGAAATGTCAGTAAATGCACAATACGTGAATACCAAGTATATGGTCTAAACATCCGTGTGCAACATAAAGGGACTCATGGCCCACACTTACTCCAGTATCAGTGCAAGAACAATGTACGGCGAACCAAATTTTGAAAGAGCAGTTTGACAGATTTGAACCTCAGTCCTCCAAACTGACAGAGATACTTTAATAAGTTTGTAAAGTCCAGAAAAAACATAATCAATTTACCGTTTTACATAATCGTTTTACATCGCAATTTTTTTCCAAAATGGTGTCCGAAACCACAGCCAAAGGTCACCGGATTCAAATAACGCGACACGGTTACCAAAACCTCACCCACCATGCTGCCCGACAGATATCCACAACAACATTGATGTGCATTAATATCTATTTCACTCAACAGGTGGCGCCATGATATTAATTTTTTTCCCTGCAATGGTGACAACCATCCCTTACAAAATTGCTACACATTTTTTGGGGACAACGCTAATTGGATATGTGGATATCTCCATAACCACTGGATCTATTGCGCAACAATAATTATTGTGATATGAGATGTGAACGATCAGTCTAAACAATACACCGAAGCCACTAACTAGTGTCATCACACCCCCTAGGACATCCTGGACATCAGGCCTATTACATGACAACATCGACCACTCTCTATAACGATCACACTGATACGAGTCTATAAATATCATTTACACAACTGCACTTATCCCGACACATAACGACAGAAAAAATACCCCATGGTACTGCATGACATTTTTGGGTAATGGCCCAGAAATCAGTCAGTGGCCGGGTTGTTTACTGAGAACCCGTGTCAGTTATTTATAACATTTTCATCAACCAGCGATTGTATTTTATTATCACTTCTTCCAATGGATGCTTTCAAACAATGGAGTATTTGAACTTTGTTGACCTATAAAATAATTAATTAAAAAAAATCAGAAACAACGTCACACCAGACTTATATTTTTTAACTACTATTCCACCACATAGTCGATGGTTATTAATTTAATAATACAATAAAACCTGTACCTGGTATTAAAAATTAACCAAATATGACTTTCATTAATTTATCAAAAATGTTGAACTCTCATTAAGCCAAAGATTTCCTTGTCCACTTGTTATCTGGGGTTTTGCTATGGACAACAATTGTGATAAATCTTGTTAAATCTTATTTATATATATAAATCTTATTTATAAATATATATATATATTTATATACATACAATATATTTTTAATAGTTTATTTTATGGTGGGCCAAAATGAGGGTCAGTGAACCATGACATATCCAAAATATATGTGAATTAATTAGTTAACACAGGTAAAACAAGTGTGTTAAAATGACCCCCTGACTTACATTCTTCTACCCCCCCCCACCCCCCCATCATGTCGGGGTTCTGTTGTCACAGTTGCACTCGAATGGAATAAAACGAGACAATACAAAATCTACTATCTCGTAATCGACCAGATTCAATACACTGAATGGCGGTCATGTAAATGTAGCATGAAAGAAAACTCATTGGTCATTCCAGGTCCACTCCATTAGCTGCACTGGTCATTGTGGTCAAGGTCACTCTTAAGGTCAAACAGAGCTTTCTAGCTGCGGCAGTCAAACCAAACAGTTTCAATATATGCAGGTTAACATCGCTTTACAACCACCTTGGTAATACAACCACCTTGGTAATACAGCCACCTTGGTAATACAGCCACCTTGGTAATACAGCCAACTTACAATTATGGCCTCCCTGGGACAGTCCCAAATTATTTCTGAAACTCTAAAGGATAGGAAATAAATCCTGCTATTATTTAAAAATATGTATAGTCTCCTCGCTATTCAGTCTTTTAACGATGTGAAATGACTGTAGTGTGCGTGTATGTTCTATATATTTAGTGGTTACAGTGTGAAGAAATGCACTGCATCTGTTCATGTGATAAATTCTTCTTCTTGTGACTATGATGACTTGAGTCCGTAATACACTGTTACCTGTGTTATATTGTAATATTTTATATATATAATATATATATATATATATATTATACACTGTGCCCGTCCAAACGACAATGTAATTGCCCTTACAGGGATGATTTAAGTTATATCGTATTGTATTCAGATGACTGTGGCCCAATCCAAGGGTGGCCTTAATAGTGAGGGTCGACTGTATACCCTTGCCAACTTTCAAGGAAATGTTTTGTTCACAAAGCTGATGCTTTAATTTAAAATGCGAGCCTATTCATTGGTACTCCGTTACCAGGGTTGGGTTATTATTTAGAAAAAACAGTTACGGCAAAAACATTCATACCCTCCAATCCACACAAAACTGTACATGTCTGCGCTTATGCCATTTCATAGCATTTCTCTGACTGTGCCAATGAATAAATCTTACATTTACGTTATGCAATGCAAGTAGAGTTTAATATATATATATATATATATATATCACCATTTTAGTGAAAGTGCAGTCATTGTCATTCACAACTGCCACGAGTCAAGGCAGGTCTGTTTAGTTGTAAAACTATTACATACAATCATAAAACAGCATTGGTGTATATCTAATAAGGGGTGGTCCCATGTGTCTGCAAAGTCTCCTATTAACCCTTTATTTCACAGATGTACCTGTACACACTGAATCTCATTATTAAGGTCACCTTTGGGACTAAACAAACGTGACCTGAATAGCCAGGTGACCGCATTAGCGGGACTAATATTATTTACTGTATGTGGAAATAATATGGGACTGTTCTAGGGTGACCCTAATTGCAAGGTGGCTGTATTACCGAGGTGGCCGTAAAGCAAGGTTCCTCTGTACGTTTATGTATGGCAAGGGAGTAGTTTGGTTGTCACCTTGGATTTTTAGCTAAACAGATAAATGCACATTGATGCTATTGTCATTGAGAATACACACACATATATATATATGTATATATATATATACGTGAGATTTGGGCAGTGCAATGGGTAATGCATTGGAAATGATGGCTGTGATCTTAGAAGCCATTTTGAAACCCTCATAATCAAGAGTCCCACACCCCGTAATGGTGGGCGTGGGTGGTGGTTTGTACTGATATTCGTGATGAAGCGCTACTGTGTAATATATATTATATATTTTTTCTAGACTTTGTAAATCTATGAGACCATCCCTAAGACATATTTAGTAATGACCATATTAGTCTTACTTGGGTGTCTACGCTTGCCTAATAATTTCCTGGATATATCAGTATAAAATATATCAGGTGCGGTAATACAACCCTGAGATGAGAAAAAACGTTAATGAAACATGTTTACCATGATAAGATTCAGTGGTTGCATCAACAAACATCTCATGCTTGACACAGGGGATGTTTCCGAGACTTCGAGCACAGATTTGAATGAACCAAGTTTCAAAAAATAACAAAATTACGTGTTTGCCATAGGCTGGCATGTGAACTTTGGCCTAAAATATAATAAAAGGTTCATGAGAAAACATGATACTAGAGGAGTCACTGTGTAAACCCTCCTTTTGAAGTAAAATTTATGAATACAATATTATGCCGGGTACACTATAATTATGTACTGGACATGTTAGCATGCTTAATGTGTCATGTACTGTGTGTGATGGTATATTTGGTGTATTTCTGAAAAGACACCAGCAAAAAACTGAATTGTGGAGGTTGTGGCTGCGTTAGAGGTGTCATGCTAAGCACCATCTGTGGTATGTTTGTTCAACCGATCGATCGTTGTTCACATATTAATGGACATAGCTGTTTGTAAATAGTATTGCAATATGATCTGACTCTCAGTGTTTGTGGCACTCCCACTCTGCCTCTACTTAGAACGTTCTCCTCCACATTGTTTGCGAGGCCAACTACACAAGGCCATGGAGTGGCAGCTGGAATATTTACACACAATAATGAGCTGCATAAACCTCTGATCGAATGTTGCTGCATCCATAAGTTGACAGACAAGGGCACAGGGAATAAAAAGTGTAAAATATTTATAGCAAACAATGATTATCGTTCTCAAAATGTGGTTATAATTTACAAAACATGACTACAATTTTGTTTTATGATGACAACAATGTGATTGATTGTGACTGCATTTCTTTCTGTGGCTGGCTGAATATCTGAACAAAGGGTAAAGTTAGCAAGAAACACATTTGTGATGGTAAGACGTTAAAGTACATTTCGAGAGTACATATATGGAGTTATGAGCTTCACGTGATTGACATGAAAGGGCAACATTTCAGTTTTACAATGATACTGGTGTCATCCATGTACGTCAAAGTTATAGGTGGTTGAATTGACCCATCCAAAGAATTCAAGTCTGAGATAGACAACTTCACAGTTAGGTATTTACATTTCAAATCACATATCATTCAATCCAAAACCTGCTTCAAAAATACTATTTCAAAATAGTAATTCCAAATTGCATTATTCAAACTGGTAATAAATGTTTATTGAACATTTCTAAAACTGCAAAAAATTAATACTTTCACAACTGTAAACGTATTTTGGCCTTTCCTCATTTTTTAATGTCCCTTACAGTCTAAACCGTTGCAGCCTATACATTTTTTACGATGTAGACATAAACCATTGGTTTTTACAAAGATGTGTAGCTTCAGAAAAGGTACTGGCTGCATACGTAACAGGCTCCTATAACCTAAACAAACCTAATTCAGACACGAACATTTCTAAACACTTTGACCATCTGGTTGGAGTGTGGTACTGCTCAAGAAGTCTCCATTTAGTGTCTGTTCAACTCAAGCCAAATCTTAAGCATTCTTCCAGGAACTGATCCTGACATGGCTGAAGTAAAACCCTGACTGACACAGGCCTGTGCAAACATGTCTGCCTCTTCAGGCTCCTGAGTCGTGCTCTGGTAATTAGATATTATTTACACCCAGCTGCTACATTCAATCAAGTCCAACCATATTAAGCGGTACATACGATAGCAATTTTCTGCATATTATGTGTTCTAATATCACCGTGCAACAGATATGAGAATTATCTTAACGTGTTGCAATATTATTTCACGAAGTTATTATGTAGCGTTGTCACTGAATCGTTAAAAATTCTACGGGCGTCCATCTGATAGCTACTTGAAGACCAAGCAATCTGATCATGTCGCGATTATCCAAGATTCACCAGATGAGAGAGGATGGAAATCCTTTCTGATTTCCCCTGCATGCCCATCGCCAGCACCGAATCAATTCTACATGTAAATAGCCCCAATATCCAGAGCAGGAAAAACAATCTCGGTGATATGTTATTAAAGCTGCCAGGGCTATATAAATGACCAACATGAGTAGATCGCCAGGCAACTATCGTTGGATCTGGATACTATACTCTGCAAAGTCCTGTTAGGATGCTGTGTACCTATTACATTTAATCCCCTTTCGAAGGTCATATTGTGCACGCACAAAAAATCCACATAATAATAATTGCGAAATACAATGTTTTAATCAAGCCATCTATATGGTCATGTGATACATCATGATTAGTCAATTTGGTTGATACAGCAAAAACAGCATTGTCATCTTTTCAATACACAACTGAAAAAATTAGTAGTACTTAAAAAAATCTGTCAATATTTCTGTCAATGTTTTTCAGAGCAGCATATTTAAATGTGTATCTTATAAGATTGTTGCTGCTGTACCATATGACTAGATTTTAACATCTGGGGAGGCCATACTTTGATTGGTGTATATTTACATCTGTAGTCATACTATCACTGTAATATCAGTTATCTGTATGTGTAGAAAGCTCCAAAAAGGACACGGTACAGTTATATACTAACAAAGCTCTGTCTGGGTCCTTCCTCTGTGTATTGAAATTGTTTCCCCCAGTAAATGTATGACTCATCAGTATTTGCTGTCAGCTCTTCAGTTTCCAGCCATCTGCGCCAGATGTTCTCTCTGGAGGAAACTGGTGATGCACTCATGGTTACTGATACAACATCAAGAGGGGGCAGATTACCATTTATGTTTCCATCGGGTAAACTATTAACATTGTTCTATGTCCCATGCAAAGTTACTGTTTAAATGATCTATAAATCAGACATGTTATTAAGTATGCGTCCATTAAATTTACATTCTGAGTTAAACTGCAGTTATAACTGTTTTAAAGAAAGTGTACGTATAAGATGAACAATATTTACTTACCTGATCACTGCTACTTTTGCATTACACGGCTGTATGTTATTAAATAAATTATGTTTTTGCAAAATTATCAGTCACCAGGCCCAGCCAATGGAATAATAAACTTATGCACACCGAAATATTTCTTTGTCTTTTGTGCCATCTTATCTTAAAATGGCATATTATGTGAAAAAGGTGTATATATATGTTGTCGTGGAAAGTGATATACTACATGTTGATTCACTGGACATGTGTACTTAAAAGAGGGACAATCTCGGAATGCAACTCTAAGCTGCTGAAAAATTCATTAAAATATGTCACTGATATCAATATTTTCAATGTATGGGATGGGATGTTCCCTATCAAATCTCATTTAAAACAAACTGATTCGCTTTGCATATGTAGGGACCTTACTGCCATTGACAGTTTATTTTACACACATTCATATGCTTCCAATTAGCACCAAACTGTCACAAAAAAACATTCTGCATCTGCATCTAATTTTGCTGATATTGCTGTTAACAAAATTAAAGATCAAATAAATCACAGGAGTGATTGGAGGGTTACTGGTACAAATCACCAGTACATCATGCAAATGTCATGGATGCATAATTAAAATTGTGATCTATCCCCAATGGATGAGCGACAACAGACGTCACTTGTGAGATGAAAATCATGCACGGTGTGCCCCAACAGGCTTCATGTTTCAGCCTATGATGAGTACAGTGCTTTAACATATGTCACAGTATTGTGGACACGGAGAAAGCAGTGACATGGCCATAGCTGTGTACATAGCCCACACACATTTCAGGTGTCACACATTACTAGACATGCAGAGGTACCAACAAAGTCATCGCACAAAACTGATATGTCTACTGTTTTTTTGTGATGAGAGGGGTGTAGATGAACACCTAGAGCAGCGGGGTTCCTGTCAAGGCGCAAGTGGGTGTTTGGAGGGGGCTTCACATCAGTAGAGAGGAATTTTACAATTTGTTAGTACATTTACTTAATTATCAGGGTGAACTTTCTAGGGCATTTTCTAAGTCAAAATGAATGAGTTGGCGGCATTGTTGGATTCTAACTGAATCAATTTAATTTCAAAATTGCGGATTGGTGGTAGATTTTGGCTTGAAAGAGGTAGATCATGATTCTGTAAAAAAGTGGTACTTGTTCCGCCAAAGTGACTCCGGACAGAGACGGCGTCAACATGCGTCACACCACAAATTAACTACCTCAAAATGTGTCATGTCTGATCAGTGACCCCATCATTGCCTTATAAGGAGCAAAATGTATGACAGAGTCAATTCCCCTGGACATTACACTTCTCCACAGAACCAATGACACTCGACTGATCTGTCTGATGAATAAGATAAGATGAACATTTTTATAGCCCCATAAATCTGGATAAATTCATTCGGAGGCGCTTAGAATACGTAATTATATGCAGAACATTAATAAGTTACGTAAAATTAATGACATTAAATTAGTTAAAATAAATGACAATATATAAACAAATAAAAAATGAAGTTACATAAAGATGAACATTAAAGTTAAAGGTACAACGATAATAAATAAGTAAAGACAATGTGTAAAATTATTATAAAATATGTACAAGATAATATATTTAATAATTTAAAAAATTAAATAAACTAACTAAACTGACTGGTGGCGCCTGTGTTGCATAAGCAACCCGGAAAAGATGCATTTTCAAGTCTTTTGAAAGTCACAAGGCAACAGGTTGTCTTCGTCTTGCTTGGAAGTGAATTCCACAGTCATGGAATAGATACCAAGAAACTTTCATGATGAATAAGGCATGTTTGGTGAACATGGCTCTTCTTGTGTAAGGGTGGTTCTTTCTGCGTGAACATGGATCGTCTTATGTGAACATATGTGGCTCTTCTTGTGTGAATATGGTGCTTCTTATGTGAACATGGTTCTTGTGTGAACATGATTCTTCTTGTGTGAACATAATATTTTTGTGTGACCATGGTTCTTCTTGTGTGAACATGGTTCTTCTTGTGTGAACATGGCTCTTCTTGTGTGTACATGGCTCTTCCTGTGTAAACATGGCTCTTCTTATTTGTATGAACATGGCTTTTCTTGTGTGTATACGGTTCTTCTTGTGTGAACATAATGCTTCTTGTGAGAACATGGTTCTTGTGTGAACATGTCTCTTCTTGTGTGAACATGTCTCTTCTTGTGTGAATATGGCTCTTCTTGTGTGAATATGACTCTTCTTGTGTGAACATGAGTTTTCTTGTGTGAACATGGTTCTTCTTGTGTGTGTGTGTGTGTGTGTGTGTGTGTGTGTGTGTGTGTGTGTGTGTGTGTGTGTGTGTGTGTGTGTGTGTGTGTGTGTGTGTGTGTGTGTGTGTGTGGCTCTTCTTGTGTAAGCACGGCTCTTCTTGTATGAACATGACCAGTGCTTCTTGTGTGAACATGGTTCTTCTGACTTGTATGAATACAAGTCTTTTTGTGTGAAAACAACAAAATCACACATCTGATGGCAATTCTACTGCCAGTGCAGGTATGCAACGTGTCAGCAATAACAATATTATGGTTTATAAGGTCAGATATGGTTCACCTTGCTGGAGATCTAAATGCTGTAACATTGAAATGAGGCGTAATTTATCGACAATATAAATATTCACCACACCAGCCAATGACACAGATTTTCATGACCAGTGCCATATTCTACTTTGTTGAAAGATGGGGGGGCCTAGAGACCCACACTTAGTGTATCGCCCTTGGGCAAACATAACAGGGGTATCAGCCACTGCAAGTGGATCTCACACTATCAGTCCACCAGCAATCTGTAGCTTATGTTTTCTGGGGCAAAACAAACCCACAGCCCACAAACACTGGACCAATACTTGCTAGCTTCCATTGGAAGACTGTACATAGGTATGTGCAGGAGAACACCGCGGCGGGTATGAAATGAACGCTGGGCGACAGATTACAATCTAAACTCACCTTGCATGGACCGTTATCCTATCAATTACCTTGACATAGTAACACAATATACGTTGGCTAGGGAGAGCGGTGTATAATAGAGCTGTGTTATCTGCCCATCATAGCTACCTAGTGCCTGTTTATGTGGTAAACACAGCCTTTGCTGTGTAGTGTGTACCGACTTTACACATGTTATCTAGCTGAGGTATTTGACACTAGATATATGTCTTAGGCAGTCAGTCTTTAGGGGTTTTACTACTGTAAGTTGTAGTATACATGAGAAATAAAGACCATGGGGTGTTTATTGCAATAACGGGTAGCAGTCGCTTGCTGTGGTTTTCATGAAGGTGACACAATTAGGGTACACAAGGTGACATTGCAGGGCAGGCAATTTGTTGACCCAAAATCGGGTTACATAAAGTTATACAATCTAGAACGTGACCAGAGTGGCACAGAACGTATTGATCGTGATGTCACAATATCAAAATACAAATGATTCCGATTGTGATTACAACTGATATTTGGTAATAGGATCCCCGGTAAAATAACAACATTTCATGTCTGTGCCTACATAAATAGAAGAGGAGTGAGAACTGTAGGAATTAATCTCCCAAAATATGTATCAATAATTGACTATGAACAAAGTGATTTGGTCCATCTACTGCAGTTATGTAGTGTACGCATCTTGTATACTATAGTAAGGAGTCTACAATCTCTGCGATGTAATATTTGCTGTACTTGGGGGGCACCCAGTACACAGGGTGACCACCATGTCTTACTCCTCAAGCACTGACACTAACACGCCACAGGCCACCTTCACTGCCAGGGTTAGTCCACCATTACCCACACAGAGACCCCAAGGAAATTACGATTGCGGGTGATGTGTGTCTTTTTTATGATTTTTTCATTGGGTATATTAGTAAAATTCATGTAATAATTAGACTTCATGGTAACGAACAGATGCTGAATGCTTGAGTATCACTACTGGGACTGTTCTATGGAAGGCACCAACATTTCAAAATTAGTCACGGGTCTGGGCTGAATGTGAGAGGTATTAGGATCTCTAGTGGTTTTTTTAAGAGGCTTGATATTTTCAAAAATTGGGAGGGAGGGAGGAACGGAGGGAGGGAGGGAAGGAGGGAGGAACGGAGGGAGGGAGGGTGGGAGGAACGGAGGGAGGGAGGAAGGAAGGGAGGGAGGGAGGAGTGCGGAGGGAAGAATGGAGGGAGGAGGGTGAGATGAGCGGAGGGAAAGGTGGGAGGAGCGGAGGGAGGGGGGTGGGAGGAAAGGAGGGAGGGAGGGTAGAAGGAATGGAGGGAGAGAGGTACGGAGGGAGGGAGGAACAGAGGGAAGAATGGAGGGAGGGAGGGTGGGATGAACAGAGGGAAGGAGGGAGGAATGAAGGGTGGGTGGGAGGAACGGAGGGAGGGAGGAACAGAGGGAGGGAGGGTGGAAGGAACGGAGGGAGGGAGGTACGGAGGGAAGAATGGAGGGAGGGAGAGTGGGATGAACATGGGAGGAGGAGGAATCTAAAGGCAGGAGGGTGGAAGGGAACTTGAGGAGGGAGAACAAGGAGTGGGGTGGGAGGAACAGAGGGAGGAGGTGGAAAGAACGGAGGGAGGGAGGTACGGAGGGAGGGAGGGAGGAACGGAGGGAGGGAGGAACAAAGGGAGAGAGGGTAGGAGGGAGGAATGGAGGAAGGGAGGGAGGAATGGAGGGAGGAACGGACGGACAGAGACAGACAGACAGACAGATAGACAGGGATGAATTACACCACAATAAATATAATTAATAAATATATATGTTACTTTTTATATTGAAAAAATATCTATAATAATTGTTATTCCCTCAAAGTGTGGATAATTATCAAATTTTCCACAAAATTCAAGTTAGATAGTTTCATGACCAAACCTGTCATTTGTAGTTGGTTTGTTTGCATATTGTATATCTGCAACCTGACACTTATTTTGCTACTAATAGAACTTCATTATATATGACTATGAAGACATGCAAATATTAATCGCACAAGATTGATACAGCATAGATAGTAGACACAAATGAACACAAACTATTCAATAGATCCATATAGGCTGTGGCCTACAAATCTCACGCAATGCAACAATATGCATGACTTCTTCAAACATGCCAAAAGAAATAATGGCCATTACAGTGTACTCTATATACATAGATTTATTATCTACAAAAGTGCTCTTTATATAGACATACCTCGGACAAACCAGTCTGGCGTCAGAAAATATCTTCTGGTGTTTTACAGTTATTATCAACCTAGTAATCTGACCCTGAAAGTCCACTTTAAACCCATAATAAACGTCTGAACATTCTCTGACCCAGATGCAACACCCAAGTACTACAGGACAGCATTTCCCTGAATCCCTACATCCCAAAGTGCTTTCCCAAGAGCACTTTCGGAGTAATTGGGGGGTGTAATTAGGGGCCAGGCATGTGAGGCATGTGCTGAGTGTTTCAGTGACTTGTACTGTCCACAGGCACTAAACAAACAGTGCATTATAAAAACACTGCAGGTCTGATTGAGTGCAGCTCATTAGGAGCTTCTAAGGCCACAGGCACTGGAATGGACAGAGCCATTGCACAGGTTGCTGGGTGACACTAAGCCTTTATGAAATCAGACTATTGCAAGTACTGTGCTATTGGGCCAACTGGGGTTAGGAGTGTATTGTACATGGAACTATCCCTGCATGACATTAAATTGTTGTATTTATTTAACTTATTTTACTACTTACTTAACGTATTTAACTTTTTTATTTTATTTTATTAATTTTTGTATTATTCATTTCTTTCTTTAATTTGTAAATCGATGGATGTTTTTAGAATTGTTTTTTTAGAATTGTAAAAAGTTACATTTTATTGTCTATTTTATTTAAACTATATAACTGATGATGTAAAAATGTATGTAACTAATTTATGATGGCCCACTGAACATAACGCTACAAACATAGCATGGTCACCATCATGAAACAAAGCTTCATACTTCTATTACTGCTACTATTCCCTGCTACTACTTTACTGTAACAATACAAGGCTTTCGATTGTAAATTTAACTATCCCTAGTTATTGTAGATAGTATTCTGAACTATCTCAGGGGAAGGCCACCACTGAGATGGGAGGACTGCGTGAGGACGGACATGAGAAGATCAAGGGAGGATAAAAGACGGAGAGAGGGAGCTGTGGACAGAAAACTTTGGAAAGAAAAAACACAGCGAGTGGTTCGGCAATGTTGTACCCGACCCCTGCCCCTCAGAAGGGAACAAGGAGGAGAGCAAGATTTTGAACTATCGATAATAATGATAGTTGGTAAAACAAATCAGTACAGTTACCCATGCCACCATAGTGCTGTCGTTTAAGCACTAAAAGTACAGTTACCCATGCCACCACAGCACTGTTATTTAAGCACTAAAAGTACAGTTATCCATGCCACCACAGCGCTGTCACTTAAGCACTAAAAGTACAGTTACCCATGCCACCACAGTGATGTCATTTAAGCACTAAAAGTACAGTTACCCATGCCACCACAGCACTGTCATAAGCACTCAAAGTACAGTTACCCATGCCACCTCAGCGCTGTCATTTAAGCACTAAAAGTACAGTTACCCATGCCACCACAGCACTGTTATTTAACACTAAAAGTACAGTTACCCATGCCACCACAGCACTGTTACTTAAGCACTAAAAGTACAGTTACCCATGCCACCACAATGCTGTCATTTAAGCACTAAAAATAGAGTTACCCATGCCACCACAGCATGGTTATTTAAGCACTAAAAGTACAGTTACCCATGCCACCACAGTGCTGTCATTTAAGCACTAAAAATCTGTGTAAGTAGTTTCTTTCTGTCAAACAATTCCTGTACACAAAAAAATGACTACGCCCACAGAATTAGGCGGATGTGAACACAAACATTCCTCTGTTGTAGTTTGTGTACAGCAAGACGAGATTGTGAAAAAGCCACACCGATAACAAAAGAAATGTCACAAACAATGTACTGACCCCCCCCCCCCTATCTCATTATTCCCCTCCCCCACACTGAAAATAGCTGGCACACCCGAGTTACCCGTGACTCAGTTGAGAGGTAAATTACATGTCTTAATCACCACATACTTTTACGTAATTATTAACCACATGGTGTTAGCATTCGTGTAGTTCTGTGGGAAACACAGCCCTATGAGGAGATAGAATCTTAGCCATGAGAGTGAATAACAACAGCAAAAAACATACAGTCCTATCTGCAAGTACTAGTTATAGTCCAAACCACTGATCTTGATAAGTTCCCATGCAATGTTCTGTTCAGTTGTCTGCCTATTCAGGCAGAAGCTATGTCATGTGATAGGGTGGTGTCACTGGCATGCCCCAACTGTTGTGTATGGTAATGTGGAACATATTCGAGTTGTGGTCTAAGTTTCTGAAGATTCTGTAAACATTAAACTAGACATATCTTTATAAAGTGAATTAAGTTCTTATAGTGCAGTATTCATTTAGCTGTATTCAAGCAGCAACTGGGAGGCTGGGCAACTAACTAATTCCACAGTCCATGCTACACCATATAATGACAGTGATGTGTTTTAACCACATTTTTATACACCATTTTACATGGCTTTTAAGTATATTTCGAAAACCGGCATCGCGTCACACATGTGCACTAAAAAACTCACAAACCTGTGGGACATTACCCGGAAGTCGGAGCTATCACATTACCCAGAAGAAGTATCCAGAGACTGCTCAAAAGTGCTTCCATGAAAATACTCCTTACTCCCTGGCACACCTGGTAAATCAAACACCATCCGGGAAGCATTCAGCCATGCTATAATTAATTTGCAAAGACTATCCTAACACAAATATCCACCACTATCTACAGCCAGGTACTCATTGATACACCTGAGTGAACTGGAGCAACAAACTTGCCCTAGGTTCGAAACGGCAACACAGGATTTGAACCCGTGTTCCCTCGATTGAGAGTCCAATGCTCCATTGCTTACAGTGCTCAGATGTTCTCAGGAGGTTTCACTCAATTACTCCTGGTAGATCACCTTTGTAAAGTAATCCTCCTATGTTTGTCAACCAAACAGGTACTGAGGCTGCTGGTAGTTAAGGTATAACTATTCATCACTGGTGATTTTACATAGATCTCCCACTAAAGCCGTTTCCTCAAATGGTTTAGCCCATTGCCAATCTGGTTATTCTATGTCCAAGCATGTAGTGTGTGTGAATAGCCAAAAGTCAGTCAGTTTAATAAAATGTGCATACCAGTGTACATTTGTTGAAATTGTCAAATTAATTTACTTTGGCCATTATATCTTGCAAATGGCCACAGCCAATTGCCGGATTGACGTTACGTTTTCAAATTTCAATCCACTGAATTTGTCCATCACATGATTTTTTAGTGCATGAGGAAAGTTGACTTGATGACATCAATGCTATGCAGAAACACAAGCAAAATCATAGTTTTTTGTTTTTTTTAACACATAGGGTACTCTAGGCAATGAACGATTTGCCGTCCCAAAGATAAGAGCATGCCTGTTTAACTATTTAAAGATCAACAACTCACTGGCAAAGGTAATGTTATATGTTCCATATCAAAACTGTACTTAACAAACCTTTGGCAACTAAATAAACTACAAAAGAAAGTTGTCTTTTACAAGCCTCATTAACCATAGTTGAGATAAGTACGGTATGAATAGATGCTGCTAGAAACAAGTATCTTGTTAACAATGCATGAAAAACACCATGCAACGTTCTACTAATTAAATTCCGTTCAAATATAAAAAAATAGTTCTGCATCCTAGTTTGACTTTTCAGGGTATCAGTATGAAGCCTTTTTGCAGTCCAACTAACTTACGTTCACCCATTATGTCATCATGTTCTGTGGCAATCTACGTCAGTTATCCATTACTGTAATTAGGTATACAAATCTATTCATTTCCCCATAAGTAAAGTTTCTGAAATTTGACAAAGCAATTATCTCATACCGTCAGAAGTCCTTTGAAAATGCCATTCCGCTCAGCGACATTCAGACTCTGTGCAGGAACAAACCATCTGGTAGGCTCAGAACGATGTAGCAGAAGGCATTGAATGACGTAGCTACAGTCATGCCATTTGACTTCTATTTCAGTAAAAACTATATGCGTATTTTAGACACACGAAATAAAGAACTCTGCACCATCTGTTGTTAGCTTTCCACTTTGTCATAAACCTTTGCCAACCTGTCAACCTTTACATCACAGTCCAGCGAGTAACAATAGCTGGGAAAAACTACTGAAACGTTACTACTGCGACAATACTACATCAGGCGACATCTGCGATACACTCTCCCCAAACCTGAGATTTGCACTTGACGAGTGTCATTAATCATCTAACTCTGGATCTCATAAATTACTGTACTTCAGTTCAACATCCAGTGTTGTGTTGATCACAATTTAAACGCTTCATCACGAAGAGCTTTGTTCAAAGCAGCTGTCACACTTTGACTGTGGGGGTTGACATCGGTGACACTGCTCAACTCCATGTTCGTTAGGTGATTAAATGCCTTTTACGTCGGTAATTGCCTGACCCACAAGCGACATATCACACCTATGTTCATCTCATTATCGCTGCATAATGCACGTATACGTGAAACTACAAAGGCAAGGCTAGGTTGGCCTAATAATGCATGTACGATGACGTCGCCATCTTGTAACACAGGCAATATCATTATGTATACAGCCACGAGTGTTAGGTTAGTGGCCTGTAGCAATTACTGGTCAACTTGGCCAAGAGCCACATCAGGTCGACTCAAAAAGGGCAATTCAAAAGAATTTCCGAATGTGCTCGGTTCATTTTGGAACACGCATTCTTAATGTAGATTATGTATGCTGTAATAACTTTCCAATTTGAGACTACTGTAAGGACATATTGGTGGCCTGATTGCACTAGAAAACAAACTGTAAAAAAGAACCAAATGCGATAGACTTAGTCATCTAGTTTCAGTTGAAATTCACGTTGACATCATCCTAGTGTGATTTCAACAAGTTATGCAATTTAGTTTGCGTCTATAAATAATTCATCATTAACTGTATTTGGACTATATAATGTGTAAGAAATTTTTGAAAATACAATAGCCCAGTGTATTAAGTCTCTTGCATAGTTTACGGCGCTAACACTTTGGTGTTTTACAATCACATGTTCAAAGAATAACGTCCTTTCTTTGCACACACCGACGTAGCCGCAGGTGTCATAGTGAGCATTATATAGACACAAGTTGCACAAATAGAACCTTTTTTATAACACAACGGAAACTGTCTCCTATGTTAATGTTACAGCAAGACAACATTTACAGCCACAACTCACAAGTAGCAGCATTGAGCATTCCACAATTTAAATTAAACACGAGTTAGAAGAAACACAGCATCCGTAAAGTTTCCATTTCTGCTTTTTCTTCCTCCGAAATGTAAATTACATGTGACAGAATCTCGAGAGATAAGTAGTGGCTAGATTAGTTGGAAAATGGCATTGCGTAACATAATAAGACCTCATTGGCGTTTTTAGATAAGCTGCTCTCACAGAATGATTTGTATCAAATCAAATAAACAAATAATCAAGTAAACCCTGAGCCATCAATCAAATCGAATGAGGCTTGTTTTGATATTCTTCAATTATTGGAGCCTGTTTTTGATGGTAATAAAAAAGTTCATGAAACAGAAATATGCTTAAATTCTAGAGGCATATTTATGTTTCATGAACTGTTCGATCACTGGCAAAACAGGCATGTCCTGTTCAATTATTATCTTATTAGCTTAATAGAATTTGAGAGACTCAAAACATTTTGTGTTACACCCTCTGGCAGACATGTTCATTCCAACTGGAGAAGTACTGTATTGCTGCAATATAAATGTATGTCCACTACTGTCTACAGCCAGGTACCCATTTATACAGCTGAGTGAACTTATGGCTGAGGCAATGTGGAGATAATTAAATAGGTCATAATAATCTAATAAGGTCACTAAATACTATAAATAAATTTATGTGATTATACTGTACAGTATTTGTATTGTAGAGAATGAATGCTCCCCATGGCTCTGAAATAAGGACAGCTCCCGGGGTGTGCGGACGTGTCGAATAAAAGAAATGGCGTAAGACATAGCAGATATCAACAAGTTTACTTTATTAACCACATTGTACGGTGAATCAGGTGACAATTCTATCAGTCATTTCTAGACAAAACGCAACAGGAAATCTCATGGTATAATTCTGGTGATAATAACAGCCAAATCTGTGATATCACAGATGGAGATAGCAGTCAACAAAGTCAGAAACCGTGTCTTAAATAGAACACACAACAAAGCCTACTTGTCAAGTTGTCATCAGTGACAGGACAAATAAAACGTCACACATGATATATAGGTGTGCCTCAGTTAAAGCAGTATAACATTATGTAATGTTCTTCCCTTGTTGTACTCATTGAGTTATTATATAGGATTTGCCTTAATTTGATTTGTATTGAATGCATTGTAATGAGTTACATTAAATGTGATTTTGAATTTGAAGCATACCATGTACACAGGGCACTTCAAATCTGTAATGTATTGCGTTAAATATTATGTTTAAGCAGACTACACAGAGCTTTCAATGTACAACTTAGTTACCAAGTATTACATCAGTTACAGTATATCTCTAACATATGGTTTACATTGTCCACCAAGTATTACGTCAGTTACAGTATATCTCTAACATATGGTTTACATTGTCCACCAAGCAGCAGTAATACTCATGTTCAGCCTGAGAGAACTAATCTTAAGTAGTCACCAGACCATATCCACCCCTGATTCTAGTGACAAGTCAAGAGAGGATTGTATCACTTTGTGTGGACTGAAGCCACTGGGGTCAGACCACATTAGATTTTATATAGGCGGCCATTATAACGTATCCTGTGCTGGATGGATAATTTACTTATTTTGTTTCTCAGCACATGAAACATTAATTAACAGACCTCGTCTGGAATATTCGGGAAATTCTCATACCTCGTTTTTTTCAGAACAATCCACCCAAACCTGATACCCCTCAATTTTGCCCCAATCTGGTGACAGATTTTGAAATATTGGTGCATTCTGCAAAATAGCCACTGTGCGAATACGCGAGCGACTAACGCATATTTATTGCTACCTCGTTGGAGATCTAATGCAGTAGTACACTCAGTATTCGTTGGACCAACATGTCCCATGTAAACATGATAAAAGAATTCACACATCACACCAAAACGCTATTTTCAAGGGCACTCTTTCACTGGGTAATGGCGGACGAATCCTTAATGTGGTCCTATGCCCACTGCCTGTGTCCACACAACAGAGGGCAAGGTGACAAAAAACAAAGATCAACCCAGACAAGAACTCAACTGTACCTGGAACTGTTCTCATGCCGTCTTGTTATGGGTCTGCACCAAAATAGAGCTACACCCTATGAATGCTTGTTTGTTTTCCTGTAGATAAAAATCTATTTCAGTTCTGAAAAAGTGCATCCTGCTTCAGATCACGAATACACAATCAGTCATTTCTGAGTTTGCCAATTCATAGATATTAGATGATGAACACATCTACCGTGTTCCCACCAATTTCAGGTAAACATCATAATAGTCACAACGATATCAAAATCTAGGTACAGAGTATAAATAATAAAGCACATACCGTATTCGTTCTAGTAAGCGTACAGAACGCTTAGCAAATATTTGAGACATGGAAATATGTCAAATTTTGTGTTACACTAAGCGGACAGGGGTGTGCACCCATTTTCTTTGGTTCCTGTGGTTGCTGAGTACAGTCATCACAGCAGACATGACGGGCAAATGATTTATGCATCTCACATATGAGCAACAAGATACCAGAACACTAGAAATCTGTTAATTTTTGTTAATGTTGTTTCATTACCAAGCTTTTAAATCTAGTGTGATATTGGTAGAAATTAAAACACAATGATGGATTCAACAGTCAAGGTTGGCACTGAGATCACTGTCACGGCGTCGGATGCTGCTAAAAAGGGGGTGTACGCTAATTAGGGCATGTACGCTTAATAGAACGAATACGGTATATACCTATTCTAATGACTCTAACAAGTTGACCATCCAAATTTGTTTTTCGATTTACAATTTTGTTTATATAATTTTATTGTTATCTGAGTAATTTGAATGTTTCCCTTTTTGTACCGCAAAAAAACTGTTTTCTTTTACTAGAGTTTGGTATGAAATAACTCCTCATAAATTTCAACCAGTCTGTGTTCAAAACATATGTAACTTCCTTAATTACCACAGTAAATAATTAATAATAATCTAGTTTCCTTAATTAGCAAGATACAGTTGGCTACAAGTATGACACCAGGTGTTAGAAAATTGACGTTAAACAAGATTCATTGTGTCTGAAGTTTATCACCCAAGTCCAATCCACTCAATCACATATTGACCCTGATGACCTTACTAATAATAACATTAACGATCATGAGTAAAATACTGAGATTTTAATATGTCATATTCTTAACACACATTTATGAATACATAAATGGTGTCCTGCACTGCCTTACAAAAGGTGTACAAACTGAAAACCCTTCATAGATAACACAAAAATGATGATTAACATTTGGTCATTAATCAGGCCAGATGTGTAAAAACAGAACCAGCCCAGAGAACCATAGTGATCAACAGCACAGTTTCCAGGTAAACCCCACCAAAATAGATACTTACAAGTTACAATTACCGGTACAATTACATTGTTGATTTAAATCAATTCCCATCTAATACAGGTATCGTCCCTAGTAATAAACAGAGATAAGTTACCCAATGATTAATCAAGTTGCCAATAACTGCCATGTACCCCTTCTGTTCCATTAATAACAATGCAATTCAGTGACCCTTCTTGTGGAAAAATGGGTGCAGTGTAAATATGGGTTCATACCCAGCTTAGTCCTGATGTCCATCATCAGCCTGGAAGCTGCTTTATGTTCCTGACTGACAAGCCTAGTTCTTCATCCCTCATAGTCAATTACCCTTGAGTGAAATACTAGTGCTATCTGGAATCAGTTAAGTACATGCAACTGAGTCACCTAAACTATGTAAAGCACATCTCAGCACATTGGAATGCCAATTGGAGCTGCTATGATCTATTTCAATCACGGATGCTTGGAACCGAATGGGCGTTGACATGAAAAAATCAATCAGTAAAGTTTGAGAGAAACACCAAGCTGTGAACCTACTTCAGGGCCCTTCATACGTTAAATGTTTGTCTAATGGATTCATTCTCACCCTTTCTAACACACACTATATATATATATATATATATAATACATCAGGTTATTTCAGTTTAAACATCAACCAAACAAAAAACTGCTAGTTTGTTAGGAGTTTCCCCTTTCTGCTGGTTGCCCAAATCACCAAGTGATAGTCAGTTGCCTGTCACGGCAGTGATTACTGGACAAAGTTCTAAGTCGCACGTTGCAACTAGAACAATTTATCTAGTCGCAGGCATAATATTATACTCGCAAATGTGACTGCAACTTAATTCCAACCCTGCACATCACAGATATTTGGGTATTACACAAATGTTTCCTCAGTCCATGGTGCCAGCAGGGCAGTGGTATGGTACTGTGTTCAGCTGCTGTATCGGTCAAAACTTGGGCAATTTTGTCCACCCCACGTTGCCTGTGTCTTTCGGAAGAGACACTGTAAACTGTTGGTCTCATCTATCTGGTGTCTTTGTCAAGGGAAGTAAAAGATCTGACAGAGTGAAATGGAAAAAGCTGCCGTGGACTCAAATCAATGAGTGGTGATTTCATTACTCAAACCTAACTATGTATGACAATAATGGTCAACTGCTTGGTCAACTGCTTGGCCGATGGTCATTAACAGAAGAAGAAGTATACATTCCACACTACATGTAACGCAGGAAAGTTGACAAGACGTCGATGACTTAAAATGACAAATCGCTTGACCCAACACTATAGCCAGTGTAGACGTCGTAGTGTCAATGACACTCGAATCTTGACAGTGATGACATAAACTCATTTATCAATTGATTGAAGGCGAGTTAATGTGGACATGTTCATATACACTGTGATTGACTGAAATGGAATGCTTTGGCCGCAATGTTTGCGTTGGACGTACGATATTGTCAACACGTACGGCATGACCAACGGCGAAGACCGCTGGCTCTGTTCGTGGCGTGATTTCACAACCGCGCTGGACCGGTGACATCGAGTCACGGTCGAGGACCGGCCGCCGACCGCAGTCAATGGGACATGTCATTCATGGTCAACTTACCCGGTCGCTTTCACTTGTAGTCGTAAGGCAGATCAAACGACCTGTAATTCGTCGTATATGTGTGTGATCCGCGTACATCCACTGGTACCTTTGATGCTCCGAGCATATGACACCGACACAGTCTACAAACCGTAGTTCCCAGCGCCACAAGTTCTCCGGACGGCGGCAGAAAGTTCCCAACGACCGCGCCTCGACTGTCACACAGTACGCGTTACATTCGCCAGATGTCACTACGCGAAACATCAGAGCCCACTCAAGGCCCACTCAACCATAGCTTCGATTACCCAGGCGCCGTGAGGCGGCAGCACAGGCCCCTCACAACGGCCTTGCCAATGTTACCGGTAGGGGGCTTTACCCCAGATTCGGGTAGAGACGATGATTGGTTCTCAGGCCAACTATGAAATAACAAATTAAATAAGGATACACTTTTATTAAATAACATTATACTATAACAACTAGGCGATCTTTTACTTTCTGACCTAACCATGAAAACGACCACCTACAGCCGTCAAACTTCTCCTCACATATCTTACATATATATGCACACACTACGTTACAAAAAAAATTACATTCCTACCACGATCAAGTTTCGCAAAACAAACTCAAGTAAAACTCGACTTCTACGGCGGCGATTACCCGTTGCTCCGCGGTTACCGTAAAATCGATATTGTGTCGAGCTTAACAGAAATGTTATCATTATACTACGCATGTTCGCGTGCGACATATATTATATAATATATCGTTAATCTATACGGGCGCGTGAATGTGTGTGCGTGTGTTAGTTATATTATTGGCATTGTTTCTAATAAAAAAAGTAGTTCGATTAATTAAGGCACAATTATTATCATCAATATGGTTTGCAGGTAATGAAAGGTTTCATGCAAAAAACAAAATAAATCTTACGAATAGCCAATAATTATGTTCGTACGTGTGTGTGTGTGTGTGTGTGTGTGTGTGTGTGTGTGTGTGTGTGTGTGTGTGTGTGTGTGTGTGTGTGTGTGTGTGTGTGTGTGTGTCTTTGCACGTACACTAATACGTTCTTTTGATAAGAAAATTAATACAAATTATTATTCTATTAATGAAATATAATACTACCATCAGATATGTATTAATAATAACAATATTTAATAATTTGTTGGACATTCATTACTTGTTAAGCATAATGAATATATGATAATGAAATATGGTGGTATAAAAATACAAAGTTTTTAACAGTTTGGTCGCATTCTACAATAATATTAATATCTTAGTGCTTTTTATTGTTTTTTATTGTGGCAAGAACGACTTAAACAAAATTCATCTTCGAATTAAGCTCGTCGTAATTTCGCGGCAGTTACGTCGAATTGCCGTGTTCACCACCAATCGACGTATCACAAATAGTTTCCTTTTACATACAGAGCGGCAGCAAATTTTGCATAATTTGTACCAAACCTGCACTTTTAATGGTGGCACCCAAAAAAAACTACTTAGAAATGAGTCTTCGTAGTTGAGTTTGTCACATTAAGTAATTACGGAAATGACTTTCCTAGCTTACCAAACTGCACAATTTAACAAAATGTTCACATAAATGAATATATTTGATTCATCTTAAGTACGAATGCCCTCCAAAATTGTGTCATTCGTTGGAATACCGACTCGTGCGTTGGTCATCAACTAAAAAAGAATTGACCCACGGGAACACAATTATTGGCTATTCGTAAGACTTATTTTGTTTTTTACATTAAGTAGAAACCTGCAAATGTAGGTTTGGCAAATGCTTTTCCCAAAATGGTTTCCGTCCTCTTCTGAACCTTCTTATTGGTCGGGAACAGCCTTGAACGGCGGGATCGACAGCAGTCGACGTTGATGGTTGCAAAACGTTGCCGCCCTGTTCCAGTGTGGCAGTAGGGCTCAGCACACTGTCAGTTTTTCCCATTGGCGACCATGTTAATGTTTTGTGTGATCATAAGAAAACGTGACCTATAAAGTTTCTTAAACTTCCCATTTGCTGTTATTATCATCTCATTGACATGCTGGTCGATTTTAGTCAAAATCTAATATATCTAGCTCTTGCAAAATGCCTGTATGTATGACACCCGTCAATATTTACAAATGCATGCAGGCAGTAATCCGGCTAAAGTGTCAACTAGCCAAATTGCTGCCAGATACCCTTCTGCTTAGTAAAATCAGCTAAAAAGACACCATTTTACTGTCAACAGCTGCTACAATCACATCTAGAAATCTGACTACTCAAATGCACTTATGTCAGAGCAAGTGAACATTGTAAAAAATCATTTCTCAAAAATATAATGCACTTTTTTTCGTCTGTAATCAAGCAGGAAGTTCAACAGTGTGCTGACCCCAAATAGGCATGGTGATTTTGGAGAAAAAATTTGAAAACAACACACTTTATAGGCACCAATGTTACAAGCACTCTGCAATTTTAATTTTTGTAATCCCTCCAGGTGTTTGTGTTTTATGTACATTGCAAAGATGCCACCAAACTTGGCAAGGCACCAGAAAAATCAGCACTTCGCTGTTGGACAATTTGTAATCCAGCACAACGTTGGCACTATGAACTCCTGATACAGTTTTCCAGAAAGTCCAATAAGTGTTTTATAAGAAAATTCAATACAGGCAGTTGTTACGTTACATTCAAATGTATATTGATTTTTTTACCTTGTGCCCTATTTACAAAGGTAAACATCAACAAAAAGTCACCTTAGGGTGTGAAATCCTCAAAGGCCAGACGTCTCAAGCAGTTCAATTACATAATATTACACAGCTTAATTAGCAGACATTCAGAAAACAATGCCACTTGCTTAATTGGCCAAAAGGTCCAGTCAGTAGACAAATCTGATAACAGGCTCCGGCTATGGCCTACTCCAGCTAATCACTGTCCTCAGACTTCATTAGGGTCAATGACAACATATTCACTTGTGTTTAATTAGCTGAAGTAAACAAAAAACGATTGATGAATCACCCTGCTGCAATGTTATTGGTTCATTTTCATTCAGATTTTCAAATTGAGGCTTAACTACTGGCATACGCACCCCACCCCCCTTATAAGACATGTGTTCCGTCACTGTGATTTTGACTTGCAGACTGATGAGAAGTCTGTAATATCCAAAAACGGTTTGTCCCATTCAACTGTAGTTTTGCCACACCCGTATTTTCAGTAATTGTTTCAAGATATTTGAAGTAAAACGCATCCTCCGACATTGTGCAATGACTATAGCGTGCTTTCGTTGCCAGGCTCTCTACTTGGGCTCAGCACATTGTCAGTTTTCCCATTGGCGACCATGTTAATGTTTTGTGTGATCATAAGAAAACGTGACCTATAAAGTTTCTTAAACTTCCCATCTGCTGTTATTATCATCTCATTGACATGCTGGTCATTTTAGTCAAAATCTTATATCTCTAGCTCTTGCAAAATGCCTGTATGTATGACACCCGTCAATATTTACAAATGCATGCAGGCAGTAATCCGGCTAAAGTGTCAACTAGCCAAATTGCTGCCAGATACCCTTCCGCTTAGTAAAATCAGCTAAAAAGACACCATTTTACTGTCAACAGCTGCTACAATCACATCTAGAAATCTGACTACTCAAATGCACTTGTGTCAGAGCAAGTAAACATTGTAAAAAATCATTTCTCAAAAATATAATGCACTTTTTTTCGTCTGTAATCAAGCAGGAAGTTCAACAGTGTGCTGACCCCAGTATTCCCAGGTAGCTCATCTTGAACAGGCTGTGGTCGGTTGGTCATTTCTGCGGCCTCGAAATCAGCTTCCGTGAAGAGCTGTTCATTGAATGGAAATAGTCCGGTTCCCTTGGTGTCATCGCCGCCATTTGTGCTTAATTCATTCACAAGTGTTGCGATGTCATAAATAGTGACCGGCTTTCCAGGATTGGATCGCATGTAAGCTTCCACGACTTTGTTGAATGAGTTCTTGAACGGGAAGAAAACGGAGACGTCGAGCGGTTGGAAATTATTTCGTAGTTCGTGAGTAATTGGAGGAAAGACGTTCGGCAGATGGCGCCACCAACGGACCACGATTTGTTAGGCTATACATAATAATTTATAATTATATCCTTGATTACAAACTTTCACCGTGAGATCCTCTTCGGGGTGAGATCTCCCGTCATTTATTTGAGCCATCTTGATAGGCCTACTTGGAATCATAACTGTATGTTTAAACGTTTCATTATGTTCAACGTACAATAAGTATTTATCTCTTATATCCGAAATGTACACTAGACACAATTAGTTGTCTATTTACGGAGTGCATGGCAGTTGTCCTAGTTATCTCAACTCCTCCCTTTCTCTCTGCCTCTGTCTGTCTCTGTCTGTCTCTGTCTGTCTCTGTCTGTCTCTGCCTGTCTCTGTCTGTCTCTGTCTGTCTGTCCATCTGTCTGTCTGTCTGTCTCTCTCTCTCTCTCTCTCTCTCTCTCTCTCTCTCTCTCTCTCTCTCTCTCTCTCTCTCTCTCTCTCTCTCTCTCTCTCTCTCTCTCTCTCTCTCTCTCTCTCTCTCTCTCTCTCTCTCTCTCTCTCTCTCTCTCTCTCTCTCTCTCTCTCTCTCTCTCTCTCTCTCTCTCCCTCCCTCCCTCCCTCCCTCCCTCCCTCCCTCCCTCCCTCCCTCCCTCCCTCCCTCCCTCCCCCTCTCTCTTCGCCAATGTATGTGTTGTGTGTGTGTGTGTTTGTGTGTTTGTGTGTGTGTGTGTGTGTGTGTTTGTGTGTGTGTGTTGGGTATGTTGTGTGTGTGTGTGTGTGTGTGTGTGTGTGTGTGTGTGTGTGTGTGTGTGTGTGTGTGTGTGTGTGTGTGTGTGTGTGTGTGTGTGTGTGTGTGTGTGTGTGTGTGTGTGTGTGTGTGTGTGTGTGTGTTGATAGTGCTACGACACTGCGATGTTCCAATATTTAAAATTATATATTTAAAACAACGACTCTCACAATATCAGACATTGTAACAAAATGCTGAACAACACAACCCTGATAACCATCATTACAACAACACTGGCCATCATCACACCAGCCGCCATGGCAACAACAACGATATTCACCAACAACAAGAGTTACACTACTGACAAGTGTTTCAACAACAATGACGGCAGCAACTACAACAACCACCACAACTATCGCAACAACCACTACAACAACTACAACTACCATCATAATAACAACCAACACAACTATCACAACAATAACTACAACAACAACAACAACAGCAACAACAACAACAACAACCAAAACAACTATCACAACAACTACAACAACTATCACAACGACAACAACCACAACAATTATCACGACAACAACCACAACAACTATCGCAACGACAACAACCACAATAACTACAACGAAAACTAACAAGAACGTCGCAACAACTGCATTGGAAACATCTCACCACCAACAACGACAACAACCGTGAAGGTATTCACGACTACAAGACAATCTTTAATCCGAATTGACGAGCGAGTCATTTGGCAATTGGTCATGGAATCGCATTAACCCCCTAATAACGAATACAGTCGCGTATTCCCGCCCATTCTCCCGGATTTCCCGGGAATCTCTCGGATGTGTTGTGTAATTCCCTGTCTCCCGGAAAAGATGACATTCTCCCGGATTGCATGCTGGACGGGATATTGCAGTTGAAGTTTTTCGGTGAGCCTCAATTGGGTTGCCGTCAGTTGCCGTCATAGGTTCTCATTTAGTCTAAACGGGAGAGGCTTCTGGTGAGTCTCAAGAGTTGGTTGCCGTATACTTGTCTTGCCTTCTACAGTGTGGAGTGAAATCATAATGGTTTATACATGCACCTAATAGTAGCCTAGCAGGGTGTGTCTTAAGTCGATATCCGCCTATTATACATACTATTATATGCATGCTACATATTAAACTGTTTCCTAACTAACATACCCGATTTCGCAGTTTGCATTAGACCTGTGCCCGGACATTTGTCATAACAACAGCATGCTGTAACATGTAGATTACGACATAAGTTTGTGTCCACGAGCCGGAATTAATTAGGAATCAAGGCATGTATGACCTACTAATATAAAGCTGAAAGGTGTGCTGCGTAACACATTCCAGCTCTTGTGTTTCTGCAGCTGGAGATAGCATTCCAAACTAGGCTATCACCACAATCAATCGGACCGGCGGCGTTTTTATATTATTAAAGCCCTGGCGTCGAAATGTACGATGGCCCAGAGCAACTGGCAATTGCTTAACGTGTTGGTATTTACAACACCAAAGCAGTACTACACGACAGAACTGCGCCACAACACACACACCAGTGCATCACAACCGCACGAAAGAACAGGGAAAGGAGATATCGCAAGTGAAGGGCGATGCTGCACAGCCAACAACAATAAAAGTGACCGTTATCTCTCCTCCCACACTCTTCCCCCACCTCTCCACACCATTTCTGTTTTCCTCCCTTCGTCTCTTTCACCCTGTCCGTTCCTCCGTTCCTCCATTTCTCCCGTCTTCTCTTCCTGCTTTCCTTCTATCCTCAC
>CM034533.1:15911723-15939095 GCA_020002185.1 Paraescarpia echinospica | reverse complement strand
TTTGTAGTTGGTTTGTTTGCATATTGTATATCTGCAACCTGACACTTATTTTGCTACTAATAGAACTTCATTATATATGACTATGAAGACATGCAAATATTAATCGCACAAGATTGATACAGCATAGATAGTAGACACAAATGAACACAAACTATTCAATAGATCCATATAGGCGTATTTGTATGTGGCCTACAAATCTCACGCAATGCAACAATATGCATGACTTCTTCAAACATGCCAAAAGAAATAATGGCCATTACAGTGTACTCTATATACATAGATTTATTATCTACAAAAGTGCTCTTTATATAGACATACCTCGGACAAACCAGTCTGGCATCAGAAAATATCTTCTGGTGTTTTACAGTTATTATCAACCTAGTAATCTGACCCTGAAAGTCCACTTTAAACCCATAATAAACATCTGAACATTCTCTGACCCAGATGCAACACCCAAGTACTACAGGACAGCATTTCCCTGAATCCCTACATCCCAAAGTGCTTTCCCAAGAGCACTTTCGGAATGATTGGGGGGTGTAATTAGGGGCCAGGCATGTGAGGCATGTGCTGAGTGTCTCAGTGACTTGTACTGTCCACAGGCACTAAACAAACAGTGCATTATAAAAACACTGCAGGTCTGATTGAGTGCAGCTCATTAGGATCTTCTAAGGCCACAGGCACTGGAATGGACAGAGCCATTGCACAGGTTGCTGGGTGACACTAAGCCTTTATGAAATCAGACTATTGCAAGTACTGTGCTATTGGGCCAACTGGGGTTAGGAGTGTATTGTACATGGAACTATCCCTGCATGACATTAAATTGTTGTATTTATTTAACTTATTTTACTACTTACTTAACGTATTTAACTTTTTTATTTTATTTTATTAATTTTTGTATTATTCATTTCTTTCTTTAATTTGTAAATCGATGGATGTTTTTAGAATTGTTTTTTTAGAATTGTAAAAAGTTACATTTTATTGTCTATTTTATTTAAACTATATAACTGATGATGTAAAAATGTATGTAACTAATTTATGATGGCCCACTGAACATAACGCTACAAACATAGCATGGTCACCATCATGAAACAAAGCTTCATACTTCTATTACTGCTACTATTCCCTGCTACTACTTTACTGTAACAATACAAGGCTTTCGATTGTAAATTTAACTATCCCTAGTTATTGTAGATAGTATTCTGAACTATCTCAGGGGAAGGCCACCACTGAGATGGGAGGACTGCGTGAGGACGGACATGAGAAGATCAAGGGAGGATAAAAGACGGAGAGAGGGAGCTGTGGACAGAAAACTTTGGAAAGAAAAAACACAGCGAGTGGTTCGGCAATGTTGTACCCGACCCCTGCCCCTCAGAAGGGAACAAGGAGGAGAGCAAGATTTTGAACTATCGATAATAATGATAGTTGGTAAAACAAATCAGTACAGTTACCCATGCCACCATAGTGCTGTCGTTTAAGCACTAAAAGTACAGTTACCCATGCCACCACAGCACTGTTATTTAAGCACTAAAAGTACAGTTATCCATGCCACCACAGCGCTGTCATTTAAGCACTAAAAGTACAGTTACCCATGCCACCACAGTGATGTCATTTAAGCACTAAAAGTACAGTTACCCATGCCACCACAGCACTGTCATAAGCACTCAAAGTACAGTTACCCATGCCACCTCAGCGCTGTCATTTAAGCACTAAAAGTACAGTTACCCATGCCACCACAGCACTGTTATTTAACACTAAAAGTACAGTTACCCATGCCACCACAGCACTGTTACTTAAGCACTAAAAGTACAGTTACCCATGCCACCACAATGCTGTCATTTAAGCACTAAAAATAGAGTTACCCATGCCACCACAGCACGGTTATTTAAGCACTAAAAGTACAGTTACCCATGCCACCACAGTGCTGTCATTTAAGCACTAAAAATCTGTGTAAGTAGTTTCTTTCTGTCAAACAATTCCTGTACACAAAAAAATGACTACGCCCACAGAATTAGGCGGATGTGAACACAAACATTCCTCTGTTGTAGTTCGTGTACAGCAAGACGAGATTGTGAAAAAGCCACACCGATAACAAAAGAAATGTCACAAACAATGTACTGACCCCCCCCCCTATCTCATTATTCCCCTCCCCCACACTGAAAATAGCTGGCACACCCGAGTTACCCGTGACTCAGTTGAGAGGTAAATTACATGTCTTAATCACCACATACTTTTATGTAATTATTAACCACATGGTGTTAGCATTCGTGTAGTTCTGTGGGAAACACAGCCCTATGAGGAGATAGAATCTTAGCCATGAGAGTGAATAACAACAGCAAAAAACATACAGTCCTATCTGCAAGTACTAGTTATAGTCCAAACCACTGATCTTGATAAGTTCCCATGCAATGTTCTGTTCAGTTGTCTGCCTATTCAGGCAGAAGCTATGTCATGAGATAGTGGTGTCACTGGCATGAGATAGGGTGGTGTCACTGGCATGAGATAGGGTGGTGTCACTGGCATGAGATAGGGTGGTGTCACTGGCATGAGATAGGGTGGTGTCACTGGCATGAGATAGGGTGGTGTCACTGGCATGAGATAGGGTGGTGTCACTGGCATGAGATAGGGTGGTGTCACTGGCATGAGATAGGGTGGTGTCACTGGCATGAGATAGGGTGGTGTCACTGGCATGAGATAGGGTGGTGTCACTGGCATGAGATAGGGTGGTGTCACTGGCATGAGATAGGGTGGTGTCACTGGCATGAGATAGGGTGGTGTCACTGGCATGAGATAGGGTGGTGTCACTGGCATGCCCCAACTGTTGTGTATGGTAATGTGGAACATATTCGAGTTCTGGTCTAAGTTTCTGAAGATTCTGTAAACATTAAACTAGACATATCTTTATAAAGTGAATTAAGTTCTTATAGTGCAGTATTCATATAGCTGCATTCAAGCAGCAACTGGGAGGCTGGGCAACTAACTAATTCCACAGTCCATGCTACACCATATAATGACAGTGATGTGTTTTAACCACATTTTTATACACCATTTTACATGGCTTTTAAGTATATTTCGAAAACCGGCATCGCGTCACACATGTGCACTAAAAAACTCACAAACCTGTGGGACATTACCCGGAAGTCGGAGCTATCACATTACCCAGAAGAAGTATCCAGAGACTGCTCAAAAGTGCTTCCATGAAAATACTCCTTACTCCCTGGCACACCTGGTAAATCAAACACCATCCGGGAAGCATTCAGCCATGCTATAATTAATTTGCAAAGACTATCCTAACACAAATATCCACCACTATCTACAGCCAGGTACTCATTGATACACCTGAGTGAACTGGAGCAACAAACTTGCCCTAGGTTCGAAACGGCAACACAGGATTTGAACCCGTGTTCCCTCGATTGAGAGTCCAATGCTCCATTGCTTACAGTGCTCAGATGTTCTCAGGAGGTTTCACTCAATTACTCCTGGTAGATCACCTTTGTAAAGTAATCCTCCTATGTTTGTCAACCAAACAGGTACTGAGGCTGCTGGTAGTTAAGGTATAACTATTCATCACTGGTGATTTTACATAGATCTCCCACTAAAGCCGTTTCCTCAAATGGTTTAGCCCATTGCCAATCTGGTTATTCTATGTCCAAGCATGTAGTGTGTGTGAATAGCCAAAAGTCAGTCAGTTTAATAAAATGTGCATACCAGTGTACATTTGTTGAAATTGTCAAATTAATTTACTTTGGCCATTATATCTTGCAAATGGCCACAGCCAATTGCCGGATTGACGTTACGTTTTCAAATTTCAATCCACTGAATTTGTCCATCACATGATTTTTTAGTGCATGAGGAAAGTTGACTTGATGACATCAATGCTATGCAGAAACACAAGCAAAATCATAGTTTTTTTTTATTTTTAACACATAGGGTACTCTAGGCAATGAACGATTTGCCGTCCCAAAGACAAGAGCATGCCTGTTTAACTATTTAAAGATCAACAACTCACTGGCAAAGGTAATGTTATATGTTCCATATCAAAACTGTACTTAACAAACCTTTGGCAACTAAATAAACTGCAAAAGAAAGTTGTCTTTTACAAGCCTCATTAACCATAGTTGAGATAAGTACGGTATGAATAGATGCTGCTAGAAACAAGTATCTTGTTAACAATGCATGAAAAATACCATGCAACGTTCTACTAATTAACTTCCGTTCAAATATAAAAAAATAGTTCTGCATCCTAGTTCGACTTTTCAGGGTATCAGTATGAAGCCTTTTTGCAGTCCAACTAACTTACGTTCACCCATTATGTCATCATGTTCTGTGGCAATCTACGTCAGTTATCCATTACTGTAATTAGGTATACAAATCTATTCATTTCCCCATAAGTAAAGTTTCTGAAATTTTTACAAAGCAATTATCTCATACCGTCAGAAGTCCTTTGAAAATGCCATTCCGCTCAGCGACATTCAGACTCTGTGCAGGAACAAACCATCTGGTAGGCTCAGAACGATGTAGCAGAAGGCATTGAATGACGTAGCTACAGTCATGCCATTTGACTTCTATTTCAGTAAAAACTATATGCGTATTTTAGACACACGAAATAAAGAACTCTGCACCATCTGTTGTTAGCTTTCCACTTTGTCATAAACCTTCGCCAACCTGTCAACCTTTACATCACAGTCCAGCGAGTAACAATAGCTGGGAAAAACTACTGAAACGTTACTACTGCGACAATACTACATCAGGCGACATCTGCGATACACTCTCCCCAAACCTGAGATTTGCACTTGACGAGTGTCATTAATCATCTAACTCTGGATCTCATAAATTACTGTACTTCAGTTCAACATCCAGTGTTGTGTTGATCACAATTTAAACGCTTCATCACGAAGAGCTTTGTTCAAAGCAGCTGTCACACTTTGACTGTGGGGGTTGACATCGGTGACACTGCTCAACTCCATGTTCGTTAGGTGATTAAATGCCTTTTACGTCGGTAATTGCCTGACCCACAAGCGACATATCACACCTATGTTCATCTCATTATCGCTGCATAATGCACATATACGTGAAACTACAAAGGCAAGGCTAGGTTGGCCTAATAATGCATGTACGATGACGTCGCCATCTTGTAACACAGGCAATATCATTATGTATACAGCCACGAGTGTTAGGTTAGTGGCCTGTAGCAATTACTGGTCAACTTGGCCAAGAGCCACATCAGGTCGACTCAAAAAGGGCAATTCAAAAGAATTTCCGAATGTGCTCGGTTCATTTTGGAACACGCATTCTTAATGTAGATTATGTATGCTGTAATAACTTTCCAATTTGAGACTACTGTAAGGACATATTGGTGGCCTGATTGCACTAGAAAACAAACTGTAAAAAAGAACCAAATGCGATAGACTTAGTCATCTAGTTTCAGTTGAAATTCACGTTGACATCATCCTTGTGTGATTTCAACAAGTTATGCAATTTAGTTTGCGTCTATAAATAATTCATCATTAACTGTATTTGGACTATATAATGTGTAAGAAATTTTTGAAAATACAATAGCCCAGTGTATTAAGTCTCTTGCATAGTTTACGGCGCTAACACTTTGGTGTTTTACAATCACATGTTCAAAGAATAACGTCCTTTCTTTCCACACACCGACGTAGCCGCAGGTGTCATAGTGAGCATTATATAGACACAAGTTGCACAAATAGAACCTTTTTTATAACACAACGGAAACTGTCTCCTATGTTAATGTTACAGCAAGACAACATTTACAGCCACAACTCACAAGTAGCAGCATTGAGCATTCCACAATTTAAATTAAACACGAGTTAGAAGAAACACAGCATCCGTAAAGTTTCCATTTCTGCTTTTTCTTCCTCCGAAATGTAAATTACATGTGACAGAATCTCGAGAGATAAGTAGTGGCTAGATTAGTTGGAAAATGGCATTGCGTAACATAATAAGACCTCATTGGCGTTTTTAGATAAGCTGCTCTCACAGAACGATTTGTATCAAATCAAATAAACAAATAATCAAGTAAACCCTGAGCCATCAATCAAATCGAATGAGGCTTGTTTTGATATTCTTCAATTATTGGAGCCTGTTTTTGATGGTAATAAAAAAGTTCATGAAACAGAAATATGCTTCAATTCTAGAGGCATATTTATGTTTCATGAACTGTTCGATCACTGGCAAAACAGGCATGTCCTGTTCAATTATTATCTTATTAGCTTAATAGAATTTGAGAGACTCAAAACATTTTGTGTTACACCCTCTGGCAGACATGTTCATTCCAACTGGAGAAGTACTGTATTGCTGCAATATAAATGTATGTCCACTACTGTCTACAGCCAGGTACCCATTTATACAGCTGAGTGAACTTATGGCTGAGGCAATGTGGAGATAATTAAATAGGTCATAATAATCTAATAAGGTCACTAAATACTATAAATAAATTTATGTGATTATACTGTACAGTATTTGTATTGTAGAGAATGAATGCTCCCATGGCTCTGAAATAAGGACAGCTCCCGGGGTGTGCGGACGTGTCGAATAAAAGAAATGGCGTAAGACATAGCAGATATCAACAAGTTTACTTTATTAACCACATTGTACGGTGAATAAGGTGACAATTCTATCAGTCATTTCTAGACAAAACGCAACAGGAAATCTCATGGTATAATTCTGGTGATAATAACAGCCAAAACTGTGATATCACAGATGGAGATAGCAGTCAACAAAGTCAGAAACCGTGTCTTAAATAGAACACACAACAAAGCCTACTTGTCAAGTTGTCATCAGTGACAGGACAAATAAAACGTCACACATGATATATAGGTGTGCCTCAGTTAAAGCAGTATAACATTATGTAATGTTCTTCCCTTGTTGTGCTCATTGAGTTATTATATAGGATTTGCCTTAATTTGATTTGTATTGAATGCATTGTAATGAGTTACATTAAATGTGATTTTGAATTTGAAGCATACCATGTACACAGGGCACTTCAAATCTGTAATGTATTGCGTTAAATATTATGTTTAAGCAGACTACACAGAGCATTCAATGTACAACTTAGTTACCAAGTATTACATCAGTTACAGTATATCTCTAACATATGGTTTACATTGTCCACCAAGTATTACGTCAGTTACAGTATATCTCTAACATATGGTTTACATTGTCCACCAAGCAGCAGTAATACTCATGTTCAGCCTGAGAGAACTAATCTTAAGTAGTCACCAGACCATATCCACCCCTGATTCTAGTGACAAGTCAAGAGAGGATTGTATCACTTTGTGTGGACTGAAGCCACTGGGGTCAGACCACATTAGATTTTATATAGGCGGCCATTATAACGTATCCTGTGCTGGATGGATAATTTACTTATTTTGTTTCTCAGCACATGAAACATTAATTAACAGACCTCGTCTGGAATATTCGGGAAATTCTCATACCTCGTTTTTTTCAGAACAATCCACCCAAACCTGATACCCCTCAATTTTGCCCCAATCTGGTGACAGATTTTGAAATATTGGTGCATTCTGCAAAATAGCCACTGTGCGAATACGCGAGCGACTAACGCATATTTATTGCTACCTCGTTGGAGATCTAATGCAGTAGTACATTCAGTATTCGTTGGACCAACATGTCCCATGTAAACATGATAAAAGAATTCACACATCACACCAAAACGCTATTTTCAAGGGCACTCTTTCACTGGGTAATGGCGGACGAATCCTTAATGTGGTCCTATGCCCACTGCCTGTGTCCACACAACAGAGGGCAAGGTGACAAAAAACAAAGATCAACCCAGACAAGAACTCAACTGTACCTGGAACTGTTCTCATGCCGTCTTGTTATGGGTCTGCACCAAAATAGAGCTACACCCTATGAATGCTTGTTTGTTTTCCTGTAGATAAAAATCTATTTCAGTTCTGAAAAAGTGCATCCTGCTTCAGATCACGAATACACAATCAGTCATTTCTGAGTTTGCCAATTCATAGATATTAGATGATGAACACATCTACCGTGTTCCCACCAATTTCAGGTAAACATCATAATAGTCACAACGATATCAAAATCTAGGTACAGAGTATAAATAATAAAGCACATACCGTATTCGTTCTAGTAAGCGTACAGAACGCTTAGCAAATATTTGAGACATGGAAATATGTCAAATTTTGTGTTACACTAAGCGGACAGGGGTGTGCACCCATTTTCTTTGGTTCCTGTGGTTGCTGAGTACAGTCATCACAGCAGACATGACGGGCAAATGATTTATGCATCTCACATATGAGCAACAAGATACCAGAACACTAGAAATCTGTTAATTTTTGTTAATGTTGTTTCATTACCAAGCTTTTAAATCTAGTGTGATATTGGTAGAAATTAAAACACAATGATGGATTCAACAGTCAAGGTTGGCACTGAGATCACTGTCACGGCGTCGGATGCTGCTAAAAAGGGGGTGTACGCTAATTAGGGCATGTACGCTTAATAGAACGAATACGGTATATACCTATTCTAATGACTCTAACAAGTTGACCATCCAAATTTGTTTTTCGATTTACAATTTTGTTTATATAATTTTATTGTTATCTGAGTAATTTGAATGTTTCCCTTTTTGTACCGCAAAAAAACTGTTTTCTTTTACTAGAGTTTGGTATGAAATAACTCCTCATAAATTTCAACCAGTCTGTGTTCAAAACATATGTAACTTCCTTAATTACCACAGTAAATAATTAATAATAATCTAGTTTCCTTAATTAGCAAGATACAGTTGGCTACAAGTATGACACCAGGTGTTAGAAAATTGACGTTAAACAAGATTCATTGTGTCTGAAGTTTATCACCCAAGTCCAATCCACTCAATCACATATTGACCCTGATGACCTTACTAATAATAACATTAACGATCATGAGTAAAATACTGAGATTTTAATATGTCATATTCTTAACACACATTTATGAATACATAAATGGTGTCCTGCACTGCCTTACAAAAGGTGTACAAACTGAAAACCCTTCATAGATAACACAAAAATTATGATTAACATTTGGTCATTAATCAGGCCAGATGTGTAAAAACAGAACCAGCCCAGAGAACCATAGTGATCAACAGCACAGTTTCCAGGTAAACCCCACCAAAATAGATACTTACAAGTTACAATTACCGGTACAATTACATTGTTGATTTAAATCAATTCCCATCTAATACAGGTATCGTCCCTAGTAATAAACAGAGATAAGTTACCCAATGATTAATCAAGTTGCCAATAACTGCCATGTACCCCTTCTGTTCCATTAATAACAATGCAATTCAGTGACCCTTCTTGTGGAAAAATGGGTGCAGTGTAAATATGGGTTCATACCCAGCTTAGTCCTGATGTCCATCATCAGCCTGGAAGCTGCTTTATGTTCCTGACTGACAAGCCTAGTTCTTCATCCCTCATAGTCAATTACCCTTGAGTGAAATACTAGTGCTATCTGGAATCAGTTAAGTACATGTAACTGAGTCACCTAAACTATGTAAAGCACATCTCAGCACATTGGAATGCCAATTGGAGCTGCTATGATCTATTTCAATCACGGATGCTTGGAACCGAATGGGCATTGACATGAAAAAATCAATCAGTAAAGTTTGAGAGAAACACCAAGCTGTGAACCTACTTCAGGGCCCTTCATACGTTAAATGTTTGTCTAATGGATTCATTCTCACCCATTCTAACACACACTACATGCACACGATTTATTAATGACTTGAATTTTAACAGAGCTCTAGCAATTTTTACAAAACAATTTATTTTTGTTAGAATGCATAATTTGTTAAGGAATTTAACATGGCATTTACACTTACAGCTGATTTTTAAGAGTTTTTAGAAACAATATCTGCTCAGATGGGTGTATGTATATATATATATATATATATAATACATCAGGTTATTTCACTTTCTGCTGGTTGCCAAAATCACCAAGTGATAGTCAGTTGCCTGTCACGGCAGTGATTACTGGACAAAGTTCTAAGTCGCACGTTGCAACTAGAGCAATTTATCTAGTCGCAGGCATAATATTATACTCGCAAATGTGACTGCAACTTAATTCCAACCCTGCACATCACAGATATTTGGGTATTACACAAATGTTTCCTCAGTCCATGGTGCCAGCAGGGCAGTGGTATGGTACTGCGTTCAGCTGCTGTGTCGGTCAAAACTTGGGCAATTTTGTCCACCCCACGTTGCCTGTGTCTTTCGGAAGAGACACTGTAAACTGTTGGTCTCATCTATCTGGTGTCTTTGTCAGAGGAAGTAAAAGATCTGACAGAGTGAAATGGAAAAAGCTGCCGTGGACTCAAATCAATGAGTGGTAATTTCATTACTCAAACCTAACTATGTATGACAATAATGGTCAACTGCTTGGTCAACTGCTTGGCCGATGGTCATTAACAGAAGAAGAAGTATACATTCCACACTACATGTAACGCAGGAAAGTTGACAAGACGTCGATGACACAAAATGACAAATCGCTTGACCCAACACTGTAGCCAGTGTAGACGTCGTAGTGTCAATGACACTCGAATCTTGACAGTGATGACAAACTCATTTATCAATTGATTGAAGGCGAGCTAATGTGGACATGTTCATATACACTGTGATTGACTGAAATGGAATGCTTTGGCCGCAATGTTTGCGTTGGACGTACGATATTGTCAACACGTACGGCATGACCAACGGCGAAGACCGCTGGCTCTGTTCGTGGCGTGATTTCACAACCGCGCTGGACCGGTGACATCGAGTCACGGTCGAGGACCGACCGCCGACCGCAGTCAATGGGACATGTCATTCATGGTCAACTTACCCGGTCGCTTTCACTTGTAGTCGTAAGGCAGATCAAACGACCTGTAATTCGTCGTATATGTGTGTGATCCGCGTACATCCACTGGTACCTTTGATGCTCCTAGCATATGACACCGACACAGTCTACAAACCGTAATTCCCAGCGCCACAAGTTCTCCGGACGGCGGCAGAAAGTTCCCAACGACCGCGCCTCGACTGTCACACAGTACGCGTTACATTCGCCAGATGTCACTACGCGAAACATCAGAGCCCACTCAAGGCCCACTCAACCATAGCTTCGATTACCCAGGCGCCGTGAGGCGGCAGCACAGGCCCCTCACAACGGCCTTGCCAATGTTACCGGTAGGGGGCTTTACCCCAGATTCGGGTAGAGACGATGATTGGTTCTCAGGCCAACTATGAAATAACAAATTAAATAAGGATACACTTTTATTAAATAACATTATACTATAACAACTAGGCGATCTTTTACTTTCTGACCTAACCATGAAAACGACCACCTACAGCCGTCAAACTTCTCCTCACATATCTTACATATATATGCACACACTACGTTACAAAAAAAATTACATTCCTACCACGATCAAGTTTCGCAAAACAAACTGAAGTAAAACTCGACTTCTACGGCGGCGATTACCCGTTGCTCCGCGGTTACCGTAAATCGATATTGTGTCGAGCTTAACAGAAATGTTATCATTACACTACGCATGTTCGCGTGCGACATATATTATATAATATATCGTTAATCTATACGGGCGCGTGAATGTGTGTGCGTGTGTTAGTTATATTATTGGCATTGTTTCTAATAAAAAAAGTAGTTCGATTAATTAAGGCACAATTATTATCATCAATATGGTTTGCAGGTAATGAAAGGTTTCATGCAAAAAACAAAATAAATCTTACGAATAGCCAATAATTGTGTTCGTACGTGTGTGTGTGTGTGTGTGTGTGTGTGTGTGTGTGTGTGTGTGTGTGTGTGTGTGTGTGTGTGTGTGTGTGTGCGTGCATGCGTGCGTGCGAGTGTGTGTGTCTTTGCACGTACACTAATACGTTCTTTTGATAAGAAAATTAATACAAATTATTATTCTATTAATGAAATATAATACTACCATCAGATATGTATTAATAATAACAATATTTAATAATTTTTTGGACATTCATTACTTGTTAAGCATAATAGATGATAAAGAAATATGGTGGTATAAAATACAAAGTTTTTAACAGTTTGGTCGCATTCTACAATAATATTAATATCTTAGTGCTTTTTATTGTTTTTTATTGTGGCAAGAACGACTTAAACAAAATTCATCTTCGAATTAAGCTCGTCGTGATTTCGCGGCAGTTACGTCGAATTGCCGTGTTCACCACTAATCGATGTATCACAAATAGTTTCCTTTTACATACAGAGCGGCAGCAAATTTTGCATAATTTGTACCAAACCTGCACTTTTAATGGTGGCACCAAAAAAAAACTACTTAGAAATGAGTCTTCGTAGTTGAGTTTGTCACATTAAATAATTACGGAAATGACTTTCCTAGCTTACCAAACTGCACAATTTAACAAAATGTTCACATAAATGAATATATTTGATTCATCTTAAGTACGAATGCCCTCCAAAATTGTGTCATTCGTTGGAGTACCGACTCGTGCGTTGGTCATCAACTAAAAAAGAATTGACCCACGGGAACACAATTATTGGCTATTCGTAAGACTTATTTTGTTTTTTACATTAAGTAGAAACCTGCAAATGTAGGTTTGGCAAATGCTTTTCCCAAAATGGTTTCCGTCCTCTTCTGAACCTTCGTATTGGTCAGGAACAGCCTTGAACGGCGGGATCGACAGCAGTCGACGTTGATGGTTACAAAACGTTGCCGCTCTGTTCCAGTGTGGCAGTAGGGCTCAGCACACTGTCAGTTTTCCCATTGGCGACAATGTTAATGTTTTGTGTGATCATAAGAAAACGTGACCTATAAAGTTTCTTAAACTTCCCACCTGCTGTTATTATCATCTCATTGACATGCTGGTCGATTTTAGTCAAAATCTAATATCTCTAGCTCTTGCAAAATGCCTGTATGTATGACACCCGTCAATATTTATAAATGCATGCAGGCAGTAATCCGGCTAAAGTGTCAACTAGCCAAATTGCTGTCAGATACCTTTCCGCTTAGTAAAATCAGCTAAAAAGAAACCATTTTACTGTCAACAGCTGCTACAATCACATCTAGAAATCTGACTACTCAAATGCACTTATGTCAGAGCAAGTGAACATTGTAAAAAATCATTACTCAAAAATATAATGCACTTTTTTTCGTCTGTAATCAAGCAGGAAGTTCAACAGTGTGCTGACCCCAGTATTCCCAGGTAGCTCATCTTGAACAGGCTGTGGTCGGTTGGTCATTTCTGCGGCCTCGAAATCAGCTTCCGTGAAGAGCTGTTCATTGAATGGAAATAGTCCGGTTCCCTTGGTGTCATCGCCGCCATTTGTGCTTAATTCATTCACAAGTGTTGCGATGTCATAAATAGTGACCGGCTTTCCAGGATTGGATTGCATGTAAGCTTCCACGAGTTTGTTGAATGAGTTCTTGAACGGGAAGAAAACGGAGACGTCGAGCGGTTGGAAATTATTTCGTAGTTCGTGAGTAATTAGAGGAAATTAAATTATATTTAGTATGCGAATATTTTTAATATTATATGACGTGTGTTTAATAAAAGGGTGCACATATTGTTTGGCCGTGCATTGTGTTCATTCCCGTCGAAAGGCTGTTGGTTCAATCGTGTGTGTGTGTGTGTGTGTGTGTGTGTGTGTGTGTGTGTGTGTGTGTGTGTGTGTGTGTGTGTGTGTGTGTGTGTGTGTGTTGATAGTGCTACGACACTGCGACTAGTTCCACGATGTTCCAATATTTAAAATTATATATTTAAAACAACGACTCTCACAATATCAGACATTGTAACAAAATGCTGAACAACACAACCCTGATAACCATCACTACAACAACACTGGCCATCATCACACCAGCCGCCATGGCAACAACAACGATATTCACCAACAACAAGAGTTACACTACTGACAAGTGTTTCAACAACAATGACGGCAGCAACTACAACAACCACCACAACTATCGCAACAACAACTACAACTACCATCATAATAACAACCAACACAACTATCACAACAATAACTACAACAACAACAACAACAACAACAGCAACAACAACAACCAAAACAACTATCACAACAACAACTATAACAACTATCACAACCACAACAACCACAACAATTGTCACGACAACAACCACAACAACTATCGCAACGACAACAACCACAATAACTACAACGAAAACTAACAAGAACGTCGCAACAACTGCATTGGAAACATCTCACCACCAACAACGACACCAACCCTGAAGGTATTCACGACTACAAGACAATCTTTAATCCGAATTGACGAGCGAGTCATTTGGCAATTGGTCATGGAATCGCATTAACCCCCTAATAACGAATACAGTCGCGTATTCCCGCCCATTCTCCCGGATTTCCCGGGAATCTCTCGGATGTGTTGTGTAATTCCCTGTCTCCCGAAAAAGATGACATTCTCCCGGATTGCATGCTGGACGGGATATTGCAGTTGAAGTTTTTCGGTGAGCCTCAATTGGGTTGCCGTCAGTTGCCGTCATAGGTTCTCATTTAGTCTAAACGGGAGAGGCTTCTGGTGAGTCTCAAGGGTTGGTTGCCGTATACTTGTCTTGCCTTCTACAGTGTGGAGTGAAATCATAATGGTTTATACATGCACCTAATAGTAGCCTAGCAGGGTGTGTCTTAAGTCGATATCCGCCTATTATACATACTATTATATGCATGCTACATATTAAACTGTTTCCTATCTAACATACCCGATTTCGCAGTTTGCATTAGACCTGTGCCCGGACATTTGTCATAACAACAGCATGCTGTAATATGTAGATTACGACATAAGTTTGTGTCCACGAGCCGGAATTAATTAGGAATCAAGGCATGTATGACCTACTAATACAAAGCTGAAAGGTGTGCTGCGTAACACATTCCAGCTCTTGTGTTTCTGCAGCTGGAGATAGAATTCCAAACTAGGCCATCACCACAATCAATCGGACCGGCGGCGTTTTTATATTATTGAAGCCCTGGCGTCGAAATGTACGATGGCCCAGAGCAACTGGCAATTGCTTAACGTGTTGGTATTTACAACACCAAAGCAGTACTACACGACAGAACTGCGCCACAACACACACACCAGTGCATCACAACCGCACGAAAGAACAGGGAAAGGAGATATCGCAAGTGAAGGGCGATGCTGCACAGCCAACAACAACAAAAGTGACCGTTATCTCTCCTCCCACACTCTTCCCCCACCTCTCCACACCATTTCTGTTTTCCTCCCTTCGTCTCTTTCACCCTGTCCGTTCCTCCGTTCCTCCATTTCTCCCGTCTTCTCTTCCTGCTTTCCTTCTATCCTCACTTGCCCCTTTCTCCCTTCACCCATCCCTCCGTCCCTCCCTTCCTCCCTTCCTCCCTTCCTCCCTTCCTCCCTTCCTCCCTTCCTCCCTTCATTCCTTCATTCCTTCCTCTCTTCCTCTCTTCTTCCCTTCCTCCCTTCTCTCTTCCTCCCTTCCTCTCTTCCTCCCTTCCTCCCTTCCTTTTCACTTCATCCCTCCCTTCCTTCCTTCCTTCCTTCCTCCCTTCCTTCCTCCCTCCCTCCCCCTCCCTCCCTCCCTTCCTCCCTTCCTCCTCCTCCTCCCCTCTTCCTCCCTCCCTCCCTCCCTCCCTCCCTCCCTCCCTCCCTTCTTCACTTCACCCCTCCCTTCCTCACTTCCTCTCTTCCTCTCTTCCTCCCTTCCTCCCTTCCTCCCTTCCTCCTTTCTCCTCCTTCCTCCCTTCCCTCCCTCCTTTTCCTCCTGTCCCCTTTCTCCTCCCTCCCTCCCCTTCTTCTTCACTTCCCCATCCCTCCCTCCCCCTTTCTTTCTTATTCCTTCCTCCCTCACTCCATTATCCCTCCCTCCCTCCCTCCCTCCATCTCCCACCCTTCCTTCCTTCTTCCCTTCCTCCCTTCCTCCCTTCGTCTCTTCCTCCCTTCCTCCCTTCCTCCCTTCCTCTCTTCATCCCTTCCCCCTTTCTCACTTCCTCCCTCCCTCCCTTCCTTCTTCGCTTCACCCCTCCCTCCCTTACCCCTCCCTTCCTTCCTCCCTTCCTTCCTCCCACTCCCTCCCTCCATTCCTCCCTTCTTCACTTCACCCCTCCCTCTCTCCATCCCTTCTTCACGTCACCCCTCCCTCCCTTCCTTCGTTCCTTCCTCCCTCCCCTCCCTCCCTCCCTCCCTCGCTCCCACCTTCCCTTCTTCACTTCACCTCCTTCGCTCCCTCCCTCCCTCCCTCCCTCCCTCCCTCCCTAGCCTCCTCCCTCCCTCCCTCTCTCTCTCTCCCTCCTCCTCCTCCCTCCTCCCTCCCTCCCTCTTTCACTTCACCCCTCCCTTCCTTCCTTCCCTTCCTCTCTTCCTCCTCCCTCCCTCCCTCCCCTCCCTTCCCCTCTTCCTTCCTTTCACTTCCTCCTCCTCCTTCTTCTAATTTCCACCACTCCCTACCTCCCTACCTCCCTCCCTCCCTCACTCCCTTCCTCCCTTTCTCACTTCCTCCCTCCCTTCCTTCTTCACTTCACACATCCCTCCCTCCCTTCTTCCCTCCCTTCCTTCTTCCCTTCCTTCCTTCCTCCCTCCCTCCTCCCTCTCTCCTCTTCTTCCTTCCCTCCTGCCTCCCCCTTTCTCCTCCCTCCCTTCCTTCCTCCCTTCCTTCCTTCCTCCCTCCCTCCCTTGTTCACTTCACCCCTCCCTTCCTCCCTTCCTCCCGTCCCCCCTTCCTCCCTCCCTCCCTCCCTTCTTCACTTCATCCTTCCGGTTAATGCATCGATTAGTTGTTGCGCACCTGAGTTAGGACTTAGAAGCTATAACATTGTTGTTGTTGTTGTTGTTGTTGTTGATTATTATTACTAGCAAAAATGCCCGTCACCTGACGGGATGCCTTGGAAAATGACAGTCGTGATAGTAATATTTATTAAATGTTGGAAAACACACCGCATCGTTATATAAACACCAGCACGCGCTTGCAAATACTCGTTGTTTGTTCAAAATGACGAAGGTCGGAGACAATGCGATGTGCATGTCCACCGATAGGCCCTAGTCGTGATAGTGAACAATTTTCAAATAATATTCGTATTGTTATGATATTGGCATGAGGGTAAACATAAGCAATATTGTGTCAGCGTTGAATTCATGTTACCAAATATGTGACGCTGGGGCCGTTTTCCCGAAGTATTTGCCGCGCGAACGTGCTTCCTGCGATTGTTAAGTTACTTTTACGTATTAAGCGCACATTACGTTTTACATTCCGAACATCTTAGTTACTCCATAAAAGGTTAGCAAAAATATAGGTCTTCGTGGGGTTGTACAGTAATCCCTGAAAGTTTGGCGCTCGAAGTTCAAGGCGTCTAAGAGGAAACCGTTTACCTACACGCACACGCAAGCTCGATTATATGTAGATTATTATTATTATAGTGTTGACATTGTCTTTCATTAATAGCTACATTATACCTACTTTACCTTCTTGGACAGTCTACTCTACGCTAGTGTATATTCCATGTGAATGCATTACACACCAATACACTCACCCCACGTTCCACATTTGTGCAACGCACATACCGATTTATTGAGAACATTTTAAGTGCATCCAAAGACAGCTTCCTAATTAAGCCTATCAGTAACGTGATGCAGCAGTTTCACGTCTGAACTATCAGCGGACCGCCCCCAGTCAAACCAGCCAACCATCAATAATTGCTGGCATTTGACAATGCTAATGACAGGGTAAAATATAACTGCTCTTGTGATCACACGTACATCACCTTGAAAAGTCAAACTGAACATTATAGTCCTCCTTATCCGTATGATATGACTTATATTCACCAATAATGGCGCATTGATAAGGACACAAGCTCCTAAGGCCAGTCTGTGTAAACGCAGTCGATTCCTCTCGTGTCGATATTGTTGCCAATTAAACAGTCAAAGTGTCTCGCTAATCTGCCCGACATCTGCCGCGCATGCAGCATGTGCCAATCTCGCAGCGTCGTGACCTTACGCGTAAACTGGCGGCGGTCAAGCAGAACGCTATAAACACGAGTATACGTCTAGCAGGTGTTGTCGGGTCAACTATTAAAACGCGCGCGTCATGAGCTCCGCGCGCGTTAGGGTCTGTTTGTCGTAACCCGCCCGTCGTCAACAAGAGAGTAGGTAATTAGCAGACAGACGCGCTCACAGGCCGGCGGAGGAGACGAGTAGAGGTGTTCCGTTGGACGCAGTCGGAGCACATACGTCGAGATGGTGGGGCAGGCGAACCGACGCACGGAGAGCATCTGACTCGGCTTCTCTCGGTGAATATAACGCCTTGTTGTGTTTGTTTATGCGGCAACGCACAATTTTGTTGATATGACTGTTAATGTTATATGCATGTGTGCGTACATACATGCAAACAATCATGCATGTGTACATACGTACATAATTATATGCATACATACTTACGTAAGTACTCACGTTCGTACGAACATACGTATTTACTCACATACGCACAAACATACGCACTCCACCTACACGCGAGCGCGCGCACGCACGCACGAACGAACGCACGCACACACACGCACACACACTTGAAAAACTGTCTGGTGCACCGAATGTGTTGACGCGATGTACGATGTACGAGTACACTCAAGGCCCAGACGATGTAGCGTGTAGCTGTACGCGCCAACAGACGATTAATCTTCAATCGTCTCGTATTCTCCGGTGTCGTTGTGTCATACTGATGACATCGACGCTGTCTAGTCGACATCGCATCATCACAACTGCTATCAATTTCAGCGACTGCGCTTTCGAACCAGAGTGAGTAAACACAGACCACTGTCGAACTAACGTCGGACAGAGTAGCACAACTAAGACGGCATTTTACACAACAACTAAAGCTACATTCATCACCACAGACACAAGAACAACAACGAAGGCACTACAACAGGCACAACCGCTTAATCTACTACGACCACGATAGTCACAATGACTACAACCGGCACAATAACCAAAGCTTCGTCCACCATGCAGACGCAATAGCAACAACAACCACAGCAACAACACAACAGCCGGCACAACAACTAAAGGTAATGTCATTATTACATACACATGAACAACAACCCTGAAAAAGCAAAACACTGACAACCATCGCAAAAACAACACTGGCCACCATCGCACCAACCTTCATGCAACAACGAGATCCACCAACGACAAGTGTTTTAACAACCATCACAACAACAACCACAACAACCATCACAACAACAACTACAACAACAACTATCATAACAACAACCACAACAACCATCACAACAACAACCACAACAACCATCACAACAACAACAACCACAACGACTATCACAACAACAACTAAAAAAACCACAACAAATAACAATACTACTACAACAACCACAACAACAATAACTACTACAACAACAACCACAACAACTATAACACAGCAACTGCAACAATCACAACAACTATCACAACAACAACTACTACAATCACAACAACTATCACAACAACAACTACAACAACTACTACAATCACAACAACTATCACAACAACAACTACAACAACTACTACAATCACAACAACTATCACAACAACAACTACAACAACTACTACAATCACAACAGCTATCACAACAACAACTACAACAACCACAACAACTATAACAACAACATCTACAACAACCACAACAACCATCACGACAACAGCAACAACTACAACAACAACAATCATCTCAACAACAACGACACCAACCCTGAAAGTATGCACGACTATCACAGCAACTATAACAACAACTATAGCGAAAACTAACAAAAACCGTCGCGACAGCTGCATTGGAAACATCTCACCACCAACAACGACAACAACCCTGAAGGTGTTCACGACTACAAGACAATCTTTAATCCGAATCGACGAACGTGGTATTTGGCAATTGGTCGTAAAATCGCATTGACGTCTAACAACGAATTTAGCTGCGTGTGTCAGATTAAGTAACATATTAATGCTTACCCCCTATGGCAACATTCACATGTCAGTCAAGGTTACATAAATTACGTCGGCCGTTGTTTGACACCCCTCTGAATCGGCCTCTTTGGGTCAGCAAAACGTTCTTTTATAGACCATTATACGTATGTGCGGGTGTCTGGACCATTATGGCGAAACAACCGGCGGTTTTTCATAAAAAGATGTGGTTTTGTCGTGGCGTGAATTATATCATATATTAAAAAGTTATTAATTAAATCTCACACCGTCTCTGTTCAATATGTTTTATTTTTTAGAAAGGCTAACCATTGTGAACATGCTTGCGATTTCCGAGCGTTATCTAAGATTACGCACGGATCTGGAGCACTACAAACGCGTAAATGTCAAAATTCAAGATATTACAATTACAAACCCCGCCGGACCTATTGTGAGCCTGGTACATGTCGCAATGCACAACAATGAGCGTACTTCGTGACCGATACACAATCTGCCGAATCGTTTATGCGGCTAGGTAACGTGAATGAATCGTGCTGACAGCGATTTGCATCGTTGATAGTCAGGTCGTCCCGCGGTTATGCTACATAAACTATGCGAACCTACAGGCGTATAACCTTCAGGCTTAGCCGCGTACATCAACTTGGTGGCTTAGGCTTGTAACAACCAGAAAGCTTAGCCACATATAACAACCTGAAGACTTAGCCACGTATAACAACCTGAATACTTAGCCACGTATAACAACCTGAATGCTTAGCCACATATAACAACTTGAATGCTTATAGATAGCCACATATAACAACATGGAGGCCTCCCTAGCTATATATAACGTATACTATTCTGCAGACTTAGCCACGTTTAACAATGTGACGTGACGTCTACGACGTAGCAGAGAGACAATACCCCAGAGGTGGATTCTGGAAGAGAAACAAGAACGAAGCCCTCCTGGAGGTCTCGTCGATAAGAGACAGGGAGAGAAACAAGAACGAAGCCGTCCTGGAGGTCTCGTCGATAAGAGACAGGGAGAGAAACAAGAACGAAGCCGTCCTGGAGGTCTCGTCGATAAGAGACAGGGAGAGAAACAAGAACGAAGCCGTGCTGGAGGTCTCGTCGATAAGAGACAGGGAGAGAAACAAGAACGAAGCCGTGCTGGAGGTCTCGTCCATAAGAGACAGGGAGAGAAACAAGAACGAAGCCGTGCTGGAGGTCTCGTCCATAAGAGACAGGGAGAGAAACAAGAACGAAGCCGTGCTGGAGGTCTCGTCGATAAGAGACAGGGAGAGAAACAAGAACGAAGCCGTGCTGGAGGTCTCGTCGATAAGAGACAGGGAGAGAAACAAGAACGAAGCCGTGCTGGAGGTCTCGTCCATAAGAGACAGGGAGAGAAACAAGAACGAAGCCGTCCAGGAAGTCTCGTCGATAAGAGACAGGGAGAGAAACAAGAACGAAGCCGTCCTGGAGGTTTCGTCCATTAGAGACAGGGAGAAAAACAAGAACGAAGCGTTGATTTGTATGTCCGTCACCATTCATACACATCGGAATACACGTTACGGGATTCTGACGAGAGGACAGTAGGAGACGACTATAACGTCGTGGAGCAATGAAGTCATTATTGAACAGAGGGACACATTATAAAATGGCTGATGGTCGGAACACGTGTGGAGAAAGCAGAAATTAGAAATGTGCACACACACACACAATCGCACACACTCATGCAACACGCTCACATACACCTGCGCGCGCGCGCGCACATAAACGCACGCACACACACAGACACACATAAACCTATAGATGTATTGGCAATATGGCGTTAGTGTAACAGCGGTGATGTCTCGATTTGTGCATCTCTTGGATTCTGCTTCACCGCGTCATGCCGTGTAGAAAACTCTCATAGTTCATATAGTCCGGCAGTAAAAGTAAAAAAAGTAAAGGTAAGTTCTTATATAGCGAAGTATCCAGTCCTCAGGACTGCTCAAAGCGCTTTATACCTGGCAAACATGTTCAATCGAACACCATCTCGACTTCTTTTGGAAGCATCCAGCCACGCTGCAATTAATGCGCGAAGACTGTCCGTACACAAATATCCACCGCTGTCTATAGCCAGGTACTCATTCATACAGCTGAGTGAACTGGAGCAACGTATAGTGAAAGAACTTGCCCAAGGTTCGACACCGCCGCATAGGATTCGAACCCGGGTTCTCTCGGTTGAGAGTCCAAAGCTCTAGCCACTGCACCACGGCGCTACACCAGTAGAATCCGAACAAAATTTTTTGCAGTTTCTACATATCTGATGTGTTCTTATAAGAAATCCGAGTGATGCCTTTCTGGCACCATTGAGCATTTGTCAAAATATGCAAGTTAGTGTCGCCATTACCAACTATTCTATTTTCGTCTATATCTCATTAATTATTAACAACAGCACAACAAATGAGGTGTCTATATCCATGTTTTGAAGGTAGGTGGTACTGTTAAAGATGTTTCCGAAAAGATATAACATTTCATTACCCAAAATATGCAAATTACGTGCCGCCATTTGCAAAATATTTCATTTGGTTAATAGCGCAATAAATATGCTAGATAGCAAAACACACGGCGTGTCTCTACCTGTGCTTTGAGACCATATAATATCGACGAGGACATTCAGATAGTAGTTCTACCAACCAAGTTTCACAAAATATGCAAATTAGCAGCAGCCATTGAGAAACAAAAATCTATCTTTTGTCAATATATTCGGAACAATTTATGACAGCGTTTCAAACGAGGTGTCTAACACCATGTTCATAGGGTCAGGGAATTTGATGTTGTCATCTAAAAGATGACTTGTACGCTGATGGTCAAACATTCTTAAATATAATATAACTGTACCAACACCATTAACGAAACATCGTGTTTTTCTCAATAATGTTTGAAGTATATACCATGGCATCCCAAACAAGGTATACATAACTTTCTTTTGGTAAAAACTAGTGAAATCATCGTCTTTAAATGTACCGCTCTCTTCGCTATCTATGCCGGTAGCAGCCACTCGTGTACTGTTATTTTGACAGTTAGCCTCTCTTCGACAGGCATAAAATGACGTACATGATAAACGAGCTGCAGACCACGGACACAGTGCAGAATGCCATGGTTTTTTGATGAATGGATACTGGATTAATTCCAGAATTTCAGCTGGGGCGAGAGTGACATTAGATGACAATGTGACTGGTGTTAATGATTTGGTTACGTCATCACGTGTCCACCCATACGTGATTAGCCTGTTACCATATTCAACAGCCACCAATGTTGGCAGAGCACAACACTTGTCTCAGAGCAATATTGCTGGATTGTTGTAATCTCAACACTCTCGTGTAAGTTAGATTTACGTCAAGGACAGTTTTAGTGGACATTTTCAGTATTTTTTCTGGAGTCTGACATTGTAACAAATCGCTTGGACAGAACATTAAATCATGTTGGCCAGCGTCTTTCAAATGACTCCAGTTGTGCTTTACTAATGTCGGCCAAATTCTCTCCGTTCACTGTGTCTGGAGCTATTCTGTCGGTAACAATGTTTATGATGCCGGCTGGGTTAATGGACGTGTGACGACTTCTCTTCCTGGTGTTTGTTCACATATGTGTGTCTGTACCCATCAGCCACGTCTTCAACACATTTGCTGCAGACGTGCATGCTCAATGCCCACAGTTTCAGCACGGATGGCTTGAGAGTTATTCCCGCTCCATCCATTTGGGTTATGTCCGTACCTCATCAATGTGGTTTCTATTAGCCTATCAGGCCACACGCCATTCCATACTCCTGGTTTATGGCACATGACATGATCTCCCATCATGAACCTATGAAGAATGTCCGTAGATAGACGCTCCATTGACTTTAGGTTTTTAAGCCATATCTGGCGTAGCTGAAATGGCCAGCCGCAAAGAAGTAGGACAACATCTCGTTCACTGCCCAGAGAGGCAAGGGTCGGTCAGCTTCACTATTTGATTACTAAAGTACCTTAAAATATTCTATGAAGTTGTTATGCATTGGTACATTGACTGTACCCACTCGCTTTTTGGATGGCACTATCGAAATTCCCGACCCTGTAAATATGGGGTTAGACACCCCATTTGAATCGTTGTCATTACTAATTCAGAAGATATTAATAAAACACCGATTTGTCTCAATGGCTGCTGCTAATTTGCATATTAAATGGAAACTGGTTGGCTGGTATGTCTTCGTCAACACTGTATACCCTCAAAACTTAGATACATAGATGCTTTATTTGTTTTGCAATTAAGCATACTTACTGCAGTATGGGCCTGATTAAGTATTTTGCAAATGGCGGCATCTAATTGGCATATTTTGTGCGATAAAGTGTTCTATCGTTTTGGGAACATCCTGAACCACATACCTACGTAACATGGGCATAGACACCTAATTTGTTGTGCTGTTGTCACAGAAATATTGACGAAATTAGAATTTTTTATAATGACGACACTCATTTGCATACTTTGAAAAATGCTCCAGGGTGCTAGGACGGCACCACTCGGATTGCTTTTAAAGACACATCCACAAAAATACAAAAAACTTAGTCCGGACCCTACTGCAAGGTTCACCCTCAAAAAACAGCATTTCACTGCCGGACTAATACTTATTGCACCTCTTTCAGCACTCTTCGTTTCTGCATCTGCCAAATCATCGCCATGATAAGACATGGCTAACGCAATGATGAACGCGACTGAAGCGATCGCGCGTGACGTAATTGACGGTGTCAACCCGTGTCTGCGTGACTGTCAGTCATATGACAAGGACAGTTTGAGTATAGGTGAGTGCGTTAGTCCCCCCGACCTTCCTCCAAAACTCTACACCGACACAGTGTTATGAAGCAAGCGGCAGTCCATCGCGCAGTATGTATGTAGTATGTTTCATAATTTATATACTATTACATAAATTAAGAAAAATATGCTTCACGGAAATTAAATAAAGAATGTAGATGACAAATATATTAACTACTTTCACATTGGGTTAGTTTGCCACATCACATATCATAATTATATCGTTGTCCCTTAAAGCCAACCTATTTGGCAGCCCGTACAACACAATCTCGTGTACTGCACCTAGGCCTGATCATGCGGGTGTCACACTTAACGATCACATTTTCGGCCATTTAATCGGTCAGATAGAATCGCCAACACCGAAATGCGCGAGATACGTCGGGTATCAGATGATCGCTGTGAGCGTGTTAGTGCGTTATTATTGTGCAAGTCACGGGGGTCGCATACCACACACCTTGACTTGAAGTGGTCACTTCGTAAGGTGTTCGTGCTTTCACATCGGGTGTGCTGAGGGTGACAAAAATGTAGGTCCGGGTGCAAAATTAAATTTTCACAGCTGCATTTGTTGATTAATAATACCGTGGAGAAGATGGCAACTGCGCTATGTTACATGTTGCTGAACTGTAGTGGCGTACCAGGTTGTCAAACATGTAGGAAACAATATTGCCAAAGGTGATCGTGACCCAATGGTCATGCTCAATAAACCACTGGCCCGAAGCACATAAAATAACGCGCAGTGCATGTAGGGTAATATATAATTCGGTGCAAACTTGAATACACTTTGATATGTCTGCCTTGAAACGCGGACACCACCGTCTGACCACCAATTAGCATCTTAATTTGTTTGATCAATTTTTTTGTATTTTGTATTGTTATTAGTCCTACTGCACTGGGATCAATGCGAATCATTTTTTATGAAACTGTAAAAATGTCAGGAAATTCACGGGGATGCTGTTGTTTTTGTAGGGTTTTTCGCCTTTCTAGTAGCTGCCCCGCTGGCCATAATCATTGCGTGTATCGGCATATGTATGATCTGCTTCATAACGGGTAAGTCGGGCTCCGAGTGACTGATGTTTGGAGTATGGGTTGTGGCAATGTGAGACGAGGGTCAAAGGAGGCTACCCGTTTTCATTACTAATCAGCCAAGAGTGGTAATCATTAGCCGGATGTTCGCCCATTCATTTGTACGCCGTCCCAAGTTGCAGCCAGGAGCGTGGGAACAGCCCGATGTCGAAGTCATTCGCGGTTAAATACGCGTGCCTCGGCTACAAATTGTGAACACTGCTTTGGGTTCATTTAATGCAGTTTGACGGGCACTGTGCCGTCAACATGCTCATTGCTGTATTAAGAATATTATACTGTAAAACATAAGCACATATACACACGCGCACGCACGCACGCGCGCACGCGCGCACTCGCCCACCCACACACATGCACGAATGCACGCGCGCGCACACGCACGCACGCACACACACTCTCACTGTATGGATTTGCTGTATTAAGAATATTATATCTTAAAACATACGCACACGTACTTACACACGCACGCATACACACGCACGCACGCATACACACACGGACGCCCGCGCGCACGCACGGACATACACCCACGCGCGCGCGCGCGAACACACACATACACATACGCGCGCATTCACACACACACACACAATGTCAAACCCATCACGCATACACGCATATTCGCGCACACGCACACACGCACACATACATACACACGCACGCAGGCACATACAATCAGTACGGTGCTCTCCTATACAATACATTAATGTGTTCAAATGTGTTCAAATCTCATGTTGCAGCCCGCTCAAAGAAACCAAGTATTGTAGTTGAACCAACAACGGTCCAGCATCCACCACCGGCCTACGCGCCGTAACGCAATAGGATGTCGGCGGCGATCTGCCAAGGTGTTCCAGTTCACTTACATACGTATCCAGTGTCACCTAGCAACTTGTTGACGTAATTCAACCACAAAATTCTATTCGTGGTATCATTCGTCGTGATGCATCAGCGTTATTCACCTACCCGTTAGCGGTGTCATCCGCCAAAAAGATTCGTGACATATGGTCATATTTCGACTGCACACCCTTCAATTTTATATATCGGTATGACATACAGGGAACTCTCGCTATAAGGCCGCCTGATGCCAGGGACAACGTTTAAAAGGAACAATTATGAAACCTCCGATCTGGCCTGTACCGTGTCACAAGGAATGGATACAATGAACGATGTAGATACGGATCGGTTTAACACGACGTGTTCCGTATACCGAGTGTCTAATGTGCGTTACCCTTCAAGCCGGCGGCTGCGTTACGAACAGACACGTTCAACCTAATTCGACACTGATCCAACTGTTTAATCTATACTGTCCCCAATGAACACCAGCACGTGTAAAACTGGACCAGCCAAACATTGAAAGATCCTCTAGGATTTATTGAGGGATGCATCTAACATGAATTCCTGCCATTAAAAAAAATGCCATTAAAAGTTTAAAATGCCATGTTTGCTGGTCTACTATACAGCGGAATGGACTCTGCAACACGGGTTGCACAGATGGTACCACGGGACTGATATTACGTATT